>SSNR01000223.1:1095935-1110626 GCA_006937965.1 Callopanchax toddi | reverse complement strand
GCCCCAGACAACATAGCTCCTAGGATCGTTAGGGCACTCAGACTCCTCCACCACGATAAGGTGATGGTTCAAGGAGGAGAATGTAGTGGAGAATGTAGGATTACGTGTGTGAAAAATACGTTATTTATTTAGCCTGATGATCATTGCCGTTATGAGATATCTCGTCTCGTCTGGCGTGAGAGTAGAATCTAAACCCGTTGAGCCTGACAGCCTCTAAAACTGGTAGGGATCCGGACTAGTTTTAGTTGTTTTTTTGTTTTTAAATCGGCTCCAGTGTAAAATGAATGCTGTTTATAACATAAAATAAATCCAGCACGGTGAATTCTGGCAAACTCAGCAACTTGTTTACATCGGTGAAGCAGCAGAGAGAACCTAAACTAATGTTCGTAAGCTAGCTAGCACTTAATGTTTGTAACCGCTCTCTATGAGCCCACCTAGGTGAGCTAAACCTTCCCACAAGTGAACTGGTCTTGAACTAGTAGGAGACTGGCTGAACTGGTAAAAAAAAAACAACTTCAGTCGCCACTTTTGCTCTCTATTCAATACTCCTGTAATTCACTGTTTCCATCCACTATGGTCAACCCACGTGATCAGGTAATGTAGGTGTAAAGGGTCAATAGGGGGCGCTAGATAGCCTCACCACCAGTTCACAGGAGGAGGAAGAAGACCGATGGAATCACAAAATAGTTTTAAAATAATCATGGAAATGATCTATCCATTCTACATATAAGTGCTGTGTATAATCTGCATTTAGGTGTAGTTTTAAAATGCTCTCTCACTTTGTTTACTAGACCGAAAGGTTGTGTGATGTACTTTCTGTTTCTTTGGGGTCTTCTGCGTATGCTTTGGGCATACCAATAGACCCCCGCTATAACAGGTGCATGCACACTGGAAACCCCTTCAATACAAAAGTATAGGAGAAATAATCTTTGCACCAGAAAACATTTCTTCAAAGGTGAAGGAGGTCCTTGGACCTCTGAGTCCTTTAGTTAAATCTACTGTCAGAAACCTTGGAGGAACCACTGACTCAGGTTTACTCTGGAGAACCAGATCAGGTCTCTGGTCAAATCCTGATTCTACCACCTAAGAAACATCGATAAACCTGGTTCCACTGTCTCCTGTCCTGGAATGGAGGTCTTGGTCCTGAAGTGGAGGTCTTGGTCCTGAAGTGGAGGTCTTAGTCCTGAAGTGGAGGTCTTAGTCCTGAAGTGGAGGTCTTAGTCCTGAAGTGGAGGTCTTAGTCCTGGAATGGAGGTCTTGGTCCTGAAGTGGAGGTCTTGGTCCTGAAGTGGAGGTCTTGGTCCTGAAGTGGAGGTCTTAGTCCTGAAGTGGAGGTCTTGGTCCTGAAGTGGAGGTCTTAGTCCTGAAGTGGAGGTCTTGGTCCTGAAGTGGAGGTCTTAGTCCATGCTTCGCCCTTTACACCTGCCTTTCTAAAACCTCCATAACAGACTACAGACTCTACAGAATGCTGCTGCCAGACTTCTGACTAAATCCTCCAGATTCTCTCGTCTCTCCTCTGTTGATGAAGCTGCACAGGCTTCAGGTTGAGTCTAGAATTCACTACAAGATCCTTGTTCTGACCTGGAGAGTCCTGCATGGACAGACTCCTGCCTACATTAGTGGATCTCTAAAACCTTACACTCCCTCCAGGTCCCCCAGGTCCTCTGACCAAGGTCTACTCTCAATCCCTAAAACCAGACTGAGAACCAAAGGAGACAGAGCCTTTTCATCTGTGGCTCCAGACTCTGGTCCACTCTCTCTGAGGTCTGTGGACTCAGTGGACTCATTTAAGAAGAAGTTAAAGACTCATCTGTTTAAATCTGTCTTTGTTTAAGTTTGTTTTCATTTGTGTCATGTTTATTCAACCCTTACTCATTTATTTAAATCTGTTGATTTTTTTAACAATGTTTTCTCTTGTTAAGCGCTTTGTGATTTTTATCATGAGAGGCGCTCTATAAATAACATTTTACTTACTTACTAGAACCTTGGGTCACAGAATTTAGTACCAAAGCATGCGCAGAAGACCAGAGTCTCAGCTCAGATCAGGACTTGACCCGGAGACTCCAAGTAGCTCACGGGGGAGAGTGAGTTTTTATCATGGAGGGAGTTAAATGGATATTTATTTTCCAAAGAATTCTTCTTGACAGCTTGAGACAACCCAGCTGATTGATTCCGTGTGTCCTGATTTAATCGACTCTACAGGTGATTCATTTGGTTGTTTGTTAGAGTTTAGACCGGGTCCTGGTTCAGGTCTTGTACCGGTACCGGGGACCTGGTTCAGTTCGAAGCAGGTCTGGTATCAAGTCAGTCCAGTACCAGGTCATTTCAGTTTGAATCAGGTCCGGTACGGAGTCGGTTCAGACCGGGTCCTGGTTCAGACCGGGTCTTGGTTCAGACCGGGTCCTGGTTCAGACTGTCCATGCACTGAACATTAGTGTCAGAGCTTATTTCAGTCATGAGGCTTGACATTTGATGTAGCATGATCTCAGTTTAGCTTGTTTTCATCAACTCTTGCTGCCGGGCCCAAACGGTGGCTGAACTCGCTCAGTGTTCAGAAGGGAAGCTGAAACAAAACAGGAGAGAAGAAGTTAGGTGAGAGTTGAAGGCAGACTTGTGTGTTCACCGTTAAAGGAGACCACCAGAGAATTTTGTTAGATATATAATTGATTTTTTGAGGGGTTTTATCTTTTGCTTTCCTTTATTATCATCATATCCTTGTTTGTTATTGATTTCTTTGAATAAGATAATAAACCTATCAAAGAGGGGGTTAAACTTTAAATCGGTTGTGGGGTCTTTCCTCTTACATAGAAACCTTTGACCTTATTCTCTTTCTACCTTAACCTCATTCACCAAGGTAAATCCTGGGTAATGTGAAATTTCACTTACTTGGCAATAAAAACCATTCTGATTCTCTGATTCTTATTGGCCTTAAATAAAAGCATAGGATACGCTCAGGCCTCTTTTAACTTGATTATCCTCTGAAGTCCAGCTGATAAAAAGTCCTTTCCTGAGTGGAATTCATGCTTCGGATCAGAGGCCAGGATTGGGCCAGGGTTCACCCGAACGGTCAGCGAAGTTAAGAACTACCTGTTTGAAAAGATGAATCCATTGTGAAGTGCGTTTAAAATAACTCTGAGTTCACTTGGTAGCAAATCTGCTGTTCCTTAAGTAGACTACAGGAAGCTGTGTGTAAATTATTTAGATCTAAACAGGTTATTCTCTATGGTTTAGGTCAAACTAAACCTGGCAGAGGTCTGAACCTCTTTGTCTCAAGAGCACAAGAGGCATAATTAATCTCATTATAAAGAGTTATACATCAGTTTGGGCAAGTCCGGTCACCACTTCAAATGCAGGCGCCTGGGTGTTCTCATAATACTAAGCAGTCGCAGTGAGTTTTGTGCTACATTCTAAAAGATTGGGACCCACAGTTGTCCTAGTAAATTAAGGACAATGTGACTTCCCCTGATTAAAGTGTGTTGAGATCAGATTCGGCGCCCCTGATTCCTTATCGTCAAGCCGAGGAAGAGAGGTCAAGTCTACATAAAGTCTAGATTAGAGATGGGCGATATGGCCTAAAAACATTATCACGATAATTTCTGGTATTTATGGCGATAATGATAAATTACTATAATTTTTTTCTGTAAAATAGCAGATTATGTTCTGTTTAAGTTGTGTTCCAGTGACTGTGCTGAAAAACATCATACAACAATTACACAATAATAATTCAAATAAAATACAAGTAGGGCTGGGTGATATGGCCAAAGATCTATATTACAGTATAATTATAAACATCTGCACTAACGGTATACATTGTAATATATATTATTATTATTATTATCATTATTAGAAAAGAGAGGGGAGCGAGAGGGAGGGATGTAGATAGATAGATATCCATCTTTATTATACAAAATCTATTTTATATATACTGGTATACTTAAACATACAGTATATTCTCTGAGCTAAAGATCTCTATTAATTGGTTAAAGTAACTTTTTTAGAAAAATTGTGCTTTTTTCCTCCTTCAATCTGTTCAGATGCAGAAAAGTCGACATTGTTTTGACAGTCTGGTCCAGCTTTTGGACCAGACTGAACTTATTACTGACAATGGCCTGGATCACTAAGAGTCATCTACCTGCTCTGAGCTTCTCCTTCTCTCCTCCTCTCTTCTCCAGCACCTCTTGTGTCCTCTCCTCCAGGTGCATGAGCGCGCGCGCTCTTTCCAACTCATTTATTAACCAACTTGATAATAATAATAATAATGCATCAGTTTTATATAGCGCTTTTCTAGGTCACTCAAAGACGCTTTACAGAGTTGCATCATTCATTCACACAGTCATTCTCACCGGTGGTGGTAAACTACGACAGACGTCTGTAGCCACAGCTGCCCTGGGGCAGACTGACAGAAGAGAGGCTGCCATTCTGACCATCGGCCCTTCTGACCACCACCAACATTCACACACAGTCACACTCACAGTCACACAGGTAAGGTGGGTGAAGTGTCTTGCCCAAGGACACAACGACAATCTAACCCAGCCAGAGCTGGGGATCGAACCAGTGACCCTCCGGTTACCAGACCGGCCACTCTCCCAACTGAGCTAATGCCGCCCCAAACTTGAAAAACTCTGTAGCTTTCTGACGGCGGTACCCGGGGGTGTTGCGCAGCGTGCCTGTGTGCAGCAAGTGAATCTCTGTCTGGAGCTGCAGGAGGAGCCGCCCGGCCTCGGAGTCGCCGCGGTGCGCCGGTCTCTTGGCACTCGGCCTCGTTCTGAACCATGCATGCAGGGGGAGGGCGAGTCCTGCAGCCGCGGGTTCCGAGTGAGCGTCAAACCTGCGGTAGCTTCTAATTAGCACTTGCGCATCTCCTCGGACACGTCCACTGTTCATGGACTAGGGACCGGGTCCTGGATTTGCTGTTCGGTCCAGACAGAACCTGGTCTGGATCCGGACTGCGGATAAAAGTTCAGTGTAGCTCCTCGTTTTAAAATGAGCTCCTCTCAGCCTCACGTCCGCCTTCCGCCATGTTTGTTTACATTCCGCACGTGAACCGGGTGCGCGCAAAACTACGTCATCAACTAGACTTATCGTTGTTATCGCGAGAAGACAAATTTTTATTGTGAAGAGAATTTTCAACAGTATATTGCACACGATAAAATATCGCCCATCACTACAACACAAATTGTACTTGGCTCCTGTCAAGGTACTCCCCAAGTGGTCCAGTTCAGAACCCCGGATTTATTAACTGCGGTTATTAGAAAATGATGCTAATTCACACAGCTTTAAGAACACAAGGTTCCTCCTGCTAAAAGTGGTGAGCAGAGACTCAGCCCAGGTTTCTCTTCATTTGGGCCGAACCGGATTACAGTAGAAAGCTGAACAAACTTCATTATGAATATTAGATTGTGTTTCTGACCTTGTGTAGGTCAGGTTGTTTTTTCCTTGAAACTCTTCTGCTCTGACCACAGTGTGGTTGTTTTTATTTGTATCTGATTATATTGATATTATTCTAAGGTCTCCTCATGAAGACTTTATGATTCTTTACTGTTTGATGTGTAGAATTAGACCTAACAGCTCCACATTGTTAGAGAACTGGTGGGAGGGATTTTTACCAGCAACATATCCAGTCAGGTGAAAATATTTTGCATCATTCCCTGTTCTAGTGGTGAGCTGTGATTAGAGCGTATCTGAAAACTGACTTGCAAAAATGTGCCCCACCTGTAATGGTGGGGGCAGGAGGCAGGTGGGAAGCAGAACCAGAAGTCAGAAATGAAAATCCAAAAAATGGTTTATTTGGAATAAAACAGGGAGTTAACTAGACAGGACTTGACTAGGCTGAAAAAAATACTAAGACTCGAATAACAATACAGGGCAGACGCTGAATGGGACAAGGTAAAACAGACAAACTGACAAGGAGTGACTGTACAAAGGGGCTAGAAATACAAGAGGAGGTAATCAGGAAATGAGGAACACCTGTGAAGACCAGAACAGGGAGGGCGTGAACCTAATCAGACACACACACAGACAACACTGACCCACTACTACTGATCACTAAAATAAGGCACAGATAAAGACTAAACTACTACAAAACATGGAACAGAAAACTAAACAATGCATACACAGAGAGGAATAAGAAAGAAAAGCTCAAGACCTGATCAACTAAAACTAAACACAGAAGTCTAACTATGAAGATAGAAAACTAAACAGAAGTAACAACTAATTATAATAAACTAACTAAAAACACAGGGGACTCAACTAAACACAGAAGACTAACTAACACACAGGGAAATGACCAAACTAAAGACTGAAGACAGAAAACGACTAAACAATAAGCAAAGAAAAAAACGAAACTATAACCAAACTTTTGTTGTGACTTTTGTTTTAATGGGTTTTCTTTTTTTCTTACAACTGATGAAAATAAAAGCAGAAGTTGACGCTTTGTGTTTATAGCAATAATGACATCACTTGTCTTGTTTAGTGGAACAGTTAGCACCTCTAATCATGCTGATGTCAGCACTAACGACAGGGTGTGAAAACTGCCTTCAGCTTAACGAGCTTCACACCTTCCAGTGAGGATTCTAATGACACCATCTGGGTGTTTCTGTCACACCAGGAGGGACCCTGCTGACGAGAAACATTCAAAAATACAACTACAGGCAGAATGGAGGCTTCCAGGGTCAGGACTCTGTCCTGCTCTGGTCATTGTCCAGTTCCACATCTAATCAAACTTCAGCTTGATTGATTGATTCTTTAATGACCACACAGCAGAGCTGGTGGAATTTTTTCTCAGTACAGTATGGTTTGAACAGGCTCCAGCATTAACATGGCACAGTAAGACAAAAACAACACATAAGTGTCCAGAGCGTGTGGACCCAGCTGATCGGCTCTCCTGGTTCAGCATGCTTATGGCAGTGGGTATGAAGCTGTTCTTAAAGCGAGATGTTCTTGAAGACGTTGCCCTGTAACGTCTTCCAGAGGGGGGTAGTTGAAAAGCATTGTGTGCCGGGTGAGTGGGGTCGGAGATGATCCTGTGTGCAGTGTTCAGAGCCCTTTTGCAGTGCAGCAGGTTGAGGGAGGGTAGGGGTAAACTGGTTATTTTTGTTGCTCTATTGATGATTCGTTGTAATTTTTTGGGAAAGCTTGTCGAGAGCACTCTAGACAATCAATAGATGAAGTCAGAATACTTTCAGTAATGGCTGTGTTTCATTCAAAGCATTTTATTTATGTAGCACCAGTTCACAAGACAGGCCACAGTGCTTTGGAGGCTCTAAGAGAACATTTAGAGCCTCCTGATCATAGAGAATATCAGTAAAGGTGGAAGAGTTAACCTGATCACTTTGGATCAGGGTGGTTCTAATGAGAGTAAAATTACACAGATGGAGGAAATCAGTTCTAGTAGGAGAGTTCAAGATCAGGGTGCTCATTTATAAAACTAGCTTACGCACAAAATGGGCCTGAAAGTTGCGTAAGTAACTTTTTACACAAAATTTGGAATTTGTAAAAGAAAACGTAAAGAAAAAATGTGTCAACTCTAATCAAACTGAACCTTGAGTAAACACCTGTTGGAGAGGTGAAACCTGTCAGAGCAGCTGGTGAGATGGAACATGTTGAATTTATGACACAAAGACTTGTAGACCCTCACGCACACAGAACCAACAATCCGTCTCTAAAAAGAATAAAAATTTAAATCTGAATGAAAATATGTTGCTTTTTATAATAATATCATTCTGTTCATCCAGTCGTCTTCAGATTATAGAACAGCTGCTCTGATTGGAGCATTAATTATGATTTCTGAGACCTAGGAATCCTGCAGGGACACTTGTGCGTAATGCGCTGGATGAGCTGCAGCTCAGCCAGTAGTCAGACTCCGGATGAATGGGAGAGAGTTTTTAGAGATTTCTAGATAATGACTGGACCATCGATCAGCTGATAGATTCATGAGAGCATCCTATGGATCAACTGGGTCCAGTATTAGATCAACAGAACCATCAGAACCAGTAAAACCCGGTGTCACCGGCCGTTCTCAGGTTTCAACCAGCGATTGATCCAACAGGTTGACTGTTTGATAGGATGAACAACATGACGTGTCTTCTCCTTTGGATTAAATTAAATGTTGTCATTAAACGTTTCTCTGAGATCTCAGATCTACACCATCTCTCTGTCAGTCTGACAGTCAGACTGACTCTCTGGACTTCGTGTCTCTGATCCGTCAACATTTCACCTCCTAATCAAACATTTTCCCGTCCATCCACCACAAGCACCTGGAGTTTCAGCCTCTGTGAAATCACGTTTTCTAAACCTCTCCGTTGTCACGATTTACTGTTAAAAGCCAGAAACCCACCGGCTCATGCAGATGTAATTATTCATGAGGTCCTTAGCATTGACCATATATGGCAGAATGTGGGTGTGTAGGAGGAGGGTTCTGACCCAGAAACAGCTGAGACCAGTTCTAGGTCTGAGAGCGATTTATAAAGCAGAATAGTGGATCTGCTCCGAGATTAACTGCGTGTACACGATAGCTCAGCGCTAACTCCTGCAGCATTTGAGCCGCACACACGCTACACTCAAAGTCAGAGAGGTTTCAGCCGATCCGATCTGACAGGATGACTGAGCCCATAACCGACCCTGCTGAGTTTGAGCGGATGCGTTCTGAGCTGACCCACCTGCGTTCCGTAGTGGATCGCCAGAACCTCTGAATCGAGTCGCTGAACAACACAGTGCTCCAGTTCATGGCTTCCGTCACCGCTCTCCAGCGGCACCAAACGGTCTCAGTCCTGGAACCCCTTATCCACCTTCCGGACCACTGGAACGGAATCGACGGTCGCCCCGATGGATTATTAGCCTCTCTGGACATGTTATTCAAGTGTCAGCTGACCAAGTACACCACAGCCTGCTCCCGTGTAGCTCTGCTAACATCGCTGCTAACTGGCCGAGCTCAGGAGTGGGCTGCGGCTCTCTACAATAACAAATCCCCTGCCTGTAATGATTATGCGGTGTTCGTTAAAGAGCTGAAGGAGACGTTCATCCCTCCCAGCAGCGAGATCGGAGCTGAGTCCCAGCTGCTCAGACTCCATCAACGGGCCCGTCCCGTGTGCCAGTACATGGCGGAGTTCTGGACCCTAGCCGCTAAGCTGAAGTGGGAGGATGCTGCTCTGAAGTCCGTATTTGTTGAGGGATTGGCCGAATATATCAGGGACGAGATGGTGGGTCGCAAGCTCCCTAACACTCTGGACGCTGTAGCGGACCTGGCCCTACAGATCGACCGACGTGTCCTCACTCGCCCCCGCTCCTCAAGAGTCCCTCACCCCGCTGCTCCGGCTACTCGACCGGTCTCTCCCGGCGCGGTCACGCCCGTCGCCTCTAAAGAGGAACCCATGCAATTGGGTCACCTGACCCCAGAGGAACGGCAGCGCAGATGGAGAAAGAGACGGTGCCCCTTGTGCGGTTCTTCGGAACACTGCCACCCTCAGTGCCCGCTACGGCCGCTGTCGGGAAACGACGAGACCCAGTAAACTATGAGACCCGGTAAACATCGGGGGTGTTTTACTGGGTGCTACCTCTTATCCCTCCAACCGTTTCCTCCTCAAAGTAACCCTCCAATTGGACCAGGGGTCTACCGAACTCGAAGCTCTGTTGGACACAGGAGCAGCCGACAACTTCATAGACCAGAACCTGGCCAATCGACTCCAAATCTCCCGGTGTAAACTGGACCATTCTATTCCAGTCACCAATGTGGATGGTCACCCCCTTCATCCCTTCCCAGTCCAATACCAGACCAAACCAATCCAGATGAGAGTGGGGGACCACCATGAAACCATTCAGTTCCTCATCATTTCCGCTCCCTCCACACCTCTCATCCTGGTTCACCGGTGGTTCTGCCTCCATGATCCTCACATCTCCTGGTCCACCAACCGTCTAGTCCACTGGGGTCCCACCTGCCATCACCACCTTTCCTGCTCACCCAGCAAAACCACTAAAACACCCGACCTTCCTCAGACACCTCTGGAGGGCGTCCCTGCTCCCATTTCAGGACCTAGGCTGGGTCTTCAACAAAGAGCAGGCCTTTACCCTGCCTCCTCACCGCCCAACCAGGTACCACGCCTCCGCGTGGCCGCCTGTTCTCCCTTTCTTCCGCTGAGACCCGCTCCATGACGAGTACGTCTCAGAGGCGCTCCAGCAGGGGTTCATCCACCCATTCACCTCCCCAGGGGCTGCCGGCTTCTTCTTTGTTAAAAAGAAGGACGGAGGCCTACGGCCCTGCATAGACTATCGAGGCCTGAACAAGATCACCATCAGAGACCGTCACCCCCTGCCGCTCATGTCCACGGCCCTCGACTCTCTCTCTCAGGCCCGCATCTACACGAAACTTGACCTGAGGAGCGCCTATAACCTGGTGCACATTAAAGAGGGCAATGAGTGGAAGACCGCGTTCATCACCCCTACAGGGCACTGGGAGTACCTTGTCATGCCCTTCGGTCTGTGTAACAGCCCCGCCGTGAACCAGCGTCTCATCAACGACATTCTAAGAGACATGTTGGGCTGGTGGGTGTTCGCCTACCTTGACGACATCCTGATCTACTCCCGATCAGAGGCCCAACATGTCCACCATGTTCGGGCTGTACTCTCCAGACTCCTGGAGAACCACCTCTTCTGCAAACTAGAAAAGTGCTCCTTCCACCAGACCTCCGTGGCCTTCCTAGGCTTCATCATTTCGTCCGAGGGTCTCTCTATGGACCCCCAAAAGGTCCGCGCTGTCACAGATTGGCATCACCCCACCAGTCTCAAGCAGCTCCAAAGCATCCTGGGGTTTGCCAATTTCGACCGTCGCTTCATTAAAGACAACAGCTCCATAGTCGCTCCGCTCACCTCTTTAACCAAACCAGCAAATCAGCCCCGTCCATTCAGTCTTCCCCCAGCTGCCAACCAAGCCTTACGAGACCTCATTCAACGGTTCACCTCAGCTCCCATACTGCTCTACCCAGACCCCACGAGACCCTTTGTGGTGGAGGTCGACGCCTCTGACGCAGGCGCCATCTTGTCTCAGCGGGGTTCCGACCAAAAACTCCATCCCTGCAGCTACTTCTCCCGCAAGTTCTCTCCCACTCAACAGAAGTATGGCGTGGGAGACCTCGAGCTCCTAGCTATCAAGTGGGCTCTCGAGGAGTGGAGACAGTGGTTGTTGGGGACGGTGGAGCCATTCACCATCTGAACAGACCACCAGAATCTGGTCCACATCCAGTCCGCCAAACAGTTAAATCCCCGCCAGGCCAGATGGGCCCTCTTCTTTGAATCCTACAACTTCCTGTTGTCCTACCGACCCGGTTCCAAGAACCACAAGGCTGACGCTCTGTCCCATCAGTTCACTCACTCTGTCCCCTATCAAGACCCCAGTCCTATCCCTACTGTCCCAACGGTTCCTGGCTTCTCTCCGCTGGCCCCTGGAGGAATCTATCAGAGCAGCTCTCCCCAATGACCCAGCTCCTCCGGAAACTCCTAAAAACCGTCTTTATGTCCCCACAGACTGTCGTCAGGAAGCCCTCACATGGGCTCACTCCTCACCCGGACAAGGGTGAGGATGCAGGCTTTGCTAGAACCCTCAAGCTCCTCCAGCGGGCCCTCTGGTGGCAGCAAATGGCTAAGGATGTTAAGGAGTATGCTTCTGCCTGCAACATCTGTGCTCGCTCCAAGTCGCTCAACCAGCCAGCCTCCGGATCCCTTCAGCCTCGTCCAGTTCCCAAACGGCCGTGGTCCCACATAGGACTGGACTTCGTCACCGGCCTCCCAGTCATGGACGGCTTGGACACCATTCTCACCATCACCGACCGCTTCTCCAAAGCCGTCCACCTGGTGGCCCTCGCTGGCCTCCCCACGGCCAAGCGTACTGCAGAACTCCTCCTAGAGCATGGAGTGCGCCTGCACGGCTTCCCCACGGATGTGGTGTCCAACCGGGGCCCCCAATTTACTGCCCGGTTCTGGAAGGCGAAGCTACGAGCTTTGATCCAAATCTACCAGGCTTCCGAGCTTCAACATCAACCCACAAGTAAGTCAGTTTTACTACTTACTCATCGGAGTAGTCCCGCGGCATCGCTTCCATCGAGATTCGCACGGCTGCTCTGAGATTAACTGCATGTACGCGATAGCTTAGCGCTAACTCCTGCCGCGTTTGAGCCGCACACACGCTACATTCAAATTCACAGAGGTTTCAGTCGATTTGCCCTGACAGCCGGCGGCCATCTTGTGACCAAACGCTGCCCTCTTTCTTAACATTGGTGTCAATGGCGTATGTACTAATAAATACCTCTAACTTGCTCAATTTTAACCGATTTTAAAATGGATTGCATTCTTATAAACATCAGAGATGTGGCTGTGAATATAAATGGAAATATAATGATAATGGTCAGGAAATTCATAAATTGTAAAAGTATCATATGTCAAGTCTATACATAATAAGGTTTGTAAGAAAGTAACCCGTTTGTAAATCCGTTCATTTTTCATCAAGTTATGAGTGTTTTTAGTCAAGTTGATCACTCGCCTTCCATCTGCTGCCATAGAGAGCAGAACGTCAGCTGTCTGTCACAAGATGGCTGCCGTTGAACCCCAGATGATTCATCTAGCCTTTATATATATATATATATATATATATATATATGGGCTATACTCCAAGGACAATGGTCTCTAATGTACCCACAAACCCAATGACTGCTTTAGCAAGTTATTTTGATGATAGACTTTTTAAAACGTTATTTGCAAATGTTACAAACTCATGGTTGATTTGAATTTTTTATTTTTGTTCCTCAAGAAAATATTTTACCATTGAAGTAAAATTAGTTAAATCTACCAAATGTTTGCAAAGCTTTCATTGTAGTTTTAAATACAAATTTTATTGGTCACATACACATTCATACACAGTACTAGGGATGTCCCGATCCGATCATGTGATCGGAAATCGGCCCCGATCACGTGATTTTGGACTCGATCGGTATCGGACATCACCTCCCGATCTTGACTCGGGTTTCCTCTACATGCGCACCGCCCCGCCAAAATAAAAGCCGCTACGCCTTCAGAAGGAAGTTTGGGTTTTTAAATATATGTTAAACAATCTAAAGCACATGGGATTTATATATAGTCTATATTTGTGCACTTATATTAACCATAATCAGAGTCTGAATCAGTTTCCGCCGGTCCAGGAGGAGGGAGGGGAGACACGCAGCTTATGGAGCAATAACCATGGAGCAATAACCGGGTTCGCTGCTCACTCCACACCCACCAGGACTCGTCCTCCCCCTGAACGGAAAGCAGCCAAGCACCGACGGGAGTGCTCGGTCTGGAGGAGGCGGCGAGGCCGGCGTGGAGCGAGTCATATCCGCGCTAACTCGTTCCCCCTACGCTGCGTCTCCCTCCTGCCTCAGGAGGAGATTCTGCTCCGTGCGCAGCACAACACCCGCCCTCCGTCTGGAAATAAATTGAGCGATGTTAAGATTTTTAAAAAGCGCTTTCTGAGGAGGAGCTTCCTGATTAAATGTCGCTCCAAAACGCTAACACTGACGGATTTCTCCAAATAGTCTACTTACGAAGTTGTTCAGAGCTGCTGCAGTCAGAGGATAAAGCAGGAGGAGTGAAGGAGGAGCTGATGACTTAAGAAATGATCCGGGTCATTGTCAGTAAACAGGTTTGTTCTTTCTGGGCAAAAACTGGACCAGAGTGTTAAAATAATGTTGACATTTCTGCACCTGAACAGCTGTAGGAAAAAAAGATTTTCCTTAAAAAGTTACTTCAACCACATACTAATTTTGTGCACAGAGAATATATGTTTAAGTATTTAAACATATATGGATATGATGGATTATACAGATGGATGGATTTATGTCTGCAGCATGACATCATTTTGTGGCTTCTTTGTTTTTATTAGTTAAACATCAGTAAAGTAGAAGCAGAAGCAGCTTGAAGCAGAAAGTGTGAGTATGTCTGTGTCTGGAGGCTTTATAAAGTTGATCACAACAACATATTAAAAAGATCGGATCGGGACTCGGGATCGGCAGATCTTCAAAATCTAATGACTCAGACTCGGACTGGAGGGCAAAAACATCTGATCGGGACATCCCTACACAGTACGGTATGTAGTGAAATGCTTAAACAACTGCCGTTGACCCTAAAAAAATTGAAATAAACAATTAGGAAATAAATGGTGGAATAAAATAAAAATAAGATAATTAGAGTAAGTTTAGATTAAGAATAGAACAAATATAAAATTACCAATATATATATATATATATATATATATAGGGCTGTCATGCGATTAAAAAAATTGTGCGATTAATTAATTATGATCTGTAATTAATTAATCTAATTAATCGCATTTTTAATCGCATCTAAAGTAATGGCTAAAGAAAGCCCTCCTCTTGAGTTATTGTCATTTAAATTCATTAAATGATTGTGTCAGACCAGTAGATTGATATAGAACAACATAAAGTGTCTTTATGAAGTCATTTATTGTGTTTAACAGACCTGAACAGATTCAGTCCCAGTGCAACCATTACTTTGGTCAGTGGACTCAGTCTGCAGCAGCTCTGTTAACCCCTCATCTGATTTTAGGTTGTTTTATCTGCTGTAAAGCACATTGTGTTGTTCTGCAGGAAATGTTGATTTGATCTTCCACCAAGAATGAAAATTAAATTTCAAAGGTGGGGGGGGGGGGGG
>SSNR01000223.1:1079761-1095797 GCA_006937965.1 Callopanchax toddi | reverse complement strand
GGGGGGGGGGGGGGGGGACACAACTTGAATACAGGGGTGGGAGGAGGTGGAGAAAAGGGTCTGAACTGTTTAAAAAGAGCCATAATATCAACCCTACACCTAAAAACAACAGCCAGGATCCATTTAATATAGAGCAACATTGTTTTAGACAGTAAAAACTACAGGACTCTAAACTGACTTTAAAAACGAGCAGAGGACACGTCCCCCCTGCACCCCCCCAAACTACGTCCATGTCTTCCATCGGGCACCGCTGACTGGACTGGTTCATAACACCGCCAGTCCAGCGGTGTACTAGGCCTACTGGTAACCAGTGGTCAGCGCTGTGCTGGACAAGCGGTGGAAGCTGAGCCGGCCGGTCGCGCACCGGACCAGCTGATATTTAAGGCTGAAATACACCAGCGATCAGCGCTGCGCCATGTCGCGCCGTTACGTTGAATAAACCATTGTAGTCCGTCAGATCACTCATTGTTGGCTACTACTAGTGATCAGCACGGCGCTCCACAAGCGGTGGAAGCTGTCAGCCGGTCGGTCGCGCACCGAACCGGCTGACAGCTACGTGTAATCAGTGATCAGAGCTGTGCTGGGCTGACGGTGGTCATCGGTTCCGGTCGAGTAGCTCGTGAAATGAGCAGGTCGTTTTAATTTGCACTTCCTGTTGCAGCGGGGTCAGATAAATAGCGCTCTAAAAGGTGATGCCGGTTTCATAACACCGCTATGGCCATCAGCTGTTTGTTTTGTCTCGGCGTCATGCGTAGGTCACGTGATCACTTCCTGAAAGTGAGGCGCTCTGAGCCTCACAGAGCTGCTCAGTGACACAAACACCGCGAGGAGACCAGCTCAGCACACACACATCACTGCAGCGGCAGACTGCAGTCAGAAACGGTCAAGCGATTAAAAATGCGATTAACGCGATTAAAAAAAATAACGCGTTAATTAGGACTGTAATTAATTAATCGTAATTAATCTAAGCTAATCAGCTAATCTGACACCTCTATATATATATATATATAAGAAACATAAAAGAAAAACTGTACAGGTGTAAACAGAAATGGCAATAGATTAAAATGGAAAATAGAAATGGAAATAAATGGAATGACCAAGGAGTGTGCAATTGTGCATATATGTGCAAATAGCAACTAAGTAAGTAAAGTAGTAAATGAGCATGTAGTGCCAACATTATTCCTGTGTTCTTTACTTGACTCACTCAATTTTAAATGGTGATCTTTGTATCATAAAACCGTCTGTTTTTCTGTATGGGACTGTGGGGGCAGTAAGGGATTTCCATATGACTTTGGGGGGCATTCAGCTGAAAAAGGTTGAGAAACTGTTGTCCTCTTTTTTGCCTCTTTTTCTTTCTTTGTTGTGTTTGGTAGATTTGCAATGTGAAACATTATGAGAGAATCTACTTCCTCTAGGATATATAAAACTGAATACTTTGTGTACTTTGCAATAGTTGCGTCAGTAAATTACTATCATCATCTAAGATTAATGACAGCAGGTGTGAAAGCTAGCTCAGCTCATCCAAACCAGCTAATGAGATTCACACCTTCAGATGGTTTGAGCCCAGTGAGGATCTTGGTGGCACTGTGTGTGTGTGTGTGTGTGTGTGTGTGTGTGTGTGTGTGTGTGTGTGTGTGTGTGTGTGTGTGTGTGTGTGTGTTACAGAAAACACCAAAATTGTGTAAACAACATGTTGACAAATGTAATGAACACCTAATCTCCAGTGACCCTGAATCCTCATTAGTAATGAAAATATTATTTTCTCTTCACCTTGAACTTGATGACTTTTTTAAGGCACACTTGATTTTAATTTAAATATTTTCCACTTAGTTCTCAGTTTAACTTTTTGGTTCTTTGACATTCAAAAGCGAGATCCAAGATGGCGCTACAGACAGCCTCGGTTCTTTGCTTCCTTGTTTTGTTTGTGTGTTTAAGTCTGTGTGTGTAAGGTGGCCCGTCCATAGGGGGCGCTAGGGCGCTGCCCCACCAGTCCAAGAGGAAGAAGAAGAGGATAGGAATCACAAAATATTAAAAAAAAAACATGAAAATAAAAGTAAACAATCTATCCATTATATATACAATAAGTACTGAATAATATACATTTAGGTGTCGTTTTAAAATGTTCTCTCATTATTTTTTGCCAGACCAAAAGGTCATATGATGTACTTCTTGTTTCTTTGGGGTCTTCTGTGCATGCTTCAGGTGCAACAATCTTTACCATAGACCTACACTATGACTGGTGCATGCGCACTGGAACCCCCCTTCAATACAAAGTATAGCAGAGGCCAGGGTCACAGAACTTAGTGACCAGAAGACCGAGTATTACCTCAGACGAGGACATTGACCCAGAAGCTCTTGCTCATGGAGTTATCATGAAGGAAACAAAATGGATAATTATTCAAAGAATCCTTCTTGACAGTGTAGCATTACCGAATACGCTAGTCCTCTGAAATTTGACCCCTTGACCATCACACACTACTGTACTGTTTCTGTCAATAACTTGGATTATAATGACCCGTCATCATGTCCTAACCTCTGATAACCTGACTCAACTTTCCTACAGTTTTTTTTTTTTTTTTCAAATATTTTTTATTGAGAAGCACAGTTTACAATATAAATTATTCATCGAGTGACAATGTTTCTCTATATTTGTTTTATAACCCCCCCAAAAAATAAATAAAAACAGCAGTCAGACCTCGCAGACCATATTCACAAATTAAAAAAAAAAACAAAAGACAAAAATTATTTAAGTAGAAAAAATAAAGGCATACCTAAAACAAACAAAAATTATATATATAAATAAATAAAATAAAAACCTTCCTTCCCTAATACCTTTTAAATTGATGGATGTCATCTCCGACCATAATGTCTCTCAATTGTCCAGTGCACTTTCCAAGTGTGAGATGAGTGGCCTCCAGATTTGTTCAAAGTCCTCCAGTCTATCATTTGCATTATATCGGATCCTTTCCAAGTGGAGTGTTTCAGTCATTATTGAAATCCAAGCCTTCAGGGAAGGTACTTCTTTCCCCTTCCATAGAAGGAGAATCAGCTTTTTTGCACACATTACCCCATAAGACAAGAGACAGGACTGTACACTCAAAATTTTTTTTGATTGCTCCGAGTGTCCAAGAAGGATCCAGACTGGGTCAAAGTCCAGATGGACATTAAAGAGTTTCGAAAATAACAAAAATATAGAAGCCCAGAAGTTTTTAAGCTTAACACACATCACAAAACTATGTAACAAGTTGGCTTCTGCATTTTGACACTTATCACAAATAGGAGAAGTCTCTGGGAATATTTGATGTAGTCTAGACTTGGAGTAATGTAATCTATGCAATATTTTAAACTGGATTAGTCTATGCCTGGCATTAATGGAACACAAACTGACATATTGTAGCCCTCTTTTCCAGAGATCCATGTGAATTTCTGATCCTAGTTCTTTTTCCCAAGCTGCTTTGATTTTGCCATCATTGTTCTGTTTAAGTGACTGTAATATTTCATAGATGAAAGAAATAACATGTTTTTCTGTCAAACAATGCATAAGGCATCTATCAAGTTTATCTGGAGAAGCAGATTCAAACCCTGGAAGATGGGATCTCACATAATTCCTTATCTGGAGATATCTAAAGAAATCAGAGCTTAGGAGATCGTATTTATCCTTCAGCTGTTGGAAGGAAGCAAAATTACCCTGGATATAAAGGTGTCCCACATTCTGCAACCCTATTTCTTTCCATCGATCAAATGTACCTTCTAAAATTGAGGGTATAAATGATGGATTAGCTGAAATAGGCATCATAAAAGAGAGGGCCCTTAATTTATATTCTTTCACAATTTGCCTCCAAATTAAAACTGTATTATGGATAACTGGATTGAACCCATAGTCTGATTTTTTGAGTCGAACCGGGGATAGGACAACTGCACCTAGAGAATTGGGCATACACTCCTCTCGCTCCATATCTAACCAGCTGCCCATTATAACAGTATCATCCAGCCAATATGCGATGTATTGCATATTGGCTGCAAAATAATAGCTCTTAAAATCTGGTAATGCCAGACCCCCAAGTACTGTTGGTTTGCAAAGGTGAAATTTTTTAATCCTATGGCTCTTATAATTCCAGATAAATGGGAGAAGCACAGAATCCACTTTAATAAAAAATGATGCTTTCAAACACACAGGGATATTCTGAAATAAGTATAGAAGCTGGGGGAGACAGACCATCTTAATAGCATTCACTCTACCAATCAAGGAAAGTGGGAGGGACTTCCAAAATTCTATCTTGTTTTTAAATTGGTCTAGAATCTTTATGAAATTAGCTTCATATAGTGACTTAAATGTTTTTGTGACTTCAATCCCCAAGTATGTAAATTTTTCTGCCGCAATTTTAAAAGGCATGTTTTTAATTGCATCAAACTTGTCACCTTTGATTGGCATCAGTTCACTCTTACCCCAATTTATTTTGTATCCTGAAAATGAGCCAAATAAATCAACTACTTCTAACACTTTAGGAATTGAATCTAATGGCCTAGTTATGAAAAGCAAAACATCATCTGCGTATAATGAAATCTTATTGTATGTATAGCCTGTATTGTAGCCATATATCCCTTCGTGTGACCGAATTGTTTGTGCCAAAGGCTCTAACGCAAGTGCAAACAGCAGGGGGCTCAGTGCACATCCCTGTCTGGTGCCCCTGAATAGTTTAAAAGGTTCTGAAAGGGTTTTATTAGTGAGAATCCTAGCAAAAGGATCTTTATATAACAATTGGATCCAGGCAATAAAATTAGACCCAAACCCAAATTTTCTCAATACCGCATATAAATAAGACCATTCGACACAGTCAAAGGCCTTTTCTGCATCAAGGCTCAGAATTAATAGATCTTGATCTGGAGCTCTACAGGAGTAGATTATGTCAAACAGGCGCCTAAGATTATGAGATGCATGTCTTGTTGGGATAAATCCTGTTTGATCTGAATGAACCAGTTTACCTATATGGGAACTTAATCTAGTAGCAAGAGATTTAGCAAGTATCTTCTGATCTGAATTTAATAGAGATATTGGTCTATAGGCACTAACCTGCTCCAGATCCTTCCCCTTCTTTGGGATAAGGGTCACAGTGGCTTCGTTAAGAGTCTGTGGAAGTTTACCCTCCTTCATGGCCTTTTTAAACATTTTCAAAAGATATGGAGCTAGTAGACCACTAAACTTCTTATAAAATTCATTACATAGACCATCAGGGCCTGGGCTTTTCCCATTTCTCAAGTGGCGAATAGTATTCATTAGTTCTAAGAAGGTTATATCTGCATCTAATAATAATATATCTTCTTGTGCTAGTGTAGGTAAGTTACATTTGAGCAGGAATCTCTCCATGATTTCTGGTGGGGCAAGACAGTGAGATGCATAAAGTTGTTCATAAAACTGTTTAAAGGCCCTATTAATATCTTTATGTGAATTAAGCAACACCCCTGTGTCTGACTTGATTGTGTAAATGCCCCTATCACTATCTCTCTTTCTTAATTGTCTGGCCAATAATTTATGTGGTTTGTCCCCTAATTCAAAATAAATCTGTTTAGCAAACATGAAGGTTCTAGAGATCTTATCAGAAAGCAATTTGTTAAGTTTGTATTTCAGGACAGATATTTTACTGTGTAGATCGAATGATGGTTGTCTGGCATTTTCCCGATCTAATTTCTGTATTTCAGCTTCTAGTTCCCTAGCTTCAGAGATACGACGTTTTTTTTTCAAAAGACTGAAAGGAAATTACGCAGCCCCTTACATATGCTTTAAAAGTCTCCCAAAGTAGACAAGGTGAGACATCATCTTTATCATTTGTCTCAAAAAATATCTTAATCTGCTCCTCCAAATAGTCACAGAACGATTTCCTTGTGAGTAGTTGTGGATCTAACCTCCAGGGTCTATAACTATCATCCTGGTCCAGTAATTTTAAACTAATGGACACTGGACTGTGGTCTGATATAAGAATATTATGATATTTTGCACTCTGGACCCCGTATAGCAGTTTACTGTCCAAGAAGAAGTAGTCTATGCGGGAGTATGTATTGTGAACCCCGGAGTGGAATGAGTATTCTCTTCCAGCAGAATTAAGAAATCTCCAGACATCAACCAGACCTGAATTGTCCAAGAATGACTTAAGGAATGTTGAAGCATTAGAAGTTGCTGATCTTTGAGTTGATGATCTGTCCAAATAAGTATCTAAAACTAAATTAAAGTCTCCTCCAAGTATCAAGTTAGTGGTTGAGATCTCTGGAATCAAACTGAATGTTTTTCTAAGAAATTCTGGGTCATCTCTGTTAGGCCCATATACATTCAGCAAAGTAACTGGTATAGAATTTAGTTCCCCTGTAACCATAACGTATCTCCCCTCCTTATCTGCAAGGGTAGATTTATGCAGAAACGGAACATTTTTACGAATTATAATTGCAGTACCCCTTGCCTTAGCTGAAAATCTGGAATGATAGATCTGCCCTATCCATCTAGCTTTAATCTTACAGTGCGTATCATTTTTTAAATGTGTCTCTTGTAGAAAAATCACATCAGATCGTAGTGAATTTAAATGGGACAGCACTTTACCACGTTTTATCGGTTCATTAATGCCATTCACATTCCAAGAACAAAAAGTTATAGTCCCAGTATCGTCTTTTCCTCTACAGTTAGTGCCTGAAGTCATATTATTAATAATTCAACCATATTGTCTCATCGAGTTGAACATGGTTCCAAGATAGCACCACCCACCTTGTCCCATGACCAAAGATACATAAGGAAGGAAGAAACAAAACAGAAAATTTGAAAAACCGCACACACACACAAAACAAAAAACAAACAAAAAAAACCCCCACCACTCTGTTGAGTGATCACAGGGAGTAAGACCTACTCTCCTCCCAATCTGACCACTTGTACCTCTAACTATCCCATATCTAAGCCTCCAGCACAACATACTAATTCACCAAATAGCTCCGAGAAAATAAACCTAAACCCAGATAGTCACCGAAAAGGAAGAACAAAAGGATGTAAATTGGATATTATTCTACAGCCTCACTATCAGCCTCCAAAACCAGTTATAGGGCACTCAGTTTTCAGCCCTTAGCCCTTACTAAAGGGCTGAAAAAAACTTTCCTACAGTTGTCCTCCAGATGATGTCCACCTTCCGCAGATGGCCTCACTGGACTCTCTTAGTTATAATAAAACTCAGACTCTCCACTGATCCTTTCCTTCAACAACTGAGACACTAGTTCAATCTCTTGTTTACAGATGAGTGTTCCTACACTAAGGTCATTTGCTCACATTCACTCATGGTGTTATAAATGTGGTTCCTTCTTCAGTATTATTTCTACATAAATCTTAAATCATATGATTTACACATTTTTACTTTGGCTAAGGTTAAACTAATGTTTGTTACTTAAAGGTAAATTATTTCGTTAATCATTTATTGATGAACCACTGGTTACTGTATTATATGTCATAATGCAGTAAATGATATTCATACTGTGTGACTTTAACAGGCTAAGTTCTGTTACTTGGTAAAATCCCAGACACATGCTTTACTCTCATTGGCCATTAAGATTTCTCTCATTCTAATTGGCTCTCTAAAAAAGGGTGGTTTTGTCAGAATCCATTTTTTTTTCAGGTCTTCATAGTTTCTAATAGTTCCCCCTGAGCCTGTCATGTCGGCCAAACATGAAAACTCTCTGTTTCCTGGTTATTTAAAAAAAAAAACAGAATTTCTAAGAAATGAAACTTTAAATTGTGCTTGTGCAGTTGTACACGTTGTGATGTCACAACGTTTATTCGCTGAGATGGTAACGCCTTTCGGTTCGCCCAACTGCTAGCTTTTGTTTTTTTGATAATTCAACATGGCAGAACGCAGACCTATAGCGTAGCTATACCATAGACCTGTACCTGGCGTGTGGCGTAGCAGCTTTATAATGCTGATTACAAGCCTGCAGGTTCTGAGTTCAATCCCTGGAGCTGGCTTTATTTATGGAGTTAATACATTCTGTAGGTGCAGCTATTGGCTAACTTTGTAATATATTTTGGCTAATCTTGGTGAAATTAGAACTTATTCTGAGGTATTTTGGTTAAGACACACAGTACTGAGAGCAGTGTGTGTGTGTGCGTGAGGTGAGGGCAGCGGCCGGCATGCGGCAGAGTTTCAGTTTTGCTTCTCGTCAGTGGAAAACACAGCTGACTTTTGGCCGAAGGAGTAATGCGGATCATGGGAAGAATCAGCCCGCGTGTCGAGCATCGGTCTCCAGAAGCTGAAAGCGGAGTTCAGTGTGGACATCAGCCCGCATGCGGGGAGCGGATGGCTGTTTGCTTGAGGCTGGCTGAGCTTTTAGGAGAAAATGTTAATTCAAGCGGTTCTTCTAATTTGTCCTTCGACCGTAACTTTATCCACGTAAAGCCGAGCTGCCATGTTTACCGTCACATTCAGTATCAAATACCGACAGCCAATCAGAAGCGAGGGCTGTGCATATCTAATGAGAATCCTGCTGTTTTAAACTCAGCTTCAGAATAGCAAACTTCTAAAGCTTCTATTATAAGCATCAAACCTTCTTTCTTTATAAAAATTACATAGATAGCATTGAATTACACTAGAGAACAATGCAAAACTATAAAATAACCCAATAATACCACTCCTTTAAGATAACAGTTCTCTAAAAACTAGTTATTCACTTCCTGACAGTCAGTCAGATGAATACCAGCTTTGCTTCACTGAGCCTCAAACTGAAGGCAGAGATATGCGGCCTTGGACTGGGTACATAGCCCCATGAATCTCTGCTCCTCTGAGAGGAGACACGCCAGCCTCTTTCTCTCACTGCTTCCATTATGGGCCTTGAACTGAATCCTTGCTGTAGACGAATCTTCAGGGCTGTCCAGGTGTCCGACGGCGACGTGACTCCCCCGAGGACCCCATCTCCACGACTGGAGAACTGCTTCCACTTTGGCGTGTCGAGGTCTGAACCGGCCAGACCCACGGGACTGTCTGGTATTAATGAGGATCTTACCATTAGCAACTAACTAAACTAAACTCCTTAGTCTCATCAAAACAGACTCCGCCTTTTAAAAACATATCACATCATGTTTTATAATCTTAATTGTGTGCTACCTCAAAATTCAGAACTGTTTATCTGTCTGCGTGTCCTTAGTCATTTTACAAAATAAATGATTATTCAATCTTTATTTTGGCCTCAGTTTCAACTTATTAATAAGGTATTAATTCACTGTTAAAGTGATAATATGCAACTTTTTCATATTTTTAAATCTTTTCCTTGAGCCAGTCTGTGCTAATATGACTCTTTACAGAGTTAATGAGAAGTCACTTAGCCCCATCTGGTGGTTAGATCCAGAATATCATGATTGCAAGATCTCCGTCGCCGTCACGGTACCCAGGAAGTCACGTATCTCACGAGGGTTAGGCTAACCCAAAGTGGCTAGCTGTTATGCTAGCTCTGGAGTGTTTTTAGCTCATGATTCCTGATTTTTTTTCCATCTCTCCCTGCTTGAACACAGCTGATTTCTTTGAAGGAGTAAATAACCGCTCCTGTAGAAAGCTATGAAAGCTGAGGAGACATTTCAACAGGTAGATTTAAGGCGTTTAGAAGCTGAAACAATGTGCTAACTTGTGTAATGCAGTGATTTAAAACGGACACCAGAGGGCGCCCAAAACAAGCAAAACTGCATATTATCACTTTAACAACCTCAAAAAACCTAAAGCTACCTTCAATAAATATTAGCTATTTCATAAGGGTAAATGACTGTTCATCACTTTTCATCTTAATCCTTATGAGTTTAATATTTCATTTGAAAAGGGTGTAGAAAGAATAAATTTCTCATACATAATGCCGAGCTTCAGCCAGGTTAAGTATTCACAACTCTACAACAGCTTGTGACAACATAGCCGATTGATCCCCTGTCCTGATTTAATCAACTCGACAGTGAGTGACTTAATTTGCAAATGGCAGAGGTTAGCTGTGCAAAGTCCTGATGAGTGAATTCATTTTTATTTTATTTATTTAACATTTATTTAACCAGGAAAGACTCTTGAGATTATATAATAATTTACAGTGTTCTGGCCAAGGCAGGCAGCAGCTCAACCAGCAACAATGATCAACACACAAACAGAAAACAGTTTCCACAAGACAGAAAACAAAAGAACATTAAGATAATCAGCAGAACAAACAGCAGAGTGAGTAGCAGAAATCACAGATCAGGGTGCTCATTTATAAAACTTACTTATGCAAGAAATGATCCTGAAGTTGCATAAGTCACTTTTTACGCAAACTTTGGGATTCATAAAAGAAAACGTAATGGAAAAATGTGCGTAACTCTAAGCAAACTCTGAACCTTGCGTAAGCACCTGTTGAAGACGTGACACCTGTCAGAACAGCTGGTGAGATGAAAAATGTTGAATTTAAGACACAATTAAAGACTTGTAGACCCTCACGCACACTAAACCAACAATAACGTCTCTGAACAGAATAAAATTGAAAATCTGAATGAAATTATGTTGCTTTTTAGAATAATATCACATTATTTTTATTAGTGCTGGGCCGATAACGCTGTTAACGCGAAACTGTAATCGCGCGATAAAAAAAATAACGCCGTTAATCTAAATTGGGTCTCTGGGTCTAGGAGATGTACAGGCATTACCAAATGGCAGACTCTGATCCTGGCCCGGATCTTTCCGGAGTCCGGACCTGCAGCAGGACCCGCTCCCCCGGTCTAGCTGAAGGAGGCGCGGCTCCTGTCTCCCGAACGCTCGCTTCACCTGGAGCGGCTCCCGGATCCGACCCAATCCTTCACCCGGACCGGGAGCCGTGGGTCCAGGTGAAGCGCGCGTTCGGGAGACGTCTCCTTCACCGGGAGCCGGTTCCGGTCCAGGATTTTCACCTGGACCCAAGGAGGTGAAAGAGGCGCGTCCGGGAGCCGTGCGCCCGTGCCAACCTCGGCATACGCCCCCTCCTCCTGAACCGGACCGTGTGGTTCGGAGCTTGATCCAGGTTGGAGGAGACGCAGCAGAGCGCTGACCGAGTCACAAACCCGCAGCAACAACTTGGTAGAGTTCCCGCAGAACTCCGACCAAGTCATCAACCAGGTCTGGACTGTGTCTGGTTCCAGGTGTTTCCTGGTGAACCGACGTGGCGTTTGGGCCGACAGCCTCAGCTGTGCACGCGCCTCTCGTTAAAGTGAATGTGGCAGCGCGTGCTGCGTTTCTCAGCATAACTGACAGCTGAACATTCAACCAATCAAACAATATCAACACTAAAACACATCGACCTGTCAGTGACTTTATCAGAGGTTGTCTTTAGTTTTCAGACTCGTTAATGTTTAAATCCCCTAAAGTGGTTTTATTTAACAAAAACATGATAAACAGCCCTATGGGATCATGGGAAATAAACAGCAGAGAAATGAAGTCATTTTAAGGAGATTTAATCCATTACAGATAAACTGGATGCTACAATCATTTTTTGACAGCTAAAAAAAAATCAGCATGAAGTTATTTAATGTAAAAAAGAGAGTTGATGCTTTAATCAGGTGACCTGTAAATTAAATGTAATCCTTTACTGTCAGGAGATGAGAAGGTTTCTACAGTAAAACTATTAAAACAGAGTGAGCCTCAGAAAACAGCTGTAAAGTTAAAGCAGACAGACCTCTGATGACACATCAAGGTGTTTTAGTGTTAAAATGTTTCATCCTGATAACCTGATCAACCATCAGAGGTTGTTAAAATGAGCTCAGAGCTCATCTGGTCTGGAGGTTCTGGTTTGTGACTCAGGTCTTGGTTTCTGAGGGAAGTTCTGACAGGTTTAGTATTTCTTGTTAGGTTAGTAACAGCTGATCCAAACAGTGGATCAGCTGTTACTAACCTTAAACTCTAGACTTGAAGTATCACGACTCTTCAGCCTCATGAACACACATACCGGTATTATGAACCCTTTGGCAGAATTCAAATGAGCCATTTTAATCTAGATTAATCTAGATTAAAAAAATTAATCTATGCCCACCTCTAATTTTTATACAGATGTCTTTACATAACAACTGCAAGTCAAGAGGAGCATTATAGCAGTGGCTGTAACGTCTCACCTGAAACATCAACACTATTGGGCTTATTCCTGGCACTCAGACATTACTCTGTTTGCTCCACAGCCGGACAGGACATGGGGTTAAAAACAACAAAACACGTTATAATATTGACTGAAAGCATTTTATTTAATCTAACCATCTCTCAAATTAAAAAGTTTTTTTTACCATCTTGAAAACGTGCTTATGCAAAGTTCAAGGTTTGCAGAGTATATAGCTTCTCTGTCATGTTTTCTTTTATAAATCTGTAGCCTCACCAAATAGGCTACATCCTCTGACCTTTGTTGACCATCACAACAATAATCCATCTTTTTCCCAACAACTTGGAATACAATCACTCTTGGATTATGTTTAACCTGAATCAAGATCCCTACAGGTGTCCTACTGTCCACTTTCAGGTGTCCATCTCCCAGATGACCTTAACTGGACACTAGCTGGTCTAATAAAACACTCTCTGTAAAGGAGTCTCTTCTTTAACACCACAGACTGGTGTTCCAACTGTAATCTCTTGTTTACAGAACATTCTCTTGTAGTGTTCCTGCTCAGGGTCACCTACACACTCACACCCAAAGTGTTATAATGCTTCTCTGCTATGTCATGCATTTCTACAATTAAAATGTGAGTTTAACGGGCGGAAGTCATATGTGAGTTGGTAAACTCCCTCACAGTTCCCTTGTCCAATAAGAACCATTCACAACTCCACTAACTCAGTTCTGATTAGTACACTTAATATCTTCTGATTGGTTAAATTTAAGATAACTCGTCTCAAAACTAATACTCAGTTCCGGTACGAGTCAGTCTTGTCTTGTCCGAGCCTGAATGCAGCCTGAGCTGCTATCTTCAGAGTCTTAGCTGAACCTTCATCAGCTTTGAACAAGGCCTTGAGAGACCTGCTGTGTCTCTCCCTCTCGTCTCTCCCTCACCACGGGAACTGATCAGAAATGACTTCAGCATGCCTACTGAGATGCCTCCCTTGCTGATCCGGACGTATCCACGGACTGCCCGGCGAGGTCCTCGGCGGCCACGCCTTCCAGGACCACCACTCCGAGTCTGGGGACTCCAGCCTCAGCTCGTGGAGAAACCAACGCCTGCCAGATCCAGGAGCGTCCACCTTTCAGTGAGCGAACACCACTTTCTGATCGAGAGGTTTGCTTTGATAAAGCTTCATTCTTCCAAACTAAATTAAGCCAAAACTAAATTCCATAACAACTCAAATTAGCCTAAATTGACTCTTAAAGTCCCAACTAGGTTAACTAAATTAACTAACTTCCCTAGTCATTAAAACATATGCTACGGTCCGTTAAAACTCACAACTAACCATCTTTAACATCCTCAACATGTTTAAGAATATTAATTGTGTTCACATCAAACTTTCAAACTGTCTTATGTGTCTGTGTTCTTAGGTTTTTCAAATTAAATGTTGTTCAATCTTATCTGGTCTCAGTTCACGTTATTAATACGGTATTTCAATTCACTGTACTCTTTCAAAGAACCTAGATACCTTCAATAAATATTAGCTATTATCAGGGTTAAATGACAGTTTATCACTTTTCATTATAAACCAAAAATAAGCTAATGTTTATCTTAAGAGGGTGTAGTTAAAATAACTAAAAGTTATTTCAAAACGCTACAAATCCTAAAGTTTGCAGAGAAAGTGACTCCCTTTCCGACCAGTTTTTTGTTTCATAAATTTTATAATAAGTTATAAACATATGTATTTTACAAGTTTTATAAATGAGGCCACAGTGGTCTCAGAGTGAGAAACGGTCATTACAGCTGCAGACACTCTCTGTCAGCCTGGGCCTGTGCGTGCACCCACACACACGCATGCACAGACACACAATAACTGAAAATGTGGCTGGAGGGATGTATTTCTCGGCTGATCTGGGAGCGCATTGAATCCCCGGAGGAGCTGTCCAAAGTGGCCGGGGAGAGGGAAGCCTGGCAGGCTGTTGCCCTCCTGATCTGACCTCAGATAAGCGGAGGAAGATGGACCAAAATTTTTCTGATAACGCAACCTCTGATTTGAACCCGCCCCAAACCGCCCCGCACTGAAGGTAAAAATGTATTGACCCGACCCACGGGTAACCCGTGGTCCATAAAAGACAACCCACGCATCATTAGTGTCTGCCGTCTTCTCTTTAAAAGATCGTTTTTCTTCTTCTTCGTGGGATTACTCCGCCCGCCACTTGTCACGTCACGGGTTCCCGTGCCTGGACCAGCAGCATTTCGGAGCTGGTTCTGGAGCTTGGGCACCGGCACGGGAACCAGGGCAGTGGAAAAGAGGTATGAGTGATTTGATCCTCTGTGCTTTGCTGACGGTTACTTTTCTTCAGCTCGCCTGTATTTCGGTTTGTTTTTAGACAGATTGGTGAACTTGTTTTGTAACACGGTGCAATTGACCAGGCCGAGCTGAAAACGGCTCGAGTCACGTCGGTCACACTGCCTCCAGTCGGTTTCAGTTTTTAAACCATCTGCTTCCTCATAGTTTGGTGATTTAAAGTCAGTTGGAAAACTTTGCTCGTAATGAACAAAGTTAGTGAACAAGGCTGACATTATTTCCCTGTTTTTGCCACCACTGGATGAATTAATGCAGTAGATAACTGTTACAAAGCACGCACACACATTTAACATGGACAGAGGTGACGTGTCCTCATCAATATTCAGAAATCATTGAAATGTCTCCACCAATAATTTGATCCAAGGATGCAGAAATAGTGCTGCGTCGCCACCATACAGTACATCTGATCGACCGGCGCGAGCCTCTCCCGGCCCGCACCGAGCTGTCACTGACAGGACTCTGGGTGTGGACTGGACTGGCGCTCAGGCATCATCCCAGTCGTGATGTTAACTTTGGGCATTCTGGACCTGGACCAGCGCTACAGGACGGCGCTCTTTAATCTGCACTTCCTGTTTCAGTGCTCAGAACTGGAGGAAGCAGAAACCCTCTTTTCTATAAGAAACTGAAAAGGAACTGCAGGACGGCAGAGAGGAAATGGAGGAAAAACTAATCAGCAATCAACCATCGAATAATGAAAGAACATCTAAAGATCTACAATTCGGCTGTTAAGAACTCAAGAAATGCCACTTTGCTAAAATAATTAACACTCAGAAAAACAATCCCAAAGTTCTCTTTTCCACCATTGATAAACTGATAAATCCTGATTTTACTGCCACCACAGAAACTCCAACTGGTTCCCTCTGTGAACAGTTTGCTGATCACTTCAGGAGTCAGATCAAGTCCATTAGAACCAACATTTTATCTGAGCAAAAAGCTGATTTTAGTTGGTTTTTACCAGAGGAAACACTGAACCGTCTTGTCCTGGTTGATGCTGAGATGCTTGGTAGAGTTTTCTCCCAAGTCAACCAACCACCTGTCTTTAGATCCAGTTCCCTCCTCACTTCTTAAATCCTTTTATACATCGTTAGAGCCTGAGATCTTAAACCTGATGAACCGCTCTCTTCAGACGGGGTCTGCTGTGGTGAAGAAGAGCAACCTGGAGCCCAGTGTTTTAATCACTACAGACCTGGAGCCCAGTGTTTTAATCACTACAGACCTGGACCCCAGTGTTTTAATCACTACAGACCTGGACCCCAGTGTTTTAATCACTACAGACCTGGACCCCAGTGTTTTAATCACTACAGACCTGGACCCCAGTGTTTTAATCACTACAGACCTGGACCCCAGTGTTTTAATCACTACAGACCTGGACCCCAGTGTTTTAAATCACTACAGGCCTGGACCCCAGTGTTTTAAATCACTACAGTCCTGGACCCCAGTGTGTTTAATCACTACAGACCTGGACCCCAGTGTTTTAAATCACTACAGACCTGGACCCCAGTGTTTTAATCACTACAGACCTGGACCCCAGTGTTTTAATCACTACAGACCTGGACCCCAGTGTTTTAATCACTACAGACCTGTACTCCAGTGTTTTC
>SSNR01000223.1:1064052-1077159 GCA_006937965.1 Callopanchax toddi | reverse complement strand
CTACTTAGAATAGTTAGTGATTTAAGGTGGAATCTAGACCCTACTTAGAATAGTTAGTGATTTAAGGTGGAATCTAGGCCCTACTTAGAATAGTTAGTGATTTAAGGTGGAATCTAGACACTACTTACAATAGTTAATGATTTAAGGTAGAATCTAGACCCTACTTAGAATAGTTAGTGATTTAAGGTGGAATCTAGACCCTACTTAAAATAGTTAGTGATTTAAGGTGGAATCTAGACACTACTTACAATAGTTAATGATTTAAGGTAGAATCTAGACCCTACTTAGAATAGTTAGTGATTTAAGGTGGAATCTAGACCCTACTTAAAATAGTTAGTGATTTAAGGTGGAATCTGGACCCTACTTAGAATAGTTAGTGATTTAAGGTGGAATCTAGACTCACACAAGCTGTCAGTCCTGGTGCTGCTGGATCTAAGTGCAGCCTTTGATTCAGTAGATCATCAGATTCTGTTAACTTGACTGCAACACCTGGTGGTCCTCTCTGGTACTGTCCTGAACTGGTTCAGCTCCTACCTCACAGATAGGAATTTTATGGTAACCATGGATACATGTTCCTCACGGATCCATAAGGCTAAATATGGTGTACCTCAAGGCTCAATTTTAGGACCCATACTTTTTAACTTCTATATGCTGCCACTTGGTGGCGTCATCAGGAGACACGGGATAAACTTCCACTGTTACGCTGACGACACACAGCTCTACATCTCTGTGTCTCCTGATGACCCCCGGCCCTTTGATGACCCCCGGCCCATTGATGACCCCCGGCCCTTTGATGACCCCCGGCCCTTTGATGACCCCCGGCCCATTGATGCACTTTTTAACTGTATTCTAGATCTAAAGGCCTGATGACAGAGAACTTCCTCCAGCTCAACCAGGACTAAACTGAAGTTTTAATCATTGGTCCTGAGGCTCAGAGAGTCTTTGTCTTTAATCCTTCAGTAAGAATCAGGAACCTGGGCGTTCTCTTTGACTCTGAGCTCTCTTTTATTCCACACATTAAATATACAGTCAAAACAGGATGTTATCATTTAAAGAACATAGCCAGAGTCCGCCCTATTCTCTCTTGAGACAACACTGAGATTTTAATGCATGTTTTTATTTCTAGTGGTTTGGACTACTGCAATGCCCTGCTTTCTGGTCTCTGTCCAGTCCTCTACAGAACTCTGCTGCCCGTGTGCTGACCAGGACCAGGAAGCAGGAGCATATTACACCAGTTTTAAAATCACTTCATTGGCTCCCAGTGTGTTTTAGGATTGATTTAAGATTCTTTTACTGGTTTTTAAATGTCTTAATGGTCTTGGGCCTTCTTATCTTAAAGTGCCCATGACTCCATATTTAAATCACTTTATATTAAACAGGTGTAATCTTTGATGCCTCTAGATTAGCGTTGCACCATTATAACTCAAAATACGCTGTAATTATTTCCTAACGAGCAACTCAGAGATCAGAAGAAAGCGCCGCCTTCCGGTTCTGCTGGGTTTCTCCTTATTTGGCAGCCTGACACTTCTGCTGCAACAGGGTGCAGTGCCCAGTAGGGGGCGGTGTCCAGTAGGGGGCAGTGCCCAGTAGGGGGCAGTGCCGTCGCGTGAAAGAGAAACGAAACTGAAACTAAACACTACACGGTCTATGGTCAATGGCGGCGGCACTGCCTCGCTTCAGGTGTCGTGAACGTGCATGTGGGAGGAGAATTGACCATATAAGGAAGTCCGGATCACTATGACCTCATAGCAGGCTGGAGTGAAAAAAACAGTTTGAAACCTGGGTCTGAAATCTTGAAGAGCTTCTCACTGGCTGGACTAGGAGACAGATGGACGCCGTTTTTTGCTCTTTCTGGCAGGTTTAAGGTGAGAACTCAACGTTGACACATGATAGATAAGTCAGAAAACATGGAAACTGATGTCATGGGCACTTTAAAGAACTGCTTTTAACTTATGAACCTTCGCGGACCCTCAGGTCCTCCGTCACCGGTCTGTTAACAATCCCCAGAGTCCGAACACAGACCTATGGAGCGGCCTCTTTCCAGTACTATGGCCCTCGTCTGTGGAACGGTCTGCCGGGGGGCCTGGGGGGGGGGGGGGGGGGGGGGGGAGTGTTGATGTTTTTAAGAACAGGCTCAAGACCACGTCTCCTGACCTGGTTCCTCTGGGCTCAGTCCAGTGTTACTTAGTCAATGTTATTGTTATGTTGGTAACTTAAAGGTCCCATGACATCGGTTTCCATGTTTTCTGACTTATCTATCATGTTGCAACGTTGAGTTCTCACCTTCAACCTGCCAGAAAGAGCAAAAAACGGCGTCCATCTGTCTCCTAGTCCAGCCAGTGAGAAGCTCTTCCAGATTTCAGACCCAGGTTTCAAACAGTTTTTTTCACTCCAGCCCGCTATGAGGTCATAGTGATCCGGACTTGCTTATATGGTCAATTCTCCTCCCACATGCACGTTCACGACACCTGGAGCGAGGCAGTGCCGCCGCCATTGACCATAGACCGTGTAGTGTTTAGTTTCAGTTTCGTTTCTCTTTCACGCGACGGCACTGCCCCCTACTGGGCACTGCCCCCTACTGGACACTGCCCCCTACTGGACACTGCCCCCTACTGGGCACTGCCCCCTACTGGACACTGCCCCCTACTGGACACTGCCCCCTACTGGGCACTGCCCCCTACTGGACACTGCCCCCTACTGGGCACTGCACCCTGTTGCAGCAGAAGTGTCAGGCTGCCAAATCAGGAGAAACCCAGCAGAACCGGAAGGCGGCGCTTTCTTCTGATCTCTGAGTTTCTCCTTAGGAAATAATTACAGCGTATTTTGAGTTCTAATGGTGCAACGCTGATCTAGAGGCATCAAAGATTACACCTGTTTAATAGAAAGTGATTTAAATATGGAGTCACAGGCACTTTAAAGTGTGTGTATGTGTGTGTGTGTGTGTGGGCGGGGGAACAGTTTTTATTTTTATGGAATTGTTTTATTTTTGTTTTAAATCTGTAGAGCACTTTGAGCTGCCCCAGGCATGAATAGTGCTTTATAAATAAAATTTGATTGATTGATAACAACCAGCTGACAGACAGCTCCAGAGGTTGTAGTTACAGTATATTAGGGATGAGTGAGTACAGCATTATCACTATCTGTATCTGTTCAACCATCTAAATTATCTGTATCCGTATCTGTGCTCTGATTGGGCGGGGCCTAAACCGGAAGTGGGTGTGGTTTGTCCTGAAGTGGGTGTGGCTTAAATATGTACATTATTTTAAATCTGAAATTGATATGGATTGATCAGAAGTTGCTTTATGTTTTGTTTATTTGAAAACTATTAACAGAGCAGCCTCAGAATTGATATTCAATGTTTTTGATCACAATATTAAAATAACTATTTAATGTTTACGATCTGTATCTCTGCTTATTTTGAACTTGCAAAGCTTACACATGGCTTTGGAGTGAATATTTTCACAAACAGTGAAAGAGTACCATACTGCAGAGGTCCTTCTGGTTTTTGGTGGAGGAAGATAAAAAAAACTATTAATATTATTTATTTTCAATAAAAATGTCTTTTGGCTTTTTACAGCTGTGAGAGCAGTATTGTGTCATATTTAAAATATAAATCTAATCTGGTTATTGTATTTTCCTTGAAATACAGTGTTTTTTAATGTCATATTTATAATGATCCAAAATGATGCCAATATGCATATTGGATCGTTTTTAGTGGAATAAAATCCACACAGAATAGCTGGAGAAACCCTGCAACTTAGTTTAAAACAAAGTATGTTCCCTAAAACAGAGAACAGAGCTACAGCTTTGAGATGTTCTCTGATACTTTTTGCCTGATGTGTTTAAATTCAACCTCTAGAGCTGTCCGTCAGCTGGTTGTTATGACAACAGGCTGCAAGGAGAGACAGAAAAGAGAGGGGCTTCCTCCTTAGTTCTGAGCGCTGAAACAGGAAGTGCAGACTAAAGCGTGCCGTCCTGTAGCGCTGGTCCAGATCAGCCCAAAGTTAACATCACGATCGGGATAATGCCCAAGTTCCGATCCAGTCTGGTCCACACCCAGAGTCCTGTCAGTGACAGCAGCTCGGTGCGGGCTGCGAGAGGCTCGCGCCGAACATATGGTGGGGATGCAGCACTACTTCTGCATCCACTGATATGTCCCATCAAAATAAGTTACATTACGATTTTAGGCCACTCATACAAAACTCCCTTAGGCCGCTAGGAAAAGTAACATAAAACGTATCAAAACGGGCTAAACTATATAAACCAATGTATTCAGTCAACAGTATCAGTGTTTCTCTAACATTCGGCCCTATTTATAGCAAAACATGTCGCTATTTAAGGTATAAATTCACTCATCAGGACTTAGAACAGCTTGCCGCGGCTACCTACGCCTAAGGGGTTTTTGAATGGGAAAATTCACGACAGATATACATATATACATACACAACACCCTCAGTCAGCAAGCTGCAGAATTCTTCACATTGGTTAAAGGACTTGGAATGAGCTCGCGCACTCATGCGCCGGGCGGAGATGCTGGAGAGAGGAGGACAGGATATATATATATGTATATATAAAGGAGTAGAGGAGGAATGGGGGAGCAGAAAGGAGAATGGATTATATATATATATATACATATACATATATATATATATATATATATATATATACAGAACTCATGCTGAAAACACTGCAGCGGGTCCAATAATCCCGATCTGATCACCGAGGTCCGAGAGAAGGTGTTGGCTCCATATGTAGACTACAAGAAACCCAAACCCTACTCTGAAAAGAAAATCCAGAACCGAAACAAAACCCCACACTAGTCTGAAAATGCCAGAAGTAAGTAGGTAAAACTTTATATATGGCACCTCTCAAAATAAAAATCAAAAAACACTTGAGAAGAAGTAGACCTGGCTGCAGCTGGACTTCACCATCAGGTGTTTTAATCCTCAGTTGACCTGTAACCAGCGCCGTAGCTCCGCCTACGCACATCACGCACTGTGCGTAGGGCACCACTTGCCCAGGGGGGCACCAAAAAATGTCTGGCTCGTGAAAAATTTTATTGATAGTAATCATAATAACAAAATGTTTCAAATAAATAAGTGTAAAGAGGGCCCGCCAACCTGTCAATCTCTGTGTTTCAAAGGATTCATGAATATTAATGAGTGTTGGTGCTTTCAGACAGCAGGCAGTGGAAACGGCGCTCCGCATCCAAAGTGCGTTTGTTGCTCAGTGGCAGCTGCGCCAAGCTGAAGGAGGCAGCGCACCAGAGAACTTGCCGTCCGGCACACTGCGCCCGAGGGGCACAGAGAGAAGATGGGTGCATTACACCACAGAATCACTGCGGTCTTTTGGGTCCATGGAACGCGCTATGCAGCTGACACTTCTTGGAAAATCGCTGTATTAAAGCCGTAAAAGCCACGGCGCTTGAAATTAAACCGGCAACTATATTTAAGGCCAGAGCTTCCTGATACGCATGGAGATCAGCGGCCAAGCTGGAGCCTTTGCGCTCTGTGCGTCCTGCTCTGTGCGTCCTGCTCTGTGCGTCCAGCTCTATGCGTCCTGCTCTATGCGTCCTGCTCTGTGCGTCCTGCTCTGTGCGTCCAGCTCTATGCGTCCTGCTCTGTGCATCCTGCTCTGTGCGTCCAGCTCTATGCGTCCTGCTCTGTGCGTCCTGCTCTGTGCGTCCAGCTCTATGCGTCCTGCTCTGTGCGTCCTGCTCTGTGCGTCTTGCTCTGTGTGTCCAGCTCTATGCGTCCAGCTCTATGCGTCCTGCTCTGTGCGTCCAGCTTTGTGCGTCCTGCTCTGTGCGTCCAGCTTTGTGCGTCCTGCTCTGTGCGTCCTGCTCTGTGCGTCCAGCTTTGTGCGTCCAGCTCTGTGCGTCCTGCTCTGTGCGTCCAGCTTTGTGCGTCCAGCTCTGTGCGTCCTGCTCTGCGTATTTGGCTCGTTTTTGGCTCAACACTCAACAGCATGCCAGACGCAGCATCGCTGAGCTGATCTGATACTGAGCACAGAACGTCAGCTCAGATCAGTACCATCCTGTCACTGAGCAACAAAGACCTGAATGGGTTTGGATCCAGATCTGGGTTTTCGGGGGCGCAACCTGTGTTTATTCCTAACAGGGCGCCGCATGGTTCGGTTGAAGGCCGTGCGTGCAGAGAGGGTGTGGTGTCTATGGAAAGCCACAGGTGTCGAACTGCGGCTGGTATCAGGAGGCGTCGTGTGGGACCAGGTTCCTGGTAGTGGGTCTACTCTCGTCGGCGGCTGCTCCGGGAGCTGTCTGGGGGATCCAGGGACGTGCTGAACGTCGTCATCATTCATCGACTGGTGCCATCACGAGAGATGCGGAGGAGTCATGGATGGACTGCTGAGTGAGGTTGTGTCCAGTCGATCACAACATGCTGATGGTCGTCGATGAAGGGAGACTTTTGCTGCGCCTGATTTCTGTTTTGCTTGTTGTGACAGGGGTCTGACTGACGGGTGCTGAGCATGGTGCTGGGAGGTGAAGATTGATCAGTGACTTGTCTACTTGTCAATCAATCTATGGAGCTGGACGACGGAGGAATCATTCACTAAAGTCAAAGCGGGACAGTGGCGTGGATTAGTTTCTGCATCCCTGCCTGCATTCACACTAACATGCTTTGCGGTTTGTGCCCTTATGGGGACTTATCTAATGTACATGATTATTAGGCTTAGGTTATATTTGACTTAATCATAATGAGTAATACTAACCCTAACCCGTGTATGGTGTTGACCGGTTTGAGGTTTTTATAGTTCTTAGAAGACATACAGTCCGGTCTTGCTTCCAGGTGTAGTTTTGACCCCAGCTCAGAGACCTGGTCTATGTTTAAAGTGGCGTCGACTTCTCACATTTACGACTCCAATGGCGTCATCAGGGGGGAGGACGAGTGTGGAAGTCGATAGGCTATTAGTAAAAAGTTAGGAATAAAAGACCGATAGATTTTAGGTTTATTTATACTTTTATTTTTTTTTTTTTGCCAACTGAGATAAAAAGTTTAAACCGATAATAAAATCTTGCAGATCAAGCAATTTTAGGGTTCTTTATAGCCATTATGTAAATACATAAGAACTTCTGGTTAGTAGCTCTCTGGTTGAGAGGCATTAGAAAAATAAAGTAAAGATGCGATAGTAGAAAGTAGAATTAGAACCATCTTTTGAGAAGCCATGCACGTGAGAATAGGATTAAAATATACAACGTATGTATAATATGCAGAACTAAGCATAACTAAATAAGCATAACCAATAATGAAAAGGAACAGAAAGAAGAGAAACACTCTTATTAATATCTGCCCCTTTAAACAGAAAATAGTAATATTAAAATAAATAAAAATAAAATAGAACTTAGAAAGAAAAGCCTTTAAATGAAGAATTAATCTGTTTACGGCCCAAGCCCTTTCGGCAATTAATATGTAAATTAGATTAACTAAGCTGAATGTTTACAGCGGTTTACCCGCAACCCAAAACTTATCATTTATGTATACATACATATATATATATATATATATATATATATATATATATATATATATATATATATATATATATATATATATATATATATATATGTATATATATATATACATACTCATACATACGTAAATCAAACAGAGCCCATTAAAGGTCTAATTCTAGTGTTCCATAACTGGACTCTTCTTGATGAAATACAGTGGAGTTTAGCATTAGTCCATATAAATATGTTTGTTCCTCTCAAACCAAATCTACTCTCATTGAATTGGAAGAATTTTATGTTTTTTTTATGTTTGAATTTTATGTTGTAGGATGTGAAAAATAGTTCAAAACATCTGATTCGGTCCAGGTCTGAGGACCTGCCTAGACATTTAATAGTTGGCATTTTAAACGTAAATTAGCTGTTAAAAGAAATAAAGTTGCGCTATATAGGAAGACTACTTTTAAAGAATACCCAAATGTATTTTAGGAAGGGGAAAATAGTCCACCTGTTGTAAAAATGTGATAAAACAAGCACTGGAGGTGTTTTGTGATTTCTGTAGTCAACATTAGAATCATCTTGTCACTTTAGGAAATATGAAGAGCATGCAGTGAAACGGAAGCACCTCTGACTCTGACTAGAGCCTGTGGGAAAGTCTGATAAATATTAAGGAATGCTCTCAAAGAATGAACAAGCCATTTACGTCTACCACTAGGAATGTGTTAATTTAATCATGACAACTCTCACTTTACTTCCAGATGAAAGCAGAACTTGATTGGTGGTGAAACTCATATGTCTTGTGTGTTTGTGATTATGAATGTAAGATGGTGTAGTAGAATGTTTGAGGGTGTAGCTGTTTAAGTTAATCTTCATAAAGTGCATAAAGTATTTTGAGAAGTGTTAAGGGCATAATTCTGTTATATTATAACCTAAAGTGGCTTTTAAATGAGATTTTACTCACTTATTGATTTTAGTAATAAGATGCCATTGACAGAAGCTTAATTTTGTATGTTAAATATTTCTTTTATTTCAAACTCTTTATAGTCCTAGGCTTTCTTTAGATCATGAATATAACGGGGATTAGGAATGCCGGTGGGGAAGGCAGTTCTTAGGTGTATAGACATGAACAGAGGCTGATACAATCTGCGCTGATTCTGGGTTCTCTTTGGTTTATGCTGCTGAGGTGATCCGATCCAAATGGACGCTGGATACTGCATCACTCGTCCACTGCTGACACCTGGTGGACCAACAGTCGGGAGCAGTTGAATAAAATCCTTAAAAGTCCTCATCCAGCACCAAGACCCCCCTCCGACTGGGAACAACGAATGGAACTGAGCTCGACTCTTTTGTTTTTATTTTCTTTTTCCAGAAAGACTGGGATACTATTAATGTTGGATGAATGAATGATCTGTTTCTTTCAGACCGACAGGTAACCTGATGAACAATAAGGCAATAATAATTGTACACACAGCATTGGAGTATTTCTGAGAAAGGTGTGAGACCAGGATGATATATGCTTATTTAATCCCACTATATGTTTTTCTTATATCAACAGTAGCAATAACAATTTAAACAATTGAATCCTAATTATTCTGTTCATAATGTTGGATATCAACATGGTAATGTCCACACTATCTATAATACCCTTTTGGTATAGGTTATTCCTTGTAGAAGCCCCATACGTGGGTTTGTCTGTTGTATGCTGACCTACACTAAAGGTAATGAACGATTAGTCTGAGAATTAAAGCTGTAGAATAACCACGTTAAGCACTAGTAACATATTATAGCTGTATAGTTATGACCTTTGTTCTACATACATTCATACATCTCACATGACTTCACTGCACCACCTATATATGCTTCAATTTTATTTTATGAACATCATTGCCATAGAGGTCGAAGGTCACTTCCTCGTTAAAGAGAAGGACATTTAACTCAGTGATGCATCATGGGTTAGAGCAGCTTCTAGTTGCTGCTTGTAATACATTTATTTTTGGAACGCATGACAACTCATTGTAGCATTCAGTCCTTTATTATACTTTTATAGTATGATTTTACAGGTGTATGACGGTTGTGTTTTCTTATATTTAGTTTATTGTTAGATGTTATTTATCCAGTATTTCGCTTGCATTTACTCTCTCTATATATATATATATTAGTGCTGGGCCGATATCGGCGTTAACGGCTGCGTTAACGCAAGACTCTTTATCGCGCGACAAAAAAAATATCGGCGTTAATCTAAAGTTGGGTTCAGTAGATCTATACCTGGCGCGGATCTATACCTGGCGCGGATGAATACCTGGCGCGGATGTATGCCTGGTGCAGATGGGGTACCTGGGGGCGAGAACGACTCGACATCATCTGTAGGTAAGGTGCTGACATGGATAGAGCTTTGAAGCCGGTGTCGGGTTTGCTTCAGGGAAAATGTAATTTTAAAAAGCTTCCCAATGGAAAACTCGACAAGAGTAAAGTTGTTTGCACCTTCTGCAATGCCGAATTAGTTTATCGTAGGAGTTCTTTGAGTCTCAGGTACCACCTAAATGCAAAGCATCCCTTAGCTAGTGTGGAAAACTCCGGGCCAAGCACTGATGTGGCGCAGGGGAAGAGTCGTGTTCGTCAAACTACCATGGTCGAGTGCAACCGAGGCAAGACCGTCAGCAGTGCTCTATCAGCCAAGCTAACTAATCTCCTCGCTCAGTGGATTGCTACCAGCTGCCGGCCCATCAGCGTGGTCGAAGATGATGGGCTCGAGCTTCTCCTCCAGGCGGCCACAGGTGACGCATCTTACAAACTACCTGCGAGGCGAACTATCATGAGGAAAATACATGACCAGCACGCCGCAGAGAAAGCCGCAAAAGATGAGAAGTTGGCAGCAGAGACGTGTGTAGCACTGACTGGGGACCATTGGACATCTATCAATAACGATAACTACCTCGGCGTTACTGCACACCTCATCGATTCCAGCTGGGAACTTCACTCCTTCACCTTAGGTAAGCTACATTATGTAATTTAAAATTTTATAATGAAGCAATATCACGAGAGGGAGTGCTGTTGTGCCCAATATCAGCACTTGTGTGAATTGGTCGCGATCAGAGCCTTCAAAAGTACTCACATTCAGTACTCAAGTAGAAGTATAGATAGGCTAAAATGACTTTTGTAGAGGTAGGAGTATCAACTGAAGCATTTTACTCAAGTATAAAAATACCAGTTGCAAAACTACTTAAAGTATAAAAGTAGAAGTACTGTAAGAGAAGCCATTAATGGTATAAGTTTAGGACACACCACAGGGCCTACAGTGCACTTTATACTTTAGCCCTTGTTAATTGAATTATTTTACTCAGTTGGATTTTTTTTATTCACAGGAAAACGTTTTTATTTTGTACCACCTCAGCAGTTTTTAAATGCCAACAATCTTGGTTTGAAATTACTATCTTGTAGTAACCCCTCCTGTCTTTGTTTTGCAAATATACCAGTTCCTTTTGAACACTCTCACAAATTTATTCACAAAATCCATTTGCTTATCTATGGGAGCCCAAATCTCTGGGTGCTTTTCCAGTTGACACCAAGTACCTCTTGTTCTTTGGGGGGGATCTGGTCAGGCANTTCTTACCCGTAGCTTTGTGAAGCATCCAGGCCCTCCTCAAGTTCAGACATTTTTGTTTATGTCACGCACAGAAGGTCAGTCAACTGCAGATTTAAAACATGCAGGTTTGATACATAAATGGTTATGAAATCAATGGGAATCACAGTAATGCAAATACATGAAATTCTGACATGGTCTGAACACATCAGATTTTAGATTTCATTATGCATTGCCATTACTTTGTGCATATTCCAAATACTACCATCATTTATTCTTTCTAGATAAGTTCATAGCAGGTCACATACTTCTTATGGTCAGCGTCCTCTGGTACATTGACTGTCCCTTCTTTCCAACCCAGCCTGTAAAGCATCAGCTCATCTGAGGTCTGGGACTTTTCTCTGATGCTGTGTGCAGAAGGAGGAATTGGATTTGTGTTGTTTTGGTGCTTCTTGTCCTTTTGATGGGCAACAGCGAGAGAAGTCTGCCATTTTTTCTGGCTTTGAACAGTCCTGGTGAAGCATCTGAAAAAAATTAAATAATAAAATAAAATAAACATTTTAAAATTTGCAAATTTATTTCTAAATGTCCACATCTTAATTATATTATTGTTCATTAACCTTTTGCCATTTGATGAAAGAAAAAAAGCCACATTTTAAAGAATCTCACAGTTTAAAAAGCTTAAGCCAACTGTGTCATTCATAGGCGTTCACAAATAACATCCACACCTGGACAGGTTTTGTTGAACAGCGTTCTCTGAAGGTGCCTGTGTAAGTGCAGAAACTAAATTTAGCAGTGGTGACTGGTGTAGCATGGCCTGCCTTCTGCCACTGTCTGACCATGGCTGTGCAGAGCTCTGTCCCTAAACTTCATTTACAACATTCAACATCATTAGTCACTACTTCATGCAATTACTGTTGTTAAATAAGACATTGGGTTGACACAACATAATGTACTGAAAATATGAATTAGCCAGTTTCTAAATCATACCATTTGGAACTGGAGTATTCAAAGCAGCTCTCAGCATGGAGACCAAATAGAGAGCTGCATCACGTACCTGGTTCTGCAAGACAAGAGAAAAATGACCATCACTGCTGAAATGAAGAAATCTAACTACTTGGATAAAAATGCGTTTGGATCATAACTCACCTGTTTTTTCCCGTTCCAATATTCTGCAACATCAAAGCTGAGTGTAGGCAACTGGACACACACAAGTCAACACTTGGTTACTCAGCAAGTAGAGGAGAAATATAGAAATAGAACGTAATTCACTATATTTTACTGCCTAGAAATATTTCGATCATTTTGGTAACATTTCTATTAATAATTCAGTTCCTCGGTTAGAATATGGGCCAATATAGAGTCACTGCCTAAACGCCACATGTTTCATCAAATCTACGGTCCCATAAAATTATTTTTACAACTTAAGTTTCATTCCTCTGAATTCCATTTATTATTTTTCTTAAATTTTAACCTTAATGTCGTGTTAAATGTTGCATTATAAAAACATCAGCAATTTAAAAGGGAAATATACATTTTCTTAAACGGACAATGCATGCAATGTATGCAATGTATTTCTAAAAATGTATTGAGCTAACAAGAAAACTGATCTGTAAGACAAAGTCTGTGGTCAGCGGTTTAATCTGTAATGGTAACAGTCTGATGCAAACCAGGAAAAACAAACCAGCTGAGTAAAGAACTGGTTTTGTTGAACAAAGCCTTTTATCAGCACGACTTACGTGAACATCTTCCACTGCAGCAGCCATGTTGGAATGTCGGAGTCCGTGTTCAGGTAAACAACTGTGCTGTCAATCAAAGTCCAAGGCACTCCTATGTAGGCAAGATCTTTTTTAAAGTAACCAATCATGTAAGGGCCGGTGAATCCTTGGTACCCGCCCCCAAACTGACAAAAATAATTTCCGCGCGCGAGCAGAATATTCACTCGAGAGCAAAGCAGCATGCGCGCGCGCGTGTCAGCCACACTCACGCTCATGAGAGCTTCATTCTGCACGCGTGAGGAGTATTATTATGCGCGCCAGTGGTAAATACAAGCGCGAGTAGT
>SSNR01000223.1:1031143-1056536 GCA_006937965.1 Callopanchax toddi | reverse complement strand
ATTTGGACACATTTATGTCTTATTATAATTGTAACAAACATGACTGGCTTTATTTCACTGACAAAAACAAAGAAAGGGCATAAAGACACTGTTCTTACCCGTAGCTTTGTGAAGCATCCAGGCCCTCCTCAAGTTCAGACATTTTTGTTTATGTCACGCACAGAAGGTCAGTCAACTGCAGATTTAAAACATGCAGGTTTGATACATAAATGGTTATGAAATCAATGGGAATCACAGTAATGCAAATACATGAAATTCTGACATGGTCTGAACACATCAGATTTTAGATTTCATTATGCATTGCCATTACTTTGTGCATATTCCAAATACTACCATCATTTATTCTTTCTAGATAAGTTCATAGCAGGTCACATACTTCTTATGGTCAGCGTCCTCTGGTACATTGACTGTCCCTTCTTTCCAACCCAGCCTGTAAAGCATCAGCTCATCTGAGGTCTGGGACTTTTCTCTGATGCTGTGTGCAGAAGGAGGAATTGGATTTGTGTTGTTTTGGTGCTTCTTGTCCTTTTGATGGGCAACAGCGAGAGAAGTCTGCCATTTTTTCTGGCTTTGAACAGTCCTGGTGAAGCATCTGAAAAAAATTAAATAATAAAATAAAATAAACATTTTAAAATTTGCAAATTTATTTCTAAATGTCCACATCTTAATTATATTATTGTTCATTAACCTTTTGCCATTTGATGAAAGAAAAAAAGCCACATTTTAAAGAATCTCACAGTTTAAAAAGCTTAAGCCAACTGTGTCATTCATAGGCGTTCACAAATAACATCCACACCTGGACAGGTTTTGTTGAACAGCGTTCTCTGAAGGTGCCTGTGTAAGTGCAGAAACTAAATTTAGCAGTGGTGACTGGTGTAGCATGGCCTGCCTTCTGCCACTGTCTGACCATGGCTGTGCAGAGCTCTGTCCCTAAACTTCATTTACAACATTCAACATCATTAGTCACTACTTCATGCAATTACTGTTGTTAAATAAGACATTGGGTTGACACAACATAATGTACTGAAAATATGAATTAGCCAGTTTCTAAATCATACCATTTGGAACTGGAGTATTCAAAGCAGCTCTCAGCATGGAGACCAAATAGAGAGCTGCATCACGTACCTGGTTCTGCAAGACAAGAGAAAAATGACCATCACTGCTGAAATGAAGAAATCTAACTACTTGGATAAAAATGCGTTTGGATCATAACTCACCTGTTTTTTCCCGTTCCAATATTCTGCAACATCAAAGCTGAGTGTAGGCAACTGGACACACACAAGTCAACACTTGGTTACTCAGCAAGTAGAGGAGAAATATAGAAATAGAACGTAATTCACTATATTTTACTGCCTAGAAATATTTCGATCATTTTGGTAACATTTCTATTAATAATTCAGTTCCTCGGTTAGAATATGGGCCAATATAGAGTCACTGCCTAAACGCCACATGTTTCATCAAATCTACGGTCCCATAAAATTATTTTTACAACTTAAGTTTCATTCCTCTGAATTCCATTTATTATTTTTCTTAAATTTTAACCTTAATGTTGTGTTAAATGTTGCATTATAAAAACATCGGCAATTTAAAAGGGAAATATACATTTTCTTAAACGGACAACAGTGAAAACGAAAACACTTTAATTTTACAGACACAAAAACGTTTAACTTATTTATTGAATGGTTTATGTAGATGTATTTTTCATTTACTTTAATCAAAGCTAAACCTAACATGCGACTTTATGAGTTAGCCAAAGTGGCGTCTATGGCTAGCTCCGACAACTCAAACAAAAGTAGGCATTTCCAGGCAGTTACTTGAGAAATATCCAAGGTTATCTTTAAATTTACTTACTTAAATATATCTTCTTTGGCTCTGCTACTGTTGCTTGCAGTTCTTTTATTTAGTCACCACTCCATCCATCCTCACCGCAGTCCTGAACTGGCTAAAGTTAGCCTCCATTGACGCTATGTTCTGTATTTTTGGCGACGTGTTAATAAAGTTTTTTAAAAAAGTTAGCCCAAACCAGCGTCATAGAGATAAACATTTGGGAGTCCCGCCTCTCTCTTTGAAAGTAACCAATCATGTAAGGGCCGGTGAATCCTTGGTACCCGCCTCCAAACTGACAAAAATAATTTCCGCGCGCGAGCAGAATATTCAATCGAGAGCAAAGCAGCATGCGCGCGCGCGTCAGCCACACTCACGCTCATGAGAGCTTCATTCTGCACGCGCGAGGAGTATTATTATGCGCGCCAGTGGTAAATACAAGCGCGAGTAGTAGAATTTCGCGCGCGAGTGTTTGATGTGCGCGCGCGAGACGGGGGAATCTTCAGCGGGAGGGGAAAATACACGCGTGGATGTTTAATCTGTGCTCTCTGATTATTGGCAGGATTATAATCTTATAGTATCGCGCTCTCGCGACCTTAATCTCACAGGCACGAACGCACGCTCCCGCTCTGCTGTTTGTGGATGTTGAAGAAGAAGTCCAGAGGAGCGCAGAGAAAAGGTCAACCTGCCGCTTCAGGTCGGGCCCTGCAGCCTGGGGCCCACAGCCTGAGGCCCGCAGCCTGGGGCCCACAGCCTGAGGCCCGCAGCCTGGGGCCCACAGCCTGAGGCCCACAGCCTGAGGCCCGCAGCCTGGGGCCCACAGCCTGAGGCCCACAGCCTGAGGCCCGCAGCCTGGGGCCCACAGCCTGAGGCCCACAGCCTGACGCCCACAGCCTGGGGCCCACAGCCTGGGGCCCGCAGCCTGGGGCCCACAGCCTGGGGCCCGCAGCCTGGGGCCCACAGCCTGGGGCCCGCAGCCTGGGGCCCACAGCCTGAGGCCCGCAGCCTGGGGCCCGCAGCCTGAGGCCCCGTGTGTGGGCGCACGAGCGTTCAGTTACACGTGTTGTATTTTGCCCACTTGAGATGGTGTGTTTTTGTGTTTGCGAAAAAGTCCTGATTTGTCACTTTGATCAGTGCAGACCAAACTGGACTGATTTAAAGACAGAGCACATCATGTGCACGTGAGAGCTGTCATCTAGAATCACTGAGAGAATGTGGTCATTAAAACAGGAGCTGCTAAAAATCACTTGACATGAACAGAAAGTCATTATGTATTTAATACTTCACATAAGACACACTAATCACATTTATCAGACACAGAAATCACATTTAGGACTCAACAAAAATAACACATACGACAGAAATCAAAGACACAAAAATCCCTATAGGACACATAAATCACACCCAGTGGAGGATGGTGATTTTTATTTTATTTTTTTATTTTTTTTTTGGTGGGTGCATTTTTGCAAGTCAGTTTTCAGATGTGCTCTAACCACATCTCACCACTAGAGCAGGGAATTAACTGAAATATTTTCATCTGACTGAATATTTTGCTGGTAAAAATCCCTACTAAAAATGTGACGCTGTTAGGTCTAATTCTACACATCAAACAGAGAAAAAAATCATAAAGTCTTCATGAGGAGACCTTAGAATAATATCAATATATAAGAAACAACCACCATGTGGTCACAACAGCAGTAGGAGTTTCAAGGAAAAAACACCCTGAAGGTCAGAAACACAACTTAATATTCACAATTAGCTTTCTACTGACACCACAAACAAACACATCTATAATTAACAGTCAGATAATTAATGTTAGAATTCAGACAACAATCACTAACCAAGCAAGTTATGACAATCAACTCAACTAATGAAGTGAATTAACAACAAAATAAAGTCAAATCCACTGATATGTCCCATCAAAATAAAATTATGATTTTAGACGACTCACAAAACTCCCTCAGGCCGCCATGGCATTTTAAGGAAAAGTAACAAAAAACCTCCAAAACAGGCAAAAACTAATAAACCAAAGTATTCAATCAACACTATAAGTGTAGCTCTAACGTTCGGCCACAACTACAAAGACATGTCGCTGTAATAAAATCACTCATCAGGACTTAGCTAGCCTTAGCCATTAGCTCACAGTTTTGAATGGGGGAACTCAGCGACACATTGTTAATAAAACAAAACAAACAAACAAAACAAAAAACAAACCAAATGACTCACCGTCTAGTTGATTAAATCAGGACACATGAATCAATCAGCTGGGTCGTCACAAGCTGTCAAGAAGGATTCTTTGAATACATATCCATTTAGTTTCCTCCATGATAAAAACTCCACCAGCTACAGAGCTTCTGGGTCAACGTCCTGATCTGAGATGAGATCTGGTCTTCTGCTCATGCTTCAGGAGTCCCAAGGTTCTCCTATACTTTGTATTGAAGGGGGTTCCAGTGCTCATGCACCAGTTATAGCGTAGGTCTGTGGTAAAGATTTGTGCACCCGAAGCATGTGCAGAAGACCCCAAAGAAACAGGAAGTACACCACAGGACCTTTTGGTCTGGTAAAAAATATGTGAGAGAACATTTTAAAACTACACCTAAATGCAGATTATACACAGCACTTATAGTATTAATGATAGATCGTTTAGTTTAATTTTCATGGTTGTTTTAAAATTATTTTGTGATTCCAATCTTCTTCTTCCTCCTCCTGTGAGACTGGTGGGATGGCGCCCCAGCGCCCCCTATTGACGGGCCGCCACTGCACATGTGTGTGTGTGTGTGTGCGCGCGCGCGCGCGTTTTGTCATGTTGAAATTCGGACTGTTTGTATCTTGTTTTTAATAAACAGACTAAACCAGTGGTACTCAAACTTTTTCTTCTGGACCCCCCTTGATTTTACACATTTCTCCCGAATACCTCCATCACCTCCATCACTTCTATCACCTCCATCACTTCTATCACCTCCATCACTCCTCCATAGCATCCATCTCCTTAATCACATCCATCTCCTCCATCTCCCCACCAACTTCATCACCTCCTCCTTCGTTCTGTTTTAGTGAAGCAGAACCAGGTAAAGAGCTTCTCAGCTCCATCAGCTCCTGATGATTTGTTTTTCGTTTCCTTCTTATTTCTTTTTCATTTTTCACCTGAACAAATCCATTTGGCCCTGCCTGTGATTTTTCCCTTATTAATTCATTAGTTCAGGTTCATGTCAGAAACAGACCACATGTTTGTGTTTCTTATTTCTGATTGTTTTATTCATTTTGATTTATTTATTTGATATTTGTTAATTTATATTAAAAATCCTAAAAAGTCATTCAGTTGTGTAATTAGTCTTTTTTCATTGACCAAGCATTAAACTCAGTCTTTGGGCTTTAAGGTGGTCCGACATCGGAATGTTAACTTGTCGCGCGCTAACAGAACAAATCAGCTGATTGTTGGGTGAGTTTTAGTCCAGGGCCTGTAAAGAGCCATCCTCATTACTTCATTAATAATCACAAAGCAGCTTTCAGTTTTTGTCCTATTAAATTGATGGATTTTAGAAGCTGATGTCGGTAACCGTCCGCGCCGCACGGCCCCGCGCGCTCTGTTCCGTTTGCTCCAGACGCAGACGGATGGAGGTGAGCAGGACCTTCATCTGACAATATTAGCCTTGCCAAGTTTCTGCAGGCCTGCTCGAGCGCTAATTAGCTGTTAATAGAAAGGGCGCCGTGTGGGATCACGGACGCGCCTCTCTGCAGAGTGCGCGCGGTGCGGTGCGGGGATAATATTGTTCCAGAGGCCGTGCGCAGAATAACCCGGGCTCCATTAAGGCGGAGGCCCAGATGAGGAGCTGCGGCCCGAGTGCTCCATTATCTCCTGTTCTGATGAGCGGCTCCGGATGAGACCCCCCCCTCCCCCACACCCCGGGGGCCGTTTAGCTGCTTAATGTAATTCGCTTTGAAGAGCCGCTGTTATCTCGAATCACTGCGCCATTATGTTGGAGTCAAGTTAGAATGCTGCTTTATGAAGAGCGTGTCTGTCAATAAATGCTGAAGCAAAGTGGCTGCAGACACACACACACACACACACACACACACACACACACACACACACACACACACACACACACACACACACACACACACACACACTGATTGGTTTGTTTTGTTTGAATTTATCCTGATATTTTTATCTTTGATTCGCCTCCTAAAACCTGTCAGAATTCTCTGATTGTAAATAAAATGAAGCCCACATAGCTAAACATTCAGTTTTATTATAGTGTTTAAATTATTTATTCACATTAACATTTTTTGTAAAATACACAACATGGCAACTCACATATTAAATAACTTTTTAGACCTATTATTTACATTCACTCCTCCGTTACGGAGACGCGCGGGTTCCTCCTGATTCTATCTGAAGAGAGGAAACAGCATCCTTAGAATGTTCCTGGACCTGGTCCTATAGGGGGTCTGGTCTACAGGGCACTGGATCCTACACTCACCACGTGTCCGAGTCCAGTTCTGGGACCTCCCATTCCAGAACAGCTGAGCTCGACTGAATGAAACCAGAACCATCAGAGAGTCCGAGCCGACGCGTCTCAGCTCTGCGGGTCTCTGGAGGTCTCTGATGCTGAGGAGAAGCTGCCGTCGTGCAGCTTCCGGATGTGTTTCTTCAGGTCAAAGTTGCGACAGAAGCCTTTCCCGCAGGTCGCGCAGGTGAAGGGCTTCTTGTCGTTGTGCGTGTGCATGTGAAACGTCAGGTTGTAGATCTGGTGGAAGGCCTTGTTGCAGATGGAGCACTTGTACTGCTTCTCCCCGCTGTGAGTCAGCTTGTGGTTCTTGTAGTTCCCTGAAGAACAAACGAGAACCGTGACGTCAGAAATAGAGCAGGATTCATCTTTAAATAAAGGTCATTTAGTTCAACACGAAAAGGCCTTTCACTTTTTACTTTCTTCTTTGTGATTTCTGAGGGAAAACAAGGACTAAAACCGACGTTTCTCTAAATAAAAACATCTTCTGATGAACTCATAATGAGACTTTAAATCTAAATATATTCACTTCAATCACCGCGGCCTCATTTCCCTAAAACCTCTGAATGTTTTTAGATTTTAAAAAAGTAAATGTCCTCTCAAAACAAAAACAACTAAATGATTTTAAACCGAGCGGCTTCCCGTTAAACGTTTACCGTTCAGCGCTACCGGAGGCGAAACGGAATCAGAAATTAGAAGGAGTTTAGGATTAAAGAGGTCCTTTTCTCCTCAGTTGACGGTGGGGTTAGAACCCTCTGCTTCCATTAGAACCCTCTGCTTCCATTAGAACCCTCTGCTTCCATGATGCCTTCATTAATTCTTGTGAGTGCGCGCGCGCGTGTGACAAAGTCAAGAAGTTGTCAAACTTGTTCAAAATCAGGCGCAGCGGCGACCTGAGCAAAGGAAGGAGAGGTCCGAGCAGCTGACCCAGAGACAATCCGTCCACACACACACACACACACACACACACACACACACACACACACACACACACACACTGGCGCGCAAACATCTGCAGCATCGATGCCGACGAAAACAAAAAATCGCTCTCTGCGCATTTTTTAACCTGCAGGAACATTTTAGACCAAAAAGTCTCTAATCAGAGCTGATTTAAAAATATCAGAGACTAGTTAGTTAGTTAGTTAGTTAGTATATTTCATAAATAATTTTAATTCAAACACCAGATATTTTTATTTAACGCCGCTCGCTCCGGATGACTCACCTTTCTGATGAAAACCTTTCCCGCAGAACTCGCAGACAAACGGTTTGTATCCTGCGTGGATGCGGACGTGCGTGTTGAGCGTGGAGCTCCTGTTGAACGCTTTCCCACACTGGTTACACTTGTGAGGTTTTTCCTTCATTAAAAATAAATAAATAAATAAATTAAAATAATAATAATATATATATATATATTAGAAAGGGTGAAATTATTAAAACGAAAAAAAAAATCAAAAACAGACATCGTGCGTTCTGTGTGTGCACGCGCCCCCGCTCACCTGCGTGTGGATGATCTTGTGTCTGCACAGCGTGCTGGCCTGTCGGAAGCCCTTCCCGCACACTTTGCAGACAAACGGCCGGGCCCCGGTGTGCACCGGCATGTGTCTGGTCAGGTTGTAGTGCGCGTTAAAAACCTGCAAAGAGGACAAGAGGAACCATAACTCCCTGATCCAGACCCAGACCCATACCCAGACCCAGATCCAGACCCAGACCCAGATCCAGACCCAGACCCAGATCCAGACCCAGACCCAGATCCAGACCCAGACCCAGATCCAGACCCAGACCCAGGTTAAACCAGAGGTTTTTATTATTTCTAAATGACCGGTTTGATTTATGGTTGAAACCATTCCTACTGATCATAAATCAAACACATGATTTGTGTATAAAGTAAACACACCTTTCCACACACTTCACAGGTGAAGTTTTTATGCTTCCCGTCTCCGCCGCCGCCGCCGCCGCCGCTCAGTTTGCTGTGCGTCTTGACGCCGTTCTTCTCGGAGGACAGACCGTGGTTCTCCTTCACTATCTGGTCCAGCTGACCCGGCAGGTGCTCCTTGTGAGGGTACTGAGGGGTGGGCAGCTTGTCGGAGCCCACCGCGGCCAGCTTGGCGTTCTCCAGCAGCAGGAGTCTGTGGTGCGCTGACAGAGAGGCCTGGGCCTGCGGGCCGGAGAACCAAGGGCCGGCCAGCAGCTCGGACTGCTGGTACGCAGAGTCCAGGTAGTTGAGATAATAAAGAGAGCCACAGCCGGGCACGGCCACGGCCTGGTGGATGACCTGCGGTTTCACCACTCTGCTCCCGGACGTCGGCAGCGACTGCTTCAAACTCGAATCCGCTTTTGCGCACAGGTTGCAGTTCCCTTTGCACGGAGCGGCCCCGGAGCCGCAAAAAGTTCCCCTAAAACTGGCTCTCCACAGCTCCGAGTAGTTCATCAGCGCCTTGGCCTGCAGGTCGTAGCTGAAGGGCTGCAGGGGGATCATGCAGGGGATCGGGGAGCAGAGTCCGAGCAGCTTCTTCCCCTCGGAGCGCTCCTCCGCGCTCCTTCTCGGCTCCGAGTTCTTGGACATGATTCGGTCGATGGAGAAGGCCAAGGCCTTGGGGGCCGCGGACGGCCCGGTCCTCCCGCAGGACATCACCGTCTCCAGAGAGGCAGAACTTGCCATTTTGTTTTCGTGACAGCAGAATTTCTTGTTAAGTTCCGACTCTCTTCAGTCTCCACCAGGACGCATCAGTTTAACGAGCCCCTCGCTGCCACCGCGTCACGCATCTGGGTTCAAAGGGACATCACTGGCAACAAAAGCATCCGGGGGTGACGGATTAATCCCCATTAACTAGTGCGCACCAGATGAGCAGGACATTACAAAGTTCGTTAGAGAGAAGAGCAGGAAGGGGCTGAAACACCCAGAGGAAGCAAGAGGATGAAGTTTAGCTCCTGACTGGTCAGATGATAGATGGAGGAGAGAGCAGGGACAGCTCCCGGTCGGTCACACGCTGCCAGTGCCCGCCCCTCCGTCTCCTGACATCAGCGGGCACCCAGAGTCTTCAGGGGGGACAAGGAAACGCCCTCAATCAGCCCGCGCGCCACAAGAAGACCAGATCTGGAGGGCTTGGCACGAGCTGCAGGCTTCCATCATCTGCGGCGCGAGCACGTTACCTGAGGGGAACAGGTTGTGATTTAAACTGGAGGAGCTGGGAGCTTTCATTTGGTTAACAACACACTAATCTCCTCTTTTGTCCTTCAGTTTTTAGGGGAAAGTTTCTAATCCTCGGAGATGGAACCGCTTCTTTTCACACACCGCTTCCCTCACTTCCTTAGCCTGTCCCACTATTTGTATAAATTCGAGGACGTCCAGTTTCCACCTGTTTAAGAGCAGAGACGCCCTTTGGATCCTAAACGCTCTGCCTCTTTCTCCCGTTTCTAAAGAAGCAATTTTCCTGCGTGAATCAAAGCTCAGCTCAGCGCAGAGAGAGAGAGAGGGAGAGAGAGAGGGAAAGAAAAGACTCAAGCTTTTTTACTTCTAGCCACTAAAGCACTGCGTGAACCCGGTTTTGTGTTTTTTTTCTGAAATAGAAGTGAAGGATTAAGGAGGGAGAGGGAACAAGACTTAACTTAGTCAGACGAGAAAAACGGAAAGAGAAATTTGTTGGAGTCCACAATGAATTACAATGAACTGCCTTTGGTTTTCACACTGAGACAAGACTGAGACATGTCTGAGACAAGACTGAGACATGTCTGAGACAAGACTGAGACATGTCTGAGACAAGACTGAGACAAGTCTGAGACAAGACTGAGACATGTCTGAGACAAGACTGAGACATGTCTGAGACAAGACTGAGACAAGTCTGAGACAAGACTGAGACATGTCTGAGACAAGACTGAGACAAGTCTGAGATAAGACTGAGACATGTCTGAGACAAGACTGAGACATGTCTGAGACAAGACTGAGACATGTCTGAGACAAGACTGAGACAAGACTGAGACATGTCTGAGACAAGACTGAAACATGTCTGAGATAAGACTGAGACAAGACTGAGACAAGTCTGAGACAAGACTGAGACATGTCTGAGACAAGACTGAGACAAGTCTGAGATAAGACTGAGACAAGACTGAGACAAGACTGAGACATGTCTGAGACAAGACTGAGACATGTCTGAGATAAGACTGAGACATGTCTGAGACAAGACTGTGACATCTATGAGACATATCTGAGACAAGACTGAGACATGTCTGAGATAAGACTGAGACAAGTCTGAGACAAGACTGAGACTAGACTGAGACATGTCTGAGACAAGACTGAGACAAGTCTGAGACAAGACTGTGACATCTATGAGACATATCTGAGACAAGACTGAGACATGTCTGAGACAAGACTGTGACAAGTCTGAGACAAGACTGAGACTAGACTGAGACAAGACTGTGACATGACAAGACCACACACACACACACACACACACACACACACACACACACACACACACACACACACACACACACACACACACACAATAAAAAGGCAACAAGCAATGAAGATAATAGTTATAAAAATAAACAACAACAAGAATTATTGTTATTAGTAGTGTTGTTATTATTATCATTATTATCTAATCATTTTATTGATACAGCACATTAAAAAACAAAATGTGCTGTAAAATGCAGAAATGACATAAAATAAGACTTAAAAATAAAACCCAATAAAACTGCAACACTGAGCTACAAGAGTCAAAAAATTAAAACACTAAATGATAAAACCAATAATAATAATAACAACAATAAAATAATAATAATAACAATAAAATAATAATAATAATAATAATAATAATAATAATAACAATAAAATAATAATTAAAAAATATTATTATTATTATTACTACTACTACTACTAATAATATTAGTACTACTACTACTACTACTACTACTACTACTACTACTACTATTATTATTATTATTATTATTACTACTACTACTACTAATAATAATATTAGTACTAATACTACTACTACTACTACTAATATTATTATTATTACTACTACTACTAATAATAATATTAGTACTAAAACTACTACTACTTCTACTACTACTACTACTAATATTATTATTATTATTATTATTATTATTATTATTATTACTACTACTACTACTAATAATAATAATATTAGTACTAATACTACTACTACTTCTACTACTACTACTACTACTACTAATAATAATACAGTTTTACATTCTCTATTATTAATAATAATTTTAATTATTATTACCACTGTGCTGCTGCATTAAATTACAATTATTTTGAAATCCTCTCAAACTGAAAACAACAACAAAGATTGAAATGATGTGATTAGCTTTAATTGGACCATATGGTTTGGAACAGAAAATCTTTTATAAAGTTAAAAACTGTTTTTTTGGGGGGGGGGGGGGGGGGGTCTAAAATCATGAGTGAGAATTCAGCCTTTTAAAAACTATTTTAAAAAGTCCAGTCTCCCATTTAAAAACCAGTGAGTCCTTCAGGCCAGGATCTGTGGATCTCAGAGTTCAGACAGACAGCCTCCGAGTCTAGAATTTCTTTAGAGGTAAAATCATTTGTAAAATGTTGAACTCAAACGGCGATGCTAACCCTGGAGCCTGATGAGTCTTTTGATCCTGTAACCAGTGAAGCTGGGATGATTTGAACCAGCTGGATGGTGGAGGGAGACCTGACTGACGACACAGGTCTGACAGCAGTTTAAAACAACTTAAAATTAACAAACGGATTGAAAAACAAGTGAACGTATTAGAGTTAAGCATTAAAATATGTTATTATAAGCTGTGAGTGGATTTATTCATCAGACACTTTCCTCATACAGAATCATCCCAGTGAGTCAGCTGGGGGTCTTCTCCAACCTGGAACCGAAGGTAAACAGTCATCAGCTGATTGATCTGTTTCACTCCTTTAGGGCTCATGTGTGCTTTTGAACATGACAAGAAGAAAACAGCTTTATTCTCTGAAGACATCAGAAAGTAAACGCTGTCACTTTCTGTCAATTCACACTTTTATAACGTGGAGGATTTGAGTCTGCTTTAAATGATTTCCCTCTGCTAAAGAAAATTCTTTCTCCAGCTGAACTGATCTGATCAGCCCAAAGCTGGAACTGTTTGTCCACAAACTGGAATCAAATTAGAATGTTTCATCTCTGTACTTAGATGATTATTTATTGATACTGCAGGTTGATTGAAAGCAACCACCAGATTTTAGTTGTCAGACACTGTCATGCTGTAGTGTTACTCCAGCATGTTTTCATCAGTTTTCCTGCTGAAACATCCTTCCTAGTTCCTACACCTGCAAGGGTTAAGTCTGCTACTCATATGTAAATTCTGCAGGAATGTTTTAATCTGAATTAGTCAGCGTTTCCAGCTCATCCACACGGTAAACATCGACTGAAAGCTGCTCCTTCTGTTCGGGTCCTAAAACAATCAGCTTGTTGCTTTGAGGAGCTTCTGCTTCTTACCTGCAGGAATCCAAAGGTTACAAACACTGGCATTAGACCCCCCCCCCCCCCAGACTTTTATTCCTGATGACACTTTAATGATGGTTTAAACAAACTGTGACTCTGAGGGAGTCTCTGTCTGGAAGCAGCTGGAAGACGTTTATGACATTTTGCTCATGAAGAGCAGAAACAGACAAAAAGCTGTCCTAAAGGTGACGGGTCAAAGGAAACATGGACCTGGCGTTATTTAGCGTGTGTGAAGCTGGGATGTTCCCTCCTTAACATGGACCACTGGTAAACCAGTCTTATTTGGACAACAGGGACAATGAGAGGACTGGAAACTGAACCAGCCAGAATTCATGATAAAACTGCTGTTTTTTTCAGTATATTGTTTTTTCTTCATTCATTAAAAAAAAATAAACCCAATATCTGAGTCTGCCCAGATTTTTGTTGCAGCTCTAAATCAAGTTCTCACTTCTGGCTGAAACAGCTGTTTGATTTGTCGTCACCGTGCACCAGATTAGTGAAGTTACACTGATGGAGGACCCTGCTGATGCTTTGGACCATTTTTTTTCTGTTATGGATCTACAGAGCTGACAGACTCTGTTACTTATTTTCCTCCATTCAGTCGTTTTGCGATCTCTTTATTCCAGAGCTGAAGTTATCAGATAAAACACATTTGTTCTTCTTCACTTCACGAGTGTCTCATTTTCACATTCAGTGCAGTAACACCTCTCTTTTGCTGTTGTTTTCATTGCCATGTCTAATAACTTGTGGTACAAACAGCATTTTTACATGCAAATGAATAATTAAGAAAGCGTCTCCGTTTGATCAGAGGCAGCAGTCAGGGTTTGGGATTCATGGACAATTTACACAATGTTCCAATTTGTAAAATAAACCATAAAATCTTTTTTTTAAAATAAATCTGTCAAAAGGATTTCTTTATATGCTTTTGATATGCAGCCACTCAAACCATGAACAAACCCATCATGATCTCCACATAAACACCACCCTGAAACCAAACTGAACACAACATCCATCCATTTAAGGACGGTCACATCCTTCTCCTCAGCTCCTTCTGCAGGATCCAAAGGTGTTTCCAGGCCAGAGAGGATCCTTCCAGTGGGACGTCTTACTAATCAGATGCCTGGACCACCTGAGTGGACTCAGCTCCCTCCAGATGATGGAGCTCTTCATCTCACGGTTGAGTCCAGCCACCCTACAGACGAACGCCTTCTCATTTTTGTATCCAGGATCTTCTTTTAGGTCATAATTCTCATGAGCAGAGTGAAGGTTAGAGTGTGGACAAACCTCAGCTCCCTCATTACTGAAGACCAAGTCCTGATGCGTCTCACTCTCCAGTCTAACAACGCTCAAGAACAAGAACCTGAGATTTGGGGCTTTAGTAACTTTTATTTGATGAACAGTAATAATAATAGATTGGACTTATAGTGTTTCTCAAAGCACTTCACAGATGAGCCATTATTCTCTCACGCTGGTGGGTGAAGGGTCTTTCCCTAAGGACAACAACAAGGCAGGAGCTGGGATTGAACCAGCGACCCTCTGATTACTGGATGCCTGAGCCACTGCCCCCCCGGCATCTAAAGCTAACCTCTGATTTGAGCTGAGACATCACATTTTAGCCAGTAACGTTTAGACAGGACCAGTTTCCTAAAACAGTCCTCTCAGGTCACGTGTGTAGCAACCTTTATGTGAGTGCTGCAGATAAAATGACACTCTGTCTGACTGTAGCCTCACACCCGTCCCAGTACAGGAAATCACAGACACTTCCTGCTATGGTGACAACTTTCACTGATGTTAACCTGAGGAAATGAGGAGAGGATGTGAGCCCATGCAGGGGATTCTCCTCAGAACGTGATGGGTTCATCTGTCCTAATGGTTCAGGATTTTTAATGACATGTTACAGCCTGGGCCCCAACGAAAATACAAAACAAGCTCCTTATCACTGGGTTCTATTTGGGGTTCTTACCTTCGTGTTATTTTTATTACATTCTGATTGGAACTTGGATGATTAAATGTTCTTTTCACCAAAGTCAGAGACCTGAGGCTCCAAAGCACTGGGTCACAGGAATCAAACCGCCAATGATTTGAGGTTTAAGCATCCTTTAAACACGGAAACAACCAGATTCAGGTTCATTTGATTGTCATTCATCAGGTATTTGAGTCTGAATTCAGATGAATATTATTTTGCTTGAGGATCACAGGATGTGATTAATGTGGTTCTTTGCTCTGATGAGGGAACCATCAGGTTAATAATCTGACACAGAGACCAACTTACGGTATATCCATCAATTCTCCACATCACACTAGTTTACTACGAATCAAAACTAAGAGGATGACTCATGACTGATTAGATGAGAGTTTCTTAAAAAACAGATGTTTAAGGTTTGAGAATGTAACAAAATAAACCAGGATCCTAATTATTAATGAATAATTAATTATTTATGAACATGTCCGCATGTGAACAGGACACCAAAGCCAGCTTCTTATTGGATCAAGTTCGCCCTGTAGTCGGTTTCAAAAGCCTTAGAAACTTCTTTCCACGTGATCTGTGACGTGGACTTGATGACCAGGTCACTCTGGCTCGTCTGGTCTGAAGGTAACCACTGGGGTAAGGAGTCACCCCGGCTTGCAGTTCAGTGATGGTTGAACTGAAACTATTTATGTTTCTTCCTCTTAAGCGAGGAAGCTAGAATTTCTTAGGCCTCACCAGAGTGGACCTAGCTGGAGGTATCAGCATACAAATTACAGCACCGACAAAAAGTACTCCCCCATAGAAGTTTTATCCTTTTATTGCTTTTATAAATCAAACACAACATAATTTGATTTAAACACTAGAAAACTACCAAACCGAAGTACCACCATGAAAAATACCAGATGAATCAGATTCAGCCTGTAAAGATGTTGAATGAGTTTAAGAAGTGAAAAAGTATTTGCTTATTTTTAAGATGCGGTTTAAGGTGAGATCCTGATTTTTGCTGATTCTAAGTCTGAACACAGCGCTGCTCGTTTTCCTTCACTGCTGTGAAAGAAGGAGGAAGTTTTTGGTCAACAAAAAGGAAAAGCTGGTGTCACTCCAGCCTGCTGTTTGTGCTGGAAACAGCAGAACTGACTGCCTGACTGGATTCCAGCGTGAGTCTTTTTGTCAGCAAGAGTTTCCATCCTGATGCGCTGCAGAGGCCTGTCATGGCCTCACCTGTTCTCCACCCCCAGCGCCCTGCGGCCTGTCACATTGACTCACCTCTGTCACGACACAAACTTTTGCACATATTTATTTGACTATATTTACCAAGAATGCTCATTGCCAGGTTTAATCCAGTTTTTCTGATGTGTGATGTAAAATTACAGATAGTTTAGGATTAAATTGTAACTGCTCTGAAGGTCTGGTGATCCAACATTTAAATAACGTCTCTAAATGATTCGGATACAGTCAAACCCATTTTCTGCAGAGTGCTTTTCTGCTCGGGTTAAATATGAGTGCACAGCTATTAGCTTCCTTTGCCTTCTAGTGCCTTTGATCTTCTATACCATTTTTACCCTGCCTGTTTTCCTGAAGACATCTCTGCTTACATCAGGTTCCTGACCCGTTTCCTCCTCTGGGTCATGAGCAGCACCAGCCAGTGGGACGAGGGAAGCAGAGACGATTCTTTTATCCCAAAGAGGCTGAACATCAAAATGTGTCCAGCCTCATAAGATGCTAAACATTACAAGTACTCTGAGTGCGCCACAGCTTTCACTGGAGGTTTTGTTGATGCAACATCACGTCCATCCAGTCTAAAGGAATCTCAGAAATTCACTGACTTTCAGAAATAAAACAACTACACTGAAAAAAGAGAATAGTTGAACCAACTTAATTGAATTGCTTCAATTGGTAACAAGTAATTCAATCAAGTTTATCCAACTTAAATCATTAAGTTTGTTTAACTTGACGAATTTAAGTCAAACTCACTCAAATCATTTAGTTTCTTACAAATTCAAATCCTTCTGACCTAAATTTATGTAAATTCAACTCAAATCTTTCGGTTTTTCCAAATGAAAAACTGAATTATCAAAAAGCACATTAAAAAAAGTACTTGCATCTGTGTAAAATAGTTAAATTTGTGATGTTCTCACAATAAATTTTAAAATGTTCCATCTCTGCAATGGATTTTTTTTCTTGCCAACTTGAAATTCTAATTACAATGAAAATATTTAAACTAAAAACTAAAATAACATCTAAAACACACATTTAAGATGATTTACATTTAAATAGTTTTTAAGTTCAAAGTCATTGATAATGTGCTTTTTGATAATTCAGTTTTTTCATTTGGAAAAACTTAAAAATTTGAGTTGAATTTACATAAATTTCAGTCAGAAGGATTTGAATTTTTGATTTGTAAGGAACTAAATGATTTGAGTGAGTTTTGACTTAAATTTGTCAGGTTTAACCAACTTAATCATTTAAGTTGGATAAACCTAATTGAATTACTTGTTACCAACTGAAGCAATTCAATTAAGTTGGTTCAATGTATCTTTTCTTTTAGTGAACATCACTGATTTTACGTTGATTGAACCCAAAAATGTAAGTTGTCCTGACTAAACCAAAACAATAGGTCAGATTTAGGTAAATAAGTCCATCACCTCAACTACAGCTCAAATATTATTTTTAGAGTGTAAATGAGGATGTACAGGGTATGTAGTCAGGTGTTTAGGACTGTGACCCATTTTTCATTTCTGCATCAGTGGAGTGCTGAAGAGGAACTCTATTATTTATTTAGCATCATTTTATAAGGGTTTTCCATGGATGCATTAATGTGCAGCCTCCAGGTACAGAGTCAGGTCTCAGTCAGAGGAGATCCTCCGTGAATTAAAAACAGCTTTCAGGGATTCTGAAGAAAAGAAATCTGAAGAATTCCTCCACAAAGTCTGAGATTGGTAAAAGGATCAGAGGGTTGGGAGGTCACAGAAGCGGCATAAAGTTTAAACATGCTGGGTGGCATCAGGTAGGAACCTCCACACATTCCTGACTGCTCTCCAGACTCTGACCTGTCTGACCATTGAGTTGAAAGTAAAACCAGTTTGATGATGTGTGGTCATTCATCTGGCTGTGAAGTGCTTGGATCCATCTCGACCCGTTAATTTAAACCTAAAACATTTGATCTCAACCAACAGAACCTCAGAACATCCTGACTGTGACAGACAACACAACACAAACATCTCCACATCCTGTTTTTGCTTCTGTTAAAAACCAAACTTCACACATTCAGAGGTGAATACTGATTTAACCAAAGTACCTTTGGAACATGATAATCAGCAGAGAGCTGACTGAGGGGTTTCTCTATAACAGAACCTGATTTTAAACTTCACTGGATGTACACTGAAAAAAAAGAATAGCTGAACCAACTTAATTGAATTGCTTTAATTGTTAACAAGTGATTCAGTTAAGTTTATCCAACTTAAATGATTAAGTTTGTTTAACTTGACGACTTTAAGTCAAACTCACTCAAATCATTTAGTTTCTACAAATTCAAAATTCAAATCCTTCTGACCTAAATTGATGTAAATTCAACTCAAATCTTTCGGTTTTTCCAAATGAAAAACTGAATGATCAAAAAGCACATTATCAATGACTTTAAACTTAAAGAGACTGGGGCGCCAGAGAAAACTCACACAGCATGAAGAACATGCAAGCTGGCCACAGAGCTGGGAAGCGAACCCACAACCTCCTCACTGTAACAGTGCTAACAACATGCTCCACCAAGCAGCTCACTGTTTTATATGATTTTAAAATATTATGCAATGAACACTTTTTATATTCAAAATGTTTTCCTCCTCCTTGAATGGAGTTGAGTATTTATGAATACTTAGTTTTTGTCGCTAACCTGCTAGCAGGGCTTAGCTAGTCATAAATATTCAACTCCATTCAGAGAGGAGGAAAATGTTTTAAAGTGTAAAAAAGTCTTTATTGCATTATTACTTGCATCTGTGCAAAATTGCTAAATTTGTGATGTTCTCACAATAAATTTAAAAATGTTCCATCTCTGCAATGGATTTTTAAAATTTTTAGCCAACTTGAAATTCTAATTACAATGAAATTAAAAACTAAAATAACATGCTAAAACACACATTTAAGATGATTTACATTGAAATAGTTTTTAAGTTCAAAGTAATTGATAATGTGCTTTTTGATCATTCAGGTTTTTATTTGGAAAAACTTAAAAATTTGAGTTGAATTTACATCAATTTCAGTCAGAAGGATTTGAATTTTTGATTTGTACGGAACTAAATGATTTGAGTGAGTTTTGACTTAAATTTGTCAGGTTTAACCAACTTAATCATTTAAGTTGGATAAACCTAATAAGCAATTCAATTAAGTTGGTTCAACTTATCTTTTCTTTTAGTGTGAACATCACTGATTTTACGTTGATTGAACCCCAAAATTTAAGTTTTCCTGACTAAACCAAAATAACAGGTCAGATTTAGGTAAATAAGTCCATCACATCAACTACAGCTCAGATATTCTTTTTAGAGTGTAAATGAGTCATTTCCAGGTCCAGCATCCTGGTCCTCCTGTGATTTCTACAACACTCACCCATCATCCTCTGAATGCAACAGAAAAAGCTAGTCCATTCCACAGTCCTTATCAGGATCTCAGTCTAATCCTGGACAGAGGACTTTAACGTTCCAGTCCACACAGCGCTCCAGAAGCACTGGCCCTTCAGTCAGGAGGACGGATGCTCTTCCTGTTCATCTGGTCTGCCCTCATCTCCTCCTCCACCTCCAGCTGCTGCTTCCTGGGGTTCATGTCTAGTTCTGGTGCTGCTCTTTACCACACAGACCTACCGACCCACCAACCCTCCAACTTATAGTCAGTCAGATAAGGACACGTGCTCCTGTGTGATATGTGAACCCTACCCACCTTGTTTTTGGTGGTACTGCTGTAGGACTGATGATGGATGCAGTCAGTTTACTGAGATGTTTAGTTTTTAATATATCCACTCTGCTGTACTCCTCTTGTTCTTATTGTCTTCACCCCAGCGGATTCCTGATTACATCGTTTTCAAGAGCTCCAGGTATTTGGGACGAATCCTAATTTATTTAGCAACCAAAGTAGAAGTCTATGTTTTTGAAGAGTTTCTGTTAGAGCTTCTAAAAGTTCTGGTCAAACTGGATGTCTGACTCCAGGTGTCCTGTTGAAGTCCAGGTCCAGGTGAGACTCACTGTAACCTGGACCTGGAAGAAAACATGTAAAAAATGGATGCACGTTTAAAAATAAAAGCTTATAAAAAACCACACTTAAGGTTCATTTAAACCAAAACCGTTGATTCTAAAAGTCACAAGAGACGAGGAGCTCTTAGAAAAACATTTCAACTCCTAAACCTGATCAGACCTGGCCTCAAACCGGGAACGATGGAGGCAGCAGCAGCTCTTCAGCCTCCATGACTTTTAAAACTAGTTTCTGGTCCCGTTGTTCTTTGATGAATGTCTGAGGATCGTTAGAACTTGTTATTTTCTTTGCTGTTCTGTAAGTCACAGCTTCATGGTGTCGCTCCTGATGATGTAACCCAGAAAGTCACCAGAAACAGGAACAGATCCATCAAAGACCTGAACAGGAGAGACGCTTCATCTTTCAGGGAATCAGCTCAGTTCTGTTTCCTGTCAAACTGTAGTCATCATTAGAAGACCCATTGTCTGCTTATGTCTGTTAAGTGGTGACAAAACTCTGACTCGTTCCTTGAGTTTAGAAGACTTTTTCTGCCTGAATGGTTCAGAGGTCAAAGGTAAAAACTTTCATCTGAAATGGAGCAAAAAAAGTCTGAACGAAAAGAAAGTCTGGAGAAGTGGAGGAAGAGATGACCTTCACTCATCACAAGAAAGTCTGTATGTAGGGATGGAAAACAGAAAAAGTTAGGTTTCATTTTACAGTCATGATTTAAAGCTCCACCATCAGCTGAAGAGGAGCTAAAAGACCTCAACCTTTTTAAAGTCACACTACATGAAGACATCTGAGCATAAATAATATGATCTAGAAGATTCAGCTCAAACTTTAGACCAGGTCCACTGGGTTTTGGTCTTTATAGACGAATGCTTTGGGTTATCAGGATGAACGAAGGAGGAGGTGAAACAGACAGGCCTGACTTTTTGCAGGAGAGGAAGAAATCAGGTTGATGAGGCAGAATGAACCATTGCTCATGTTTTTAAAGCAACGTTTAGATCAGCAGGAGGAGCTCAGAGAAGTTTGGCTGCTAAAAACAACACAGAACTGAGACTTTAATCAATTCGTTTTTGTTTCACCGTGGAAATAACAACTAGTGTTAAACTATTTAAAAATGAATCATCCATCACATAAATATCTAAATACTTCATAAGCCTCTGATGGAGACTTTAGTATTAATTTTACAAAAATCTGATTGAATGAAGTGTATAGTTCAGCTGTTAGCATGACCTGCTTCAACAGGGACTTGGTTCAGGCCATGTGCTGACAAGATGGTCGGGTTTAGGACCAGAGGATGTTACATCCTGTCAAACCAAGGATTTTAAACTCCAGATCAAACCATTATGGCTGAAGAGTCACCATTACAGAAAGATAAGGAGCGTCATGTTGGATATGTTGTGTGTGAACATGACCCCCTCACTGCTACATGTCAGTAACATTCTTACTGTTAAGGCTTGAATTGCTGACCCCCCTTGGGCCTTTGATGGTGAAACGGTGGAACCAGCAGTCGTCTCTGAGGTATGACACTTTCTGGCCTTATGTTTCTCCTGACATTGTGTGAGATTGCATCAAACTCTATGCTATTATTTTCATGGAAAAGATCTAAAAGTAATCAGTGGTCTTGTTCCCTCGTTAAGCCTGATAAGAAGGTTTTGGTTCACAGAGAGGGAAACGTAAGAGGATTTATGGGTCGCTTTTATTAAAAGGATCTGATCTACCTGCCCCCTCAAACAACAGGCAATTTGGACACTTCTGTCTCTGAAACATCCTCAGATAAAAACAAGCACTCTGCCTGTACTTAGGCTCACTTTGTTTTGATTTACCTTAAAGGACCCTGAAAAGCATCAAAAATAAAAAGCCTCTTCACAACAAATCACACACCACTTTATCTGTCAGCTTGTGTGTCTACACACGGGCTGATTTCCTGCTTCATTTCATTTTCCTGTTTCTATTATTCACACATATCATGTAGGAGATGCTTGATGGGCTAAACGTTCTGCAGGACGACCCACAGCACAGCAGCCGCCTGTCGGCACTCCGACTAAAGGCCACTTCTCGCTGTGATGGTCAGTTGGAGATTCTTTTTATTTTGATACCGTTATCATTTCCCATTTCCCTACTTGATTGGAGCTTAAAAGCAAAAGCAGCTCAGATCGTGCCAGTATAAATCTCCAGGCCCATTAATCCGCCCTGGTGTCGTCTGTAGCACAGAACTGCCCAATCATGTCTGGATATTTGTGGGGAAATTAAATGAATGACATTCAGGAAAAGCTCCCCCCAGTGCAGATTGGATGTTGAAATAGGCAGGCTGCTTGGTGAGCTTTGTGTTGATTATTTTTCTGTGTATTGGATATGAAAGAATACATAACTGTCTGTAGAGACAGACAGGTCAAGATCATGATACGTTTCTGTTGCTTTATCTCCGATTTCTCTTTGTTGTTTTATTTTTCTACCAAAAATTCTGAGAGAAATTCATCAGCTTTTATTCCTGATTAAGAATTATTAATAAGGAATGAGACGCAGACATGGACACAGCTGAGTGACAGCAGCAGGAGCGCCACAGCCTGCTGTTTCTCATTTCACTTTGTCTCCAGAACAATAATGTGAAGAAGAGAAGTATTTATTGGAGAAGTGATGGGTCATAGCGCTCACAAAGCCTTCCTTTAATGTGTTTGCATTGGTTCAAGCTTGTACTGATGTTATTCAGTCCAATCTGCTGGTGTCTTCATGAGGAACGTTTGACTAATTTACATGATATAATCCAGTGAATTGAACGTAGTGCAGCTTAAACCTGGACCTGACCGCTGGTTCCTTTGTTCAGCCCTGGAGACGACTTGTGCTTCATTTATCAGCTGATCTGAACTGAATAAGTGTAGCTGAATACCGGTGTTGGTGTAGTGGTTTGTGACACAGCATGTCTGTGTCATCTGTGGATGGGAAGACCCACACAGTGGCCATTGTGTAAATTGTTACCAAAAGTGTCAAATGCTTAGTAATTCTTTTCAGAACAACACTGGGAAACCTATTTAAAGGACTGAAAGAAGCAGTGAGTGCAGCTTGATGTTTATTCACTTCACAGACGCTGTTAAAGGCACACTATGCAGTTTTGGCTTGTTTTTAGCGCCCCCTAGTGTCCGTTTTAAGTCACGGTCATAAAAACATTAGCATTGTTTCTGCTCAGAAACACCTACATCTAACTATTGAAATGTCTCCTCAGCCTTCATAGCTTTAGATATCTCCCTGCTTCAACAGCAGGCGCTAGCATAGCAGCTAGCCACATTGGGTTAGCCTAACCCTCGTGAGAGACGTGACTTGGTGAGACTTCAGGGCACCGGACCAGAGACTCAGAAGTTACAAACGTGGTCTTCTGGATCCAAGCAGCAGATGAGGCTGAGGGACTTTTCATTAACCTGTAAAGAGTCAGATTAGCACAGACTGGATCAAGGACAAGATTTAAAATAGGAAAAAGTTACATAGTGTGCCTTTAAACAAAGAGATGTACACAATTAACAATGACCCTATCAGGCATGTTGTGATGATAGGGAAACTGGAGTACCTAGAGAAAACCCACACATGCATGAGGAGAACATCCATGCAGAAAGGCTGCAGTCAGGATTTGAACCTGCAACCTTCTTGCTGTGAGGCAACAGTGCTAACAACTGTACCACCATGCAGCTGGCGGACTGATATGGGTCATGACCTCCTCCGCCCCTTGCTGTTCAGTTAGTTTCCTTTTGTGTCAGTTTACTTCCTCTGTGTCACCATAGCCACTCCTCCACAGCTCCCCTCTGGTCCTCCTTCACAGTAGCTCCTCATTAAGTCCAGTAGCTCCTCATCCAGTCCAGTAGCTCGTTATTCAGTCCAGTAGCTCCTCATCCAGTCCAGTAGCTCGTTATTCAGTCCAGTAGCTCCTCATCCAGTCCAGAAGCTCCTCATCCAGTCCAGTAGCTCGTTATTCAGTCCAGTAGCTCCTCATTCAGTCCAGTAGCTCCTCATTCAGTCCAGTAGCTCGTTATTCAGTCCAGTAGCTCCTCATTCAGTCCAGTAACTCCTCATTCAGTCCAGTAACTCCTCATTCAGTCCAGTAACTCCTCATTCATTCCAGTAGCTCCTCATTCAGTCCAGTAACTCCTCATTCAGTCCAGTAACTCCTCATTCAGTCCAGTAACTCCTCATTCATTCCAGTAGCTCCTCATTCAGTCCAGTAACTCCTCATTCAGTCCAGTAGCTCCTCATTCAGTCCAGTAGCTCCTCATTCAGTCCAGTAGCTCGTTATTCAGTCCAGTAACTCCTCATTCAGTCCAGTAACTCCTCATTCATTCCAGTAGCTCCTCATTCAGTCCAGTAACTCCTCATTCATTCCAGTAGCTCCTCATTCAGTCCAGTAGCTCCTCATTCAGTCCAGTAGCTCCTCATTCAGTCCAGTAGCTCGTTATTCAGTCCAGTAGCTCCTCATTCAGTCCAGTAACTCCTCATTCAGTCCAGTAGCTCCTCATTCAGTCCAGTAGCTCCTCATTCAGTCCAGTAACTCCTCATTCAGTCCAGTAACTCCTCATTCAGTCCAGTAGCTCCTCATTCAGTCCAGTAACTCCTCATTCAGTCCAGAAGCTCCTCATTCAGTCCAGTAACTCCTCATTCAGTCCAGTAGCTCCTCATTCAGTCCAGAAGCTCCTCATTCATTCCAGTAACTCCTCATTCAGTCCAGTAACTCCTCATTCAGTCCAGTAGCTCCTCATTTAGTCCAGTAACTCCTCATTCAGTCCAGTAGCTCGTTATTCAGTCCAGTAGCTCCTCATTCAGTCCAGTAGCTCCTCATTCAGTCCAGTAGCTCCTCATTCAGTCCAGTAACTCCTCATTCAGTCCAGTAACTCCTCATTCAGTCCAGTTGCTCCTCATTCAGTCCAGTAACTCCTCATTCAGTCCAGTAGCTCCTCATTCAGTCCAGTAACTCCTCATTCAGTCCAGTAGCTCCTCATTCAGTCCAGTAACTCCTCATTCAGTCCAGTAACTCCTCATTCAGTCCAGTAACTCTTCATTCAGTCCAGTAACTTCTCATTCAGTCCAGTAACTCCTCATTCAGTCCAGTAACTTCTCATTCAGTCCAGTAACTCCTCATTCAGTCCAGTAACTCCTCATTCAGTCCAGTAACTCCTCATTCAGTCCAGTAGCTCCTCATTCAGTCCAGTAGCTCCTCATTCAGTCCAGTAGCTCCTCATCCAGTCCAGTAGCTCCTCATCCAGTCCAGTAGCTCCTCATCCAGTCCAGTAGCTCCTCATCCAGTCCAGTAGCTCCTCATCCAGTCCAGTAGCTCCTCATCCAGTCATCCAACTCACAGGTGACAGATGTTACTGACAGGAACCATCTAACAGAAAAGGAACGAGGAC
>SSNR01000223.1:1013106-1029980 GCA_006937965.1 Callopanchax toddi | reverse complement strand
ATTCAGTCCAGTAGCTCCTCATTCAGTCCAGTAACTCCTCATTCAGTCCAGTAACTCCTCATTCAGTCCAGTAACTCCTCATTCAGTCCAGTAGCTCCTCATTCAGTCCAGTAGCTCCTCATTCAGTCCAGTAGCTCCTCATTCAGTCCAGTAGCTCCTCATTCTGTCCAGTAACTCCTCATTCAGTCCAGTAACTCCTCATTCTGTCCAGTAACTCCTCATTCAGTCCAGTAGCTCCTCATTCAGTCCAGTAACTTCTCATTCAGTCCAGTAACTCCTCATTCTGTCCAGTAGCTCCTCATTCTGTCCAGTAACTCCTCATTCAGTCCAGTAGCTCCTCATTCAGTCCAGTAACTTCTCATTCAGTCCAGTAACTCCTCATTCAGTCCAGTAACTCCTCATTCAGTCCAGTAGCTCCTCATTCAGTCCAGTAACTCCTCATTCAGTCCAGTAACCCTTCATTCAGTCCAGTAACTCCTCATTCAGTCCAGTAACTTCTCATTCAGTCCAGTAACTCCTCATTCAGTCCAGTAGCTCCTCATTCAGTCCAGTAGCTCCTCATCCAGTCCAGTAGCTCCTCATTCAGTCCAGTAACTCCTCATTCAGTCCAGTAACTCTTCATTCAGTCCAGTAACTCCTCATTCAGTCCAGTAGCTCCTCATTCAGTCCAGTAACTCCTCATTCAGTCCAGTAACTCCTCATTCAGTCCAGTAACTCCTCATTCATTCCAGTAACTCCTCATTCAGTCCAGTAGCTCCTCATTCAGTCCAGTAACTCTTCATTCAGTCCAGTAACTTCTCATTCAGTCCAGTAGCTCCTCATTCAGTCCAGTAACTCCTCATTCATTCCAGTAATTCCTCATTCAGTCCAGTAGCTCCTCATTCAGTCCAGTAACTCTTCATTCAGTCCAGTAACTTCTCATTCAGTCCAGTAGCTCCTCATTCAGTCCAGTAACTCCTCATTCATTCCAGTAACTTCTCATTCATTCCAGTAACTCCTCATTCATTCCAGTAACTCCTCATTCATTCCAGTAACTCCTCATTCAGTCCAGTAACTCCTCATTCAGTCCAGTAGCTCCTCATTCAGTACAGTAGCTCCTGATTCAGTGCAGTAGCTCCTCATTCAGTCCAGTAACTCCTCATTCAGTCCAGTAGCTCCTCATTCAGTCCAGTAGCTCCTCATTCAGTCCAGTAACTTCTCATTCAGTCCAGTAACTCCTCATTCAGTCCAGTAACTCCTCATTCATTCCAGTAATTCCTCATTCAGTCCAGTAGCTCCTGATTCAGTGCAGTAGCTCCTCATTCAGTCCAGTAGCTCCTCATTCAGTCCAGTAACTCCTCATTCATTCCAGTAATTCCTCATTCAGTCCAGTAGCTCCTCATTCAGTGCAGTAGCTCCTCATTCAGTCCAGTAGCTCCTCATTCAGTCCAGTAACTCCTCATGCAGTCCAGTAGCTCCTCATCCAGTCCAGTAGCTCCTCATTCAGTCCAGTAACTCCTCATTCAGTCCAGTAACTTCTCATCCAGTCCAGTAGCTCCTCATCCAGTCCAGTAGCTCCTCATCCAGTCCAGTAGCTCCTCATCCAGTCCAGTAGCTCCTCATCCAGTCCAGTAGCTCCTCATCCAGTCATCCAACTCACAGGTGACAGATGTTACTGACAGGAACCATCTAACAGAAAAGGAACGAGGACGACGATCAGACTGAGATAAGAGCATTTAGCCCACAGACCAAGCTACAGGTGTGTCTCCCATCCTGGCCCCAGGAACAAACCAGGAAAGCAACATGATGGACCAGGTGTTTTTGATACGGCCCTCGTGGACGTCAGTTTTGATCAACCAGTCGGACACAATGGTTACAACTCTTTGTGGTTTAGGATAAGTTCTGGATTAGCAGAAGAAAGTGAGGAAAGTCAGGCCAGACTTGGTATTTCAATGTTGAGTCACTAAACAGAGAACAGAAATCTGGAACCGGTCTGGGAAAAGACCCCAACATTCAGGGAAACTGTCCAGAAGACAGAAAATGTAAAAGAAAGGCCAGGACAGAGAGTGGAGGTCATTGAGGAAACACGAGACAGCAGAATGTGAATTTAATTTAAAGTGACAAACAAAAGGAACAGAACAGAATGGAGACAATGGAGTTCAACTTTAAGTTTGACATCAGAATCCAGGTCCTCCGAGCTAGAGACGGTGATCTTCAGGATGCTGAGTAGAGGACACGTAGCTCAACAACCAACCGCTTTCTGTGCTGGGATCATTTAAAGCCATACTCACTAGCCAGGTAAACAAGCTAGGTCTCGCTAGCTAGTTTACAGAAACACGACTCAGAGCACTCACCCCTCCCGTCGGGTATAATCGGTACGCCAGCCTTCCCGCGGACATGGGACTCCGTTTTGCAACGATAACAATGCAGAGTCTAACTCCAGCCGTAGAAATGTTCCCCCAGCTTTTCCTCTTTTCGCCTCCAAACGTTTTTAGTTTTCTGCTAGCTGAAAAGGTGTTTTTTGGGGGGACTCTGGTATTTTTATCTTAAAACAAAAGCACTGACCACCGGCTAATTCTGTCCTCCTTTCACTTCCGGGATGTTCAGACGGAAAATGTGTCCGGGCGGATTATTGGTGAATCCAAGCAGTGAGGAAATGCAGCAGACAGACAGCTGGATTGTCCAATCCTATCGTTCGGTCCGAACGATAGGATTGGCTGAAGGTTTTAGAGAACTGCGGGACAACTACTTTATTGATTTCTTTTGGGTTTTTAAAATCTCCACAATATATTTATGGCTATACTATGTTGGAACATTGTTAACAGGCTTTAAAAAAAACGTTAAAAGCTACATTGTTTACCTGGCTACTGAGTATGGCTTTAAAGGGCGTCTGAAAAAAGGAGCAGGAGGTGACAGGGTGGGAAATACTTCTAGTTAAAGATTTAGTGATTCCATCCAGAGACTAGCTGCAGACATCTGTCAGTGAGAAAGAGGTCATTCTGAGTCAAGGTACTGAAGTGGATGACCTCCCAACTCCCACGTCTACTTCAACCACTGAGAGGCTAAATATCATATAGACAGATTTGGCATCTGGAGGCATCAGTGACTGAATGGACCTCAGTTTCTGAGCTTTCAACATTTACGAGTACGACTCTCAACATGTCACTAGTTCCCCCAGAGATCAATGGGGAGGCAGGAAGAGCTGAGAACCCTCTGGGTTCAGGGACAACCCACCAGAAGATCTTCTGACGGGGAGACCAGAGTCAGAGTCCTATAAATGACCAACTGTGTAAGACACACAGGGAGAGCTGCTCTGGCTCTCAGGAACAGCTATTTACTGATATTGCACAATATATAGAGGCTGAGGCAACAAGTAACAAGGCAGACACGTAAACAGGTGAACGAGTGAAACAACACAAACGGCTCCAGGTCAGCTGTATAGAAGGACCTGAACATGTCCAGAACTTCCATCAAGATCAGGTCAAGGTTTGTTGAAGAAAACACAAGATTAGCTCATGTTTTCATTTGAGTCTCCTCTAATATACTGAAGCTGCATGGGTTAAATGTAGGTGACAAACTGCAGCCCTGTGTCCTTGCTGCTGGTGGAGCTCCTGACCCCCCACCCTCCTTGATGTGTTTTTCGGTTGTTGTGACTGTGTGTAAAATGCTACTGTCTGTTTAACCCTGGGCTACTGGGTTGATTCATTAAACATCAAAATACTTTATAATTAATATACTTTAAACAGAGGTCTTCAGTTAAAACAGCCACATGCTGTTTTGTTGTGCTTTTCAGTAATAAGTTTGTAGGACTGGTCTAATGACGTCCTCCTCCTAACGGTGAAGGTGCTGAGTCTCCTACAGGTAACTGATGAATCAGCATTTACAACTAATATGGACCTGGTTTTCACATTGGTCCTGAAAGGTCTTTGGGTCCAGGATATTTGAACATAACAATGACAATTTATTAGTTTCAGGCATCCAGTTGAAGGAAGACAAAATAAATAAGAGTTGTTTAAAAATCCTCTGCGTGTGTGTGTGTGTGTGTGTGTGTGTGTGTGTGTGTGTGTGTGTGAGATATACATTAGTGTATTCTTTAGTTGACCCTGACATTGATTTATGTTCTGACACTACCTACCAGGACTCAGGTGAGAAGTTTAGTGTGTTTCATGTTTTATTAGTTTTATATACGGTGATCCCTCATTTATCACAGGAGTTACACTTCAGAAATGCCCCGCATTAGGTGAAATCTGTGATGTAGTTTTATATTTTTACAGTTATTCCAGATGTTTTAAGGCTGTAAACCCCTCACTACACACTTTATACACTTTTCTGAGACAGGCATTAACAATTTCACACCTTCCTCTCTTGTTTAAACACTACCGGACCATCAGAACGGCAGAATAAATCATTTAATTGAGGTAATGACGAATACTGTGGTTAGTCGCGGTAAAAAGCCTGCAGCTGCTGCGGTGCTAAACTGATCATCTGCTGAGAAGCTGCTTTCTTACGTCCTGCTGCGCTCTCATGAAGGACGGGAGCATGAGGGTGCGACTCGGTCTGCGGCCCAGCAGGGAGGCACCTCGGTTCTTGATTAGTCCACGTTCTCCAGAGAGGAGTCAGGACGCACGGCACTCGGCGACTCTCAGGTAACCGCGCCTTACGGAGGAAAAAGACTGACAACGGTCAGGACGCAGAACACAATGTGCTGTAAAAAAACAAAAGCATGCAAAATGAAAGGTGAACCGTGTTATAGTGAGGGACCAGTGTGTTCCCACAAGAGGAGATGTTATTCAGTTTTTTAGATAAACTGGTTTTTACTCTTTCTAACCCTGGAGTGAGAGGCGTTTCTGGAGCTGATCAAACTTCCTGTTTGACTCACATCACCAGGACTCTGTTTACAGATCAGGTTGAATAAAATACTGATTAAAGTGACTTTTTACATCATAGTGAAGATACCAGCTGACCAATCCAGACCCGTGATCTCTGACCCCGCATGCTTTTCTGATCCCACTTTTTGGAGATTGTCTGTTTGAAAAGTAAGTTAAAAAAACATTTCCTTTTTCATATAGAAGTCCATACCAAACCATGTGATGAATTATACTGTAATGAGGTTTATTTACTTTCACGTTTTATTGTTTAGTGGGTTTATCTGTAGCAGATCGTCAAACATCAGTCATATAATTATAATAATTAATCCATTATTGTCACCTTGGGGAAGACATTTCTCTGCATGTGACCCATCCCTGAGCAGCTGCTGGGGGTCAAACCACTCACCTTCTGATCAGTCTGACCGTCCTTCCCTCTTCATCCACAGCCTTCACTAAATTGGTATCGGCAAGTATTCAGATTCAAGTATCGGCATCGTTTGAAAAAAGTGGTATCGGTGAATCCCAACAAATTCCCCCTTAAAGTAGCTGCTGAGTCATTTTTTAAATCATCCTTCACACGAACGAGTGCAGAAACGTGACTCCACTCAGACCAAACTGCAAAAATAAAGAGGATAAAATGTGAAAACTGTGAGACACCATTTGAACTAAACTGAAACAAGAAAATCTGCACGAGTCACAAAACGTCTTTGTTTGCAATGACATCATTTGACTCAGACTGATCTAAAATTAGTTTCAAACAGTTTATTATGATGAAGTTAATGAGGTTTCCTCATCATTTAGTGTTCAGTCACCAGCAGCTGCAGCCTAAAGCTTACTGGGTCACAAAGTCCTGGTTCTGTTGGAGCAAAGACCAAACCTTTTTAGGAAGTCTGAGACTGGGAATGATGTTTGAGTTTTATTTGTCCTGAGACACCGTTGGATGTTTCAGAGACCTATAGAGAGTCCAGCTGAGGACAGAGGACGTCTGTAAAGGGACATGTCATCACGCCTGTCCTCAATTCATCTTTTATTGTTGTGTTTTTTTTTCTGTTAAATCAAAGTTAAGGTTACCTTTAACTTAATTTTTAAAAAGTTAATATGTTATGTATAAAAACAATCAATATACTGTCTTTACCTGCAGGTACCATCCAGAGAGAAGCAAACATTCAACAGAGCTTTTGATTTATCTCCCTTTCTCCAGTTTGCGCCAAAATCTCGTTTTTTTCTTTTCTTCTTAGAGGGATTATTTACCCCGTCCTTCATACATTTAAGATCTTTAATTTGAGACTATATTATATCTAATCCTCTGACTTCAGTCTGAGCCTCCATATTTAGCTCTGGATTTTAATTTAGCCATTGCAGATTTGATCTCTGGCAGTTCTTCCAATCTCCTTCTGGATGGTAATGTCATCTCTCAGGATGGTAAGATGATGCTTTAATCCTCAACATTAATCTCAGACTTTAGGTCTTAAGAAAAACCTGTTGTGGAGCAGAGTAGGAGATCATGGTCAAGGATTAACAAATATGTATTTGTTAGTCTGCTGAGACGACCTCTGTTGGGTTTCCTCTTACGGCACAGGACATGCAGTACCTTTATCTCTCTCCAGATAAAAACCGGTAAATCATCAGAGGGACGTCAGGAGTTTTCCCTGTCAGGACATCTGAAAGGCTAATGTCCAAATGTCCACAGTCCCCGGATGTGAACAGTGTCCCTGATGCATCTGGACAGGAACAATGTTCAGATGATCAACAAGGAAAAGTGTCAAAGCAGCTCTCGGACAAAAAAGGTGGCTTGCCAACTCTGGATCCGGTCTCAAGTGGAGGAGTTTTAGTATCTTGGGGTCTGTTCACGAGTGAGGGAAGGAGGGAGATCGACAGGCGGATCGGGGCAGCGTCTGCAGTGATGGACGCTGAACCCGTCTGTCACGGTGAAGAGGGAGCTGAGCCAGAAAGCAAGGCTCTCGATTTACCGGTCGCTTTACTCCCAATCCTCACCTGGTCATGAGCTTTGGGTAATGACCGAAACAACGTGATTGCTGATACAAGCGGTCGAAATGAGTTTCCTTTACAGGGTGTCCGGGCTCAGCCTTAGAGATAGGGTGAGGAGCTCGGACATCCAGGAGGGACTCGGAGTAGAGTCGCTGCTCCTCCATATCGAGAGGAGCCAGTTGAGGTGGTTCAGCATCAGGTCAGGATGCCTCCTGGACGCCTCCCTGGGGAGGTGTTCTGGCATGTCCTGCCGGCAGGAGGCCCCCGGGTCGACCCAGGACAAGCTGGAGGAAATACATCTCCAGGTTGGCCTGGGAACGCCTGGGCGTCCCAGCTGAGGAGCTGGTGGACTTGGCCGGGTCTGGGACTTGGGATGCTGCCCCCGCGACCCGGACCCGGATAAGCGGAGGAAGCCTAACCTTAACCCAACAAGGTAAAGTGTCAAAGCAGCTCGTTGATTAGTTCCTTCATTTATTAAAAGCAGCAATAGAAATGAATGAGTTGACAACTATCGTCCACATGTGCCATTGACTTTTTATTTGAACATTCTTGTAAACAGTGGGTTTTTCTAGAAGGCAGAACCATAATTCCTTCACACACAGAGCAAGAACACTTTGAGGAATGGATACCAAAACATGCAGCACTTGCACACAGGATGACACACAACTCCAGAAGTACAGAATAGAAAACATCTGACAGAAAGAGACTACTGGCAGAGGTCACTTCCAATAATTCAATACAAAATGTGATACGCTACATCATCAACCCTGGAAAGAAGCAAAGGGCATGAGGAAACAGCACAAAATAACCCAATCAAAAGGTCTTCAAATAAAAGAAAACGTTTAATTTAAAATGTAAAAAAAAATGTTCTAATACTTTAAAATAAACGTGTGATCAAATCCAGGCTAACTTGTCTCATAAATAAAACTAACAAAGAGATTCAGGAGTGAAAACCTGGTGCAGAAATCCAGACAGACCTAGTGTCAGCTGGACTGAAGGACTCGGCATCGCCATCTTCTGTTTTAACTGATCCCAGTTAGGAGGAAGAACCTAGAAACTCTCACGTGGACGGACAGTAGAGCAACGTCTGAGCACTGAGGTCTGTTAGTGTTTCACATGAACATCCACAGACCAGAAGGTCAGAGTCAAACGTTCATTTAATGATTTACATCCTGGGTTGAGCTTGATTTTTGGGCGGAATCCCAAGGAATTCCTAAAACGCTACTAAAAATCAAAACCTTACATTTCAGTTCTAAACTGAACCACTCGTACTGATTTACACTGAGTGTGTGTGTGTGTGTGTGTGATTCAGGACCTGGGGGTCTGGACTCTCCACTCTGGTCTTTCCTGTGTTCCTACATGTTCTCTGTTTGGGTTTGACAGTGAACCACCTCCATCCTGTCACTGGAAACCGGCCCCTCGTTGCTCCACGGACCTCCGGCGTTTATCTACCAGCTGTTTAGGAACCAGAACAGCGACTCCACATGACTTTGATTTGTAACCATAACTGTAGCTTCATCAATACAACTCCAGTTCAGGTTGAATAATAAACATTTTTCAAAGATTATAATTGAAGTCTTTTGCTTTGCTGAGACTGGCTGAAAGTTTCTCTTTGAGTAACAACAAACATGTTAGAATAGTGAAAAATAACACACATACAGAAGGGTTGGGTTTGCTGAGGATAGTTGCACGTCGTCCAGCAGAGAGAAAGTAAAGACAGCAGTATCAGGATGCAGGAGAATCCCTCCTAGTTTGAACCAGCACATTATTTCTAGATGTGCTGTAACATGATCTCAGCCGTCATCATGCTAGTACTGATGACCTACTTCCTTTGAATCACAGTATAGCGGCCTGCATGAAAACTGGAACTACCTAAAGTAAACAGTCTGATCCGGACTGTGGGTCTGATCAGACAGTAACAGATACGTTTGTCTTGTTTTTGTGTGTCTTGTTGGACATTATGGACACACATGAAAACACCGTTAAACACACACGGCTGTATGGAAAGCACAAACAGTTACCTATGATGTCATCTGGAAGGCCTGTTCCTATGAATGGTGGAGCTGGACCCAGACCTGAGCCTCCTATGGGCTCCCTTAGACCAGAACTACAGCCAGTAAGAACCAGGACCAGGGTCCTTCAGCTCCAGGTGTTTAGGTTATTGTTACGTTAGTTTCTTCTCTTGGTCCAGTGATAATGAGGTTTTAGTAACGACAAAGTAAAACCAACAGGACGTCTCTGGTTTGGGGTTTCATATGAATTTAGTTCCTTTTGTTTCAAATTGTAAATAAAGAGTTAATAGTTTTCCTGGAGGTTATGGTCGGATTTACACATACCAGGATCTGTTCTGACTTGGTTTCTTGTGATTTGGTAAAAATGTGTTTGAACGTTGACTCCATTCTGCTGGAATGTTTTTGCAGCATACTGATGAGTTCAGGCTTAAGTAGAAATCAATAAAACAGAATGGCTGACGAAGCACCAACAGAAACATGGAACTCAGACTATGACATCAAAAAATGGAAGAAAAACGTTGGGCGTTAGGGTGACCTGCTCTGACCTGAAGTAAAGGCAGTTTGGGTTCTTCAGGAATGTTTCAGACCTCTTAAAGGCGTCGACTCTCCACGGGACCTTTGATCTAGCGATTATTGTCTTCTTCATCGCTGTCCCTCATGGAGATGCCTTGCATCCCTCCTTCCCTCACTGAAGCGGTGGCTTCTTCCAAGGTCAGACGATTCCGTACCGTTTCATACATTTTACTGTTCAACGTGGAGTCCAACACCCCTTGGAGGCGGAAGTCACGATACTTTTTCTAGCAAAAATAGAAGAACAAAGAATAGTTAAAAAAGAAATGCAGGAGATGTTCAGTGATAGGCTGCATGGTGGGGTAGTTAGACCGCTGCCTTCGGGCAAAAAGGCTGAGCTTCAAAAACCACCGGTTTATGTTTATTTGCTTAGCAGGTGTGTTTTTTTCCCTAAAGTGAATTACAACTAACCTATCAGACAGGTTGTGATCTGTGGGGGAAACCGGAGCACTCAGAGGAGACCCACACATGCATGGGGAGAACATGCAACTCCACTAAGAGAGACCGCAGCTGGGAATTGAACCTGTGACCTTCTTGCTGCGAGGCAACGGTGCAAACAACTGCACCACCATGGTCCACCTCCTGCAGCTCTGTGTAGGACATGATGAACACTTTCTAGTGTTTTTAACACTACTGGTTTAGTGGAGTAGAATCAGGTTTCAGCTGTTTGTCCTTCTAGTCAGTGATGAGGTGGCACAGACAGGCTGGTGATGGGTAATGTGAGGCTGACTGGGTAGGTACCTGGAGCAGGTAATGGGGTACTTCACTAGTTGGTCTCACTATTTATTGGTGAAGCTAGGAACTAGCATTGTGTCATCAAAGTCATGTTAATGTAACATGCATGTAAACCTAGAGAAAACCTGCTGATGGCGCTCTGACAGCTACACACGACTGAAAACATGATCAAGCTGACAAAGTCTGGCTGCATCTATCCTGTGCTGAGCTATTTGATATATTTATATATAAAAAAGCTGTAAACTGTGCTCTGAAGAATCGATGGTGTAATATCAGTTTAAAAGCTCCTACTCTATCAAAAGAAGCTGCTTGAAAAATCTAAATGATGTAAGTGGCAGCAGTAGAAATGAAATGATGAAATGTTCACGTTCAGTCTGGAAGCAGCCTGTGTTTAGCCGTGTGTCTCATACGCACTTTGACCACCCTGATGAGGATCTTCAGCTGATAAACGTGTAGCTGCAGGTCCATGCGGTCAGTCAGCCATGTCCCTATAAGGTTCATAGTACTGGTGTACCATTGCTGGAACAGACACACAAACACATCATCATCATTTACTCGAATGCATAAATCAACAAAAAGCATTTTGCCCCAAAATAATCTGCATTCCTGTAAATAACTGTGTTACGACCCCAGACCTGCGCCCTGGTTGCTCTGCTGAGACTGCTGTGAGTGTTGATCTATATGCTTGATGGTCTGCAGGTTTGTGGCACCTGATCAGCATATAAAGATCCACATCTGCCCAAAGGAGAGGAGAGACAGAGGAGCCTGATGGGGAGGAACTAGAGGGAGCCCTAGAGCAGCTCATGGCTTCATGTATGAAGGTGTGTCAACACTAAATCCTGGCTAAATCCTTTTCTATGCAAAATTCCATATTGCAACGATGCAATGCAAAAGGAGAATTTATTTAGAGATACCGGATTGTCCATCTCTAGATGATAGGACTACTAGACCATCAGCTGTTTAAGGGTTTCCAAGGTCAACCCTGTTAGAATTGTGCTCTGAGCTGCTGTTATGGACAAATAAACCATCATTCCATCCAACACAGCTTATAAAAGCATCATCACACGATCAATATGTTGACATTAACATTCAGTCACTCTACAGATCACATGTGACATAGACTAACCACCACTGTGTGGAGGTGTCCAGGTTCAGGAAGGAGGTGAAATAACCTGTACTCCTCTAAAATAATGAATGGACCCTTCAGGAAACTATCATGTGTTTTTGACCCAAATCAATGGCTTTCTTAGGGTTTCACAGATTTCAAAGTATCTGTGCTGCAAATAATGAGTGAAAATTTCACTTAACCCACAGAAGCATTTGTGCAAGGCTGTGATCTACAATAATAATTCACCACAGTGACAAAAATACATGTGAATTCTTCCAACTCCTGTCCTGTACGTTCAGACCTGCTGACTAGTGAAACAATGAGATCAGGTCTACATGCAGACCCGGTTTGCTCAGTGCAGCATGAATGTTAGAAAGATGGCTGAGCTGGAGCGGTTCTGGAGTGAATCAGATAGGCGACCTGGTGCCAGCAGCCTCCTATCTGTCGCTGTGTGCCTGTGAAGGCTTCAGCGTGGCAGCAGGCCTGTGATCTCGCCCCGAGCACAACCTCCTGCTGAGAGGCCAGGCCTGGAGTGACTGATCCACTGACTGGCTGCTCCCCCTCTTTCCGTCATCCATTCCTCCTTCTCTTTCTCTTTTTTCTGTAGACTTTGCACCTTGTCACACAGCTCCCATCTGCAGCCATTTTCACAGCAGCCATTTTGTGCTCGTTCTGCTTTCGTTTTAATGGATACATAACTAAGAATCCTCCTCTAGAAATCACCAGCACTTAACACAGTTCACAGTCCATCATTACTACATGATTTCTAATGTTACCAGTGAAACATTTACTCAAAAGTATCCAATTTAACAAACAAAAAAAAAAAAAACACTGATAATTTAATGCAACAAGTGCGATGACTGACACGTTCATTAGAAGAGTGTTAAATAATATAATGCTCCTACTGCATGACCACAGAATAACTGAACAAAAGAAGGTCCTCATGTTTTATTGAGCTCCTGACTTCTACATTAAAAACAAAGAATGGAAATAAGTTGAAGGTTGTTAAAAGTACATTCAGGTTTTCTCCCAGGACGATTCCAGAGGACCACAGAGCTCTGAGCCGTTTTCAGCACCAAGAGGAGAGGAAAGCATCCTGGTGAATAGACAGAGCCGAGCACCAGAACACAAATGTTTTTAGGACATGAACAACCTGACTTCTCCCATTTGTTTGACACCATCAGTGCACACAGAATAAAGCACCTCTTTATTCAAACGACTGATAAAAAGTCCCTGTTTTAATGCCACTCTAAATAGGTTGTATCAGATTTCATATTCTGCATGAGAGATAGAACAGATAGAATGATATTAAATAGAGGAGTTTCAGCTGAAGCAAATCATAACATTCAAACATTTAATAAAAGTTAGCAACAATCTTCAGTTTCAGATGCAAAATGATGAGGTTATAACAGAAATCAGACAAATATCAGTGTCTTGTATTTTTTGACTTCAGACTCATGATCTGTGCTCCTTTAGTGTTTAGTTTTGACCTCTGTTTCTTTCCAGTGCTCCTCCTCCTGTCTCCCTTCTCACTCCCCCACAGGTGTCCCTCATCCAGTTCCCTCACTCAGCTGATCACCTTCCTCCCTATTAAAACTCACCAGGTCACTGTCTGATCCTCAGTGCAACTCCTGCTGTCCTCGTATCACCCTGTTCCTGCTCCTCTGTAGGGTTGTCAGGCATTTCAAAGTAATAAAGTTACATCATGTTTTATATGATTTACAGAGGAAGACATCTGAGACTTTCTCCATGGAATTAGTCAGATAAAAGACTGTCATCAAGAACAAAGTAACTGCAGTAAAATGTGTTGTTGCTGAAAATAGGTCTAAAATATGTCTGACAAAAACTGTTTTGTCATTAATTAATTGAAACCTTTGACAAACACCAGCAGCTGTTAATAATGAAAAGAACACACACAGTATGTACTGATAATATTTAGCTTATTATTTCCTGTCTGATGCACGTAATGAAGAGTGGTTATCCGGTCCACGCAGGACTCGATCTGTCCCAGTGGACTGCTGGGGACGACATCATTCTCCTGGTGTTGGAGAAAGCTGTCTAGGAGGGATGAGGAAGGAGAACTCCCATACAGATGAGCTGAGTGTTTAACATTACATGCACAATCAGGCACACAGATGTTGGTTTTCTCCACTGCTTCCACCATCCTGGCTCAGTAGATCAGTGTTTTATGGGATGCACCAGGTGGAACTAAAGTTCCCTGAAGTCACAGGCTGTTTGTTTTCATAGACAGCAGCTGAACCAGGAAGGAGGAGAATGAACTAAGTTTGGAGGTAATAATAACAAACTGCTTGGAGTGAGTAACTTTGTGTTTTAATTAAAAAACGACCACATTAATCAAACCAAAGCTCTGTGAGTGACTCAGTCAGCATTTAGGACTGAAACTGTTTCCTGAACTAAGTCCTGACTCACACCCAACAAGAAGGTTACAGGTTTGAAACCCGGCTGTGTGGAGTTAGCATGTTCTCTCCGTGTGTCTGTGGATATTCAGGTGTTCCACAACATGCCTGATAGCTGTGTTGTTGTAAGTCGCGTTGGATAAAAGCCTAAACACAAACTTGTCCTTTCTGTATGAATATAATCAACTAATCTGAGCTCTAAGTCAGAGGCTTTAGCCAACTGAGCAGCTGGGTAAATCATAGAGGATGGTGTGAAAAGCTGGAGGAATGATTTACTCCTCTCTCTCCAGTTACTGCTGTCATTTTGACTGACAGGGTAAAAAACCCCGTCATAATCCATTTTTATCTGTCACTTATTAATTAAAAAATATGATAATGACATTTTCAACAGGATTTACCTTTCATTCATTTTAAATAATTGTAATGTTCTCTCACACAAAAAGTCAGTTATTTCAAACCTCGTGGTTTTATTTACGAACAGGAATACTGTCCTTAAGGTTTGTCCGTCAAAGTTTAAAAAAAAGGTAAATGATGGATAATATACCGTTAACATGACTCCTGACGCGGACTCCTCATCTGGCCCGTCCAGGTTAGTAATCCCTGCCGTAGTTTACTGCAGTTACTTTTAGTTGTTCAAATTTCTAAGAAGGTTTGAGATGTGAAATAAATCGTAGTGAGTTCAAAAATGAGATTCGTCTGTTTGGAGTGTGTGTGTGTGTGTGTGTGTGTGTGTGTGTGTGTGTGTGTGTGTGTGTGTGTGTGTGTGGGGACACGGAAAACAATGTGTAAAATCAAGGGGGGCCCAGAAGAAAAAGTTTGGGAACCACTGATTTAATATAACCCAAATAGCAGCAGGTAACTGGTTCTGACTGGTTCTGACCGACCCAAACAACAGCAGGTATTAACTGGTTCTGACTGGTTCTGACCGACCCAAACAACAGCAGGTATTAACTGGTTCTGACTGACCCAAACAACAGCAGGTATTAACTGGTTCTGACTGGTTCTGACCGACCCAAACAACAGCAGGTATTAACTGGTTCTGACTGGTTCTGACCCGACCCAAACAACAGCAGATATTAATTGGTTCTAACTGGTTCTGACCCAACCCAAACAGCAGCAGGTATTAACTGGTTCTGACAGGTTCTGACCGATCCAAAAAACAGCAGGTATGAACTGGTTCTGACTGGTTCTGACCCGACCCAAACAAAAGCAGGTATTAATTGGTTCTAACTGGTTCTGACTGGTTCTGACCGACCCAAACATCAGCAGGTATTAATTGGTTCTGACCCGACCCAAACAACAGCAGGTATGAACTGGTTCTGACTGGTTCTGACCCGACCCAAACAAAAGCAGGTATTAATTGGTTCTAACTGGTTCTGACTGGTTCTGACCGACCCAAACAGCAGCAGGTATTAATTGGTTCTGACCCAACCCAAACAACAGCAGGTATTAACTGGTTCTAACTGGTTCGGACTGGTTCTGACTGGTTCTGACCCGACCCAAACAGCAGCAGGTATTAATTGGTTCTGACCCGACCCAAACAACAGCAGGTATTAACTGGTTCTAACTGGTTCTGACTGGTTCTGACTGGTCCTGACCGACCCAAACAACAGCAGGTAACTGGTTCTGATTCTGACTGGTTCTGACCCGACCCAAACAACAGCAGGTATTAACTGGTTCTAACTGGTTCTGACTGGTTCTGACCGACCCAAACAACAGCAGGTATTAACTGGTTCTGACTGGTTCTGACCTGATCCAAACAACAGCAGGTATTAATTGGTATTAATTGGTTCTAACTGGTTCTGACTGGTTCTGACCCGACCCAAACAGCAGCAGGTATTAATTGGTTCTGACCCGACCCAAACAACAGCAGGTATTAACTGGTTCTAACTGGTTCTGACTGGTTCTAACTGGTTCTGACTGGTTCTGACCGACCCAAACAACAGCAGGTATTAACTGGTTCTAACTGGTTCTGACTGGTTCTAACTGGTTCTGACCCGACCCAAACAGCAGCAGGTATTAACTGGTTCTGATCCGACCCAAACAACAGCAGGTATTAATTGGTTCTAACTGGTTCTGACTGGTTCTGACCCGACCCAAACAACAGCAGGTAATAACTGGTTCTGACTGGTTCTGCTTTGACTGGGAATGCTGATTTACCTTTTTCACTCTCCATTAGTACAACCTGCTGCTCTTTATGAAGGAAGTCTCGTGGCGAGTGAAGTTTTTTCTTTTTTATAACTTTTATTGTTTGACGTCTGAAATTTGAGTGGAAAAAGCATCAAATGAAAGATGAAGCAGGTCTTTTATGTGAGTGCTGAACATCTGAGTAACATCTGAATCTCTTGGAGGTGTTTTAGCCTTTGTCAGGTCAGACTAAGGAAGGAAAGCCCCACATTGTTGATCTGGTTTCATAGTAAACCATTAGGATAAGGTGATTTTAGTCACACTTAGTTGAGTCAAGTTAACTTTAAAGTTTTAATTATTTTCACTTATGAATGAAGTTTGACCTCTTCATTTGAGAAAGTAAACACTAATAATTTGACCTCTGACCCTAACCGCGCTACATTACAATGGCAATGTGTTCTCAAGTTATTCAGGTCAGAGCGACATCATAACAAAAATCATCTCATGACACCATGTGGAGAAGTATCTTCAACAAGCTGAACAATTTGTAAAATTGTAAAAAGTCTAATGTCTATTTGATGAAAAAGTGAGGACATTAGCACTTGCAGAGCTGGTCAAATGAACAGTGCTGCCCTCACACCCCTTGCTTTGTTCTCCTGGCAGGAATAAAATAAGAAAAGCGTAAGAGCAGACAAATTAATTCACCCAAGATCTCTTTTATAGGCTGCATGAAGATCAGCAGGGAGCTAGCGCTTCCCGACAGCCAAAACAAGCGTAATATGGCTCTGAATACATAATACCATAACCCGACAGGGATCAAATCTGTGACATTCTGACCAGATTTACATGGTGCTCAGAGAGAGAACCCATCTGAAGAACGCTCCTTACTTCAGACGCTTCTACAGTATGTCTGAGTACGGTTATGTTCTATCATCTCACAAAATACTGATGAAGCCCTACCTATAGACAAGTACACACCATGTGCAACACCGATCTCACACACACACACACACACACACACACACACACACACACACACACACACACACACACACACACACACACACAC
>SSNR01000223.1:994559-1012856 GCA_006937965.1 Callopanchax toddi | reverse complement strand
AAAAAAAAAGATAAAAGAAAGATAGATAGATAGATAGATAGATAGATAGATAGATAGATAGATAGATAGATAGATAGATAGATAGATAGATAGATAGTAGGGTATGGACGATGACGGATGGAGATGATGATTTGCTGTTGGCTCAACATTTTTCTGCTTGATGCTCAATAAATTCAAACAACCTTTAACTCATGAGGTCATTCTGATGCTTAAATAAAACTTTTAAACATATTTAAACCAATTCAATATTAAAAGCCTTCTACTAGTCACCTCTCCGGTCTGACAGAGCGATGACCCGGTTTCTTCCTCACTGCAGTCAGACAGCTGCAGCAGGTGAGGAGGCGTGACGATCAAGGTGTTCTGATCCTCCTGACTGAGCACCGTTAATATTAATGTTCATTAGCTCGTATAAAAGTCCAACACAACACGTTATCTTAGGCAGAAACTGGTTAATCTGGTTTGCCATCAGGGAAGAGGATGATCAGCTGACGGAGGGATGGAGGATCAGCAGCTCCCCGCGCGCGCACGCATCATGGATCAACAATCAACCAGTGATCTTTTGTTCTGGTTAACTAAAATGACTGATTCTGATAAAGAGAACTGGATATGTGATGACAAAATGAACGTCTTTCTCAGAGGGGAATTATTTATCAGCAGCTTGAGAGCGCGAGCTGTCGGGTCGGGGAGGAGTTAGTAAAGCGCGCGAGCGCAGCCAGCTGGATTGCAAACCGTGTCCCGAACCAAAGAGGGTGATCTGTTCAGATCACGGATCGATTGTGACCCGTTGTACCCCTACTGGGCATGTGTGAGCTGCGTGCGTCGGTCGGACGTACTGTGATTTTGTGTGTGTTAAAGCGCGCGCCGAGCTGTGCGTAATGGCGCACTGGAGATGCTGTGTGTGTGTGTGTGTGTGTGTGTGTGTGTGTGTGTGTGTGTGTGTGTGTGTGTGTGTGTGTGTGTGTGTGTGTGTGTGTGTGTGTCGGAGCAGAGGTCCTACCGTGTGTGTCCACTAGCTTCAGAGGTCATGTGATCACTCATTCACTGAGCTGCAACAGGATGTAAAGTTCGTCAGATCGAGGGGTCTCCCATCGGGATCGCGCAGCACTGGTCCGCAAAGGCGCGTTCGAAATCCGGTTCTCATGAGGACCAGCGTACTGCTTGTGTGCACCCTGCCCTGTAGTGGCGGAAAGCCGTCAAGTCGCGGGTAACACAATTGACATGCATTGTGGGAAATGTAGTTTTTGGTCAAAATACCATTTTTACCTATTTATTTCTGAATACTCAGACCTTTTAAGCTCTCGCGGGCCACATTAAATGACGTGGCGGGCCACATTTGGCCCGCGAGCCTTGTGTTTGACACATATGCCTTAAATCGACTTAAGTCGGTTTTTTCAACAGCATGTAAACACGTTAGTCCGGCTGAAGTCGAACTGGATCTAATCGAGCTAAAGCTCCCAGATAATGCGGTCGTAGCTCGACTTCCTCCTCCATGTAAACAGCTTAGTCGAGCTAATGCTGTCTGGGCGCTCCTCCTCCGAGAGTGACGACACCGCGGAAGTGGGAATACAAACAAATCAGTAGCGGTAAAAGACGATAGCAGCAAAAACAAACGGACAGCTTGCCGGCGCTTGGTACACGAAGACGCCGGATCAAATTCGTGACCGATAGAAGCGTTTAAAACAAGAGTTTTTAAACGCTAAGAAAACAACCGGCAGAAGACCGACAGGAAAGGGCGCATGTCGCCCCCTATCGTAGCGGAGTGGAACGAACTTCATTTAAGAGTTTGGTTTTCTAACAGACGTATAAACTAGGATAAAGGCTCCCAGTTTATTAACAAAAGATCGACCTAGACCGATCTAGCTCGACTTAGATGTGCATGTAAACGCACTGAGTGTTTCATTGAGCTTCACAGAAAGCTAACTGATGAACAGAATAAAAACAGTGAAAATGAAAGACTGCATTGTTTTATATAAAGTACTCTAGTGTGTTGCTTCCAATCTGAAAGTGTATTCACATGATACAAGTGTGTATCATTTTGTCGTCAGAGTTTCATTTTGACAAGAATGTTAAGTTTTGATAGCAGAGTTTAGGTTTTGATAGTCGAGTTTCAATTTCACACAGATGTGAATGGTATATTTCCCAGTGTTGTGTTATGTTTACTTGTGTGTAGAGTTTTGGCACAATGAGCCAAGTTTTGCAAAATGTGTTCAAGCAATGGGCAAAAACTGTAAACTCCAGGTCAGCTTATTGTATTAATGTAGGAATAATCTCCATCTCATAATAATATTTAGGTTATGTGATCAAATCTAATAATGTTCTTCTCTAACTCAATGAGCATCGATAAGAAAATCGATAAGGAACCGAATCAGTAAGTGATAGTGATAATAGAATTAGTATCACTAAATTCTTATCAATTCCCATCCAGATGAACTTAGACTTGTTTCGGTCTCAGACCTGAGGACAGTCCCTGATTGGACTCTTCTGTTTGTTTTGACAAACAGTTCTAGAGAGGAATGATGACATGAAATAAAAGTTGCTTCGGGTGTGTTTTCATGATTTTAATGATCATAAAAGTGAAGCTCACACAACCTTTGAAACTATGCTTGTGATTTAATGTAACTTAAATTTGTGTTTTGATGTCTCTAAAAGTGAGAGGGGTGATCAATTATAAACCTGTTGAATTCTTGGTCAGCTGAGAAAAAGTTAAAGATAAAGATTCAATGAAAGTCTATGAGAAGAAGCTAAATGTGTCATGTTTAGAGATACCTGCCAGCTGTTTCAATGGGAACAAGTTTTTAACGTGTAAGAACACATGAGCACACACTCAGGAAATCCTACAACTGATTTCAGTCAGAGCTCGTTTTGTGGGGCAGCTTTTGTGTTGGTGAGAGGCAGGAATGTTGGAGCAAAGGATGGGGCCTCACTGCAGGGGGTACAGAGGGATTACAAGCAACCTGGGCTCTGCCTCTTTCTGCCTCTGCTGCTCATGTGCATTCTAGTGTGTGTGTGTGTGTGTGTGTGTGTGTGTGTGTGTGTGTGTGTGTGTGTGTGTGTGTTTTAGGGGAGTAAAAAAAGATAAAAAAAAGTTGTAATTTAACACTGAATAGATTTAACGTTCTAGTTATTATAGGCTCAGATAACGCCTGATGTAAATGTTATTCAGGTTTGTTTTTTGTTTGAATAAAGTTTATTTTGCATTAAATGATCTGAGCTGACTCAATCCTTTCTGACAGTATGATATTATGTATTATTTCTGTGTATTAAAAGCTGAAGCTACAAAGGAACCATAATCAATGCCTTCATCCAGAGTTAAGGCTTGTCACTGCCCGATCCATATCGGAAGCACGATCGGTTCTGCTCATGTTAGAAATGAGTCTACATCCGCTGAAGCTTTTTACGGTAATTACGGGTCAGAGTATCTGTTAAGATGTTAACAGTAATAAGTATTTATTAAAAACTTTACAAAAATGACAACGTTTCATACAATGTTGAAGAAAATAAAGAATAAAAAGGGAGTTATGGATCAGGACGGCCCGATCCTTACTGGGCATGAGCAAAGTCGGACGGTATGGATCAGGTCTACCTGATCGATTCTGCGTATGTGCAGAACGCGTGTACTCGCAGTGAAGTATTTTACGGTAGTTACTGTTCAGAGTATCTTTTAAAGTGATAATATGCAGTTTTGCTTGTTTTGGGCTCCCTCTGGTGTCCGTTTTAAATCACTGCGTTAAATAAAATAGCCCATAGTTCTTGCTTAGAAACTGCTAAATCTACCTGTTGAAATGTCTCCTCAGCCTTCATAGCTTTCTACAGGAGCAGTTATTTACTCCTTCAAAGAAATCAGCTGTGTTCAAGCAGGGAGAGATGGAAAAAAATCAGGAATCATGAGCTAAAAACACTCCAGCGCTAGCATAACAGCTAGCCACTTTGGGTTAGCCTAACCCTCGTGAGACACGTGACTTCCTGGGTACCGTGACGGCGATGGAGATTTTGCAATCGTGGTATTCCGGATCTAATCACCAGATGGGGCTAAGTGACTTTTCATTAACTCTGTAAAGGGTCATATTAGCACAGACTGCCTCAAGCAAAAGATTATAAATATGAAATTGATGATTTCAGGTTTAACACCTGGTCGGGAGTTGAATATTCTCCCTTTGCATGCTGGGGTTTTCTCCAGGTCCTCCAGTTTCCTCCCACACACCAAAAACAGGCTTGTCATGTAAACTGTGAGTTTTTAGTGATTTGAGGTCTTATTGCTTATTTTGCTCTGCTTGATCACTCACACCTGCCTGTCATTTGTAATGATCTCACCTCTAGCTCTTTGTCAGATCCTCCTGTTGGGGATGCTGTTTCCACCCTGATGGGTCTTCAAGTCTCTGATTTGTTTATCATTAAATGTTACTTGAGTTACACCTACCTGCATCCTTGGGTCAACCCACAACTACAAGTCTTGATTCTAAATGCTCACTGTGTGTGAGAGCTTGTCTGTCTCACTTGTCTCTATGTGTGACCGTCTGATGGATGTAAGTCCACCTCTCACCCACTGAGCAGCCTATACGCAGTAACACGAGTAAAGAGAGAGATAAGCTCAGCTGCACTGAGATAAAACACTCGTATAGTCTCTCAACACATTGCCTGAGATGATCTTTCTCTCTGCTGGTTGTGATGCCCGTTAGTCAGAAAGTCAGAGGTGTGTGGTTCGCATGGTGACCATAACAACCTGTCTTATTATTTTCTATCTTGATTGTATAATTTTCATACAGTTTACAGATGAAAATTGGCATTTGGCCATAGTTTAATACAAAAGCAAGTGTCAAAGACTTTGATAACATTCCAACAGGTGCCAACCAACCAACTCTCTAGAGGGCTAAATAGTAATCTGGGATTTACTTGTGTAACTACAACAAAACGCATTTCTAAAAACTAGCGTGAGCGCTGAGTGCCAGTGAGTATTTCAGGATTTGATGATGGGTACATCTTCAAGCAAAAATAGTAACTGTCTTTGTAAACCTGCGTCTAGTTGGGCCAAGTCGGTCACTACGAGTCAAACAGGAAGAGTCATCAGTTCCTACATGATGAAATCTCAGTTCTGTGAGTTTTTAGACGTTCCTTTTCTACTGTAGCCCATTGTCCCGTGCTGAGGAGTACATCCAATAACCTGCTGGTTTTCTTACATAAACAACTTTTTACTAACTGTAATTCTAAAATGTCTTGATGTGGTTTTATTCCCTAATGCCTTGTGAGTACACTGACCAAGTTTCAAGCCAACATTCAAAGTCCTATGAAGAGAACATGACTAAAATAGAATGGAGTCTTTGACTCATAATGGCTGACTGGGTTTAGGCCACACCCCTAAGAGTCAGTTCTACATCTGTACCAAGTTCAAAGGTCAAACAAGGCCTTAGAGGGCGCTGTAGAGCTGTTTGGACACGCTCATGGACTTTCTTGTGCACATATGATCAGGGCTCTACTAAAAGTCATGTCAAAGTCAGTGCTGATTGGACAACACTGTACATCAGATTTATTATGACATGATTTGTGCATTTCACCATCCTGCCTAGACAACACCCTCCAGTTAGTTTTTACATCCACTGGTTGACTGTTGTTTGATCGCGTTTTGAGATGAAATGGTTAAACAAACCAGAGAAAATGTCCAGGAGTACAACATGTGACTTCCTGTTCCCAGTGGGCGGGGCAACAGAGACTCTGACAAGTTGGCATGTAGTAGTGTTGAGGACTAGACTGTGATGCATTTTGATGGTTTATGGGTGAGTTATAGCTACACTGACAAAAACCCAAACATGTGATTACTTTTAATTCCCCATGACTCAAAGCTACACTTGGGAACTGATATGTGTAAGTCTCTAGGAGGAGTTTATTCAAATAGGAGGGATAGAAATAGTCAAAATGAGGTCCAAAATGGAGATTAAACTCAAAATCCCTAACATTCTGTTTGCTTTGCCACATGGCTGCCAGTGACTGTTTGGGGTGCTGCATGTATCTTAAAAACTAGGGCCAACAGAAAATATTAAAGGGGCGCTGTGGAGCCACTTGTTCTTGCCTCATGTCTGACATCCTTTTGTACAATTTTCAAATGTTACGTGATACAAAAGGTTTATAATACCATGCACTTTTACTCACAATTTAAAAAATAATTTTCACTTCCGTTTCAGAGGATCAGAACATTTAAGATTCACAACATCCTTCATAGTTAAAGCCATACTCAGTAGCCAGGTAAACAAACGAGGTCTCGCTAGCTAGTTTACAGAAACACGACTCGGTGAACTCACCCCTCCCGTCGGGTAAAATCCATACGCCAGCCTCCCGCGGACATAGGACCACGGTTTGCAAAGGTGACAAAGCAGAGTCTAACTCCAGCTGTAGAAATGTTCCCCCAGCTTTTCCTCTTTTCACCTCCAAACGTTTTTAGTTTTCTGCTAGCTGAAAAGGTGTTTTTTGGGGGGACTCTGGTATTTTTATCTTAAAATGGAATCACCCGCCGGCTCTCTGTCCTACTTCTACTTTCACTTTCACTTCCGGGATGTTCTGCCCCAAAATGTGTCTGGGCGGATTAATGCCAATCCAAGCAGTGAGGAAATGCGGCAGACAGACAGCTGGATTGTCCAATCCTATCGTTCGGTCCGAACGTTGCGCTCTCCGTGCAGCCACTCTAAGTAACTATAATGTTTTTGTTTTTTTAAAACGGCGTGTGCGCGATGCATCCGTCTTCTGTGTCCCAGAGAGTTGAGAAGTGGTAAAGAACTGAAAACACATGGACATAATGGGGGGACATGTCCTCTGCACTTTTTAAAGGCAGTTTAGAGCCCTGTAGTTTTCACTGTCAAAAAACAAAGTTCCACTATATTAAATGGATACCGGTTGTTTTTAGGTGTAGGTTTAATATCATGGCTCTGTTTAAACAGTTCAAACCTCTCCTCTTCACCTGAAATCAAATTGTTATCTTTGGTGAGACAGGAGAGGAGAGAGACAGGGAAAAAAATCATGTGTAGCAATAGTTTGATCTTTGAAAAGTTCTTGAAAATGTGATTAAAATCTCATCTTGTGAGTTTTCAGTATTGTTACCCCCCTACTGATAAGATTCAAGAAATCAGAAAAAGAAAGACATCAGTTGAGTTTGTGGAAAAACTTCTAAAAGTGTGGAATAAAAGAGTTTTTTGTTGCATAAATTTGATCTTTGAAGTTTTCTTGAAACTATTATCAAATCTCGTCTCGTCTCGTGAACTCAGTATCTCGTCTCGTGAACTCAATGTCCAGTCTCGTCTTGTCTCGTGAGTTTTGGGTCTCGTTACACCCCTATTACTTACCCATTTTGAAAGAATTAGAATAAAAGAGTCGAACAGCACACGACGGCAGCTCTGATCACGTACAAACAAAAGATCCACTTCCAGCTTCCTGTTCTCACTTCCTGTGAGATGTTGTGACTATCATGCAATTTTGCGAGCCTCATTCTACGGCGCGCTGCTTCAGGAACGGGTCCTGTGAATTGCCAAAACCGCGGTGCATCCGTGGCGCAGCGCTGACATCTCCAGTGTGTTTCTGAGCAAAGACAATGCTAACGTTTTTCCAACAGTGACTTAAAACGGACACTAGGGGGTGCTAAAAACAAGCCATAACTGCATAGTGTGCCTTTAAAACATTAATAAGAACTTCCTTTTGTTTATTTTTGTCTTGATGGAGTTACAACTTTATAGTAAAATTTTATACTTTATTATAAAACCTTTTTATTTTCAGGCAAGGATAAAAGTTTACAGTTAAAAATAAAATGAGCTCATATGGAACAGTTAATCATGATTAAATTATTTAGTAATTGATCAGATTAATCAAATATTTAATCAATTAGTCACTAGAACAATCTATATAATCAAATAGATTTTAGAGGCAGCTTTAAAATCCACATTTATTCTAAATATGTTAAATATATCACTGTTAAAAACAAACTCATCAACTTGTTGGTCAATCAGTCAAATCCACAACAACACTCAGTACAGAAGAGATGTGTTTTATTTCTCTACAGTAAAACTAAATCTGTAGGCCGTGTATATTTGTGTAGGTGTGTGTGTGTGTGTGTGTGTGTGTGCGTGCGTGGTGGGGGTGGGGTTGTGTAGAGAAGGAGAGAGCATGTCCTGCTGGGACCCAGCTGTGTCTGCAATTAGCAGGAGGCATGGAATGATGATTGCTGGTGCGGCAACACTAATGCCAAGTGACAGGCTTCCCTGTGAAGGAGAAGGAAGGCCGCTGAGTTCCACAAAGCAACACGGCTTTTTCTTTGGCACTTTTACTACACACATACTAACACCAGTGTACACACATGGCCCATATATAGACACTCACAGAGACAAGGAAACAAATTAGGAATAAAGTTGGTGAGGGTGGGGGCTCTTTAAATCTGACTGCAAGACATTAAGCACTTCAGACAAAGGCCTTGTCTAATCCTACCTGCTCTGCCTTTCAGAGCCCACTGCTGGCCTATTCTAGTCCTACTAGCCAGAACACCAGCGAGAGCTCATTGATGAAGACATTCAATTACCATAGTAACTTGCACATTATGTTCGGGAGCCCCCGCCGCCCCCACTGACCTCCCACAACACCAACAGGACCCTATCCCTTCAGCAGGACCAAGCCTGACTCTCTAAACAAATGGAGCTTTTCACAGGAAGCAAAAAGAGGTCCACATCTTGCATTAAGTGGCGTAATCCCTAATGCCTAAACTCTGTGTGTGGACACATTTAACAAAGTACCTGTCCTCTCTGACCCTCTGTCTGACATGTAAAGGTCCCAAACCGGAGCTTTACATGCCATTTGATTTTCTGTGGTTTCAATTAAAAGGAGAGTGACCATTAAGCATAAATAAAAAGACGTCTTTTGGTTTTATTACTGACAGCCAAATAATCCAAAGGTCATTTAAAACAGTAGATTGAGTTCTGAACAGCTGGATGCAAGAAAATCAGGAGTCAAGGAGGATGAGATGGGACCACTATATCAGTAGTCGATTGAATCTAACACCTTATCCAATTACTTAGGGAAATATTTCACCTACTTTAAAATAATAGTGATATTACCCCCAAAAAAACCTCAGTTTAGAGGGGAAAAAGACAAACTCCAAGAGAAGTTCCAGAGTATGACCATGTTCTGGTGTTGGAGCCAAAGAGTCAAAGTCTTGTTCGAATGGCTTGGTAGGACTTCATACCTGAGTATTAAAATAAAAACACTGGAGTGGGAATGACCCAGGTCAGAGGCCAAAGGTCTAAACCTGACGACTAGTCAGGTACATGTTATTTACAGCTGATCCTATTGAGAAAATAGTCTTTAACCTACAGTCTGTAGGTTAAAGTTCAGACTCACAGGATTTCATCACAACAATCAACTGGGAAGGATGGACAGCAGAAATTATTAAAATGAGCTTTGATTTGATAGCATTAATAAACATATTTCTCACTGAAACTGGCTCCCAACCCAGTGGCTCCAGAGATTTACTCCACCCGGAGGAAAACGTGATGAAGGTGGTGAGGGACGGCGGTCTGCAGACCAGCAACAGGAGTAGTCAGGATCCAAACAGCACCAACATGCCAACGATCCTTTATGTCCTCTAATAGACCGGAGTGAGTCTCCTGACCTCTCTCAGGACGTTTCACAGAGGTGGGAGGAGGAGATACAGGAGAGGGAAGCTCCACGGAAACGACGGGCAGGAGGTTTCAGGCCAGGTTGTCCGAGTGTTTGGGCATCAAGCCTGAGGTTGAGAGGTGGTTGGTGAAGAGAAACCAGCACGCGCACGCACTCATGCACGCACTCACGCACGCACGCACACACACACACACACACACACACACACACATGCACTGTCAAGAGACAGACAGCAGGTCACACACACACCTGATACGCACACCTGTATGACACGTTGCTGAAATAGTTCGACAGCTGAGTTCTCGTGGAGTATGAATGCTCCCTGCCGAAACAAACTGTTTTCTTGTTCTCGCAGACCTTCAGCGAGAACAAATTTCTTTCTTCTCGTGGAGTATGAATAGGCCTTGAGTCAGTAAATTATAGAAAAAACGTATTTAAACTTATTTATCTTTTTTATTGCTTTAAGAATATTAGAATAACTGATACATATAATATCATTTTCCACTAAACATCTCTTATCAAAAACTCCAAAAACAGTTATCAGGTTTTCATGCCTTGATGTGATCAGTACTCAAACCCAGATTTAGACCTTCTCCATTCAGTGAAAAATGTTTAAACTCAGCATCTAGTATCTGACCAATCAGGTGCAGTGAGTCACTCACGCCCAGCCAGTCAGAGCTGCTCATGGAGTTTCCCTCCTCTGACTGGTTGATTCAATGATTAGCTCAAATCCTTTGCTTCATTTTGTTGAAACCCTGTAATAAATACATGAAGCCCATTATGATCAGTCTGCTGTCATTTGTACCAAAATACACAGGAATCTTTTTACTGCTGTTACATCTAACCCCTAAACCATGAATCAGTCTAAACCCTGTGCCTCTTTCCTTCTGTATATGAATTAAATGACTCAATAACTTCTTTACATCAGTCATTCTTAGTAAGAGTATTTCAGTTATGTCATTTTAAACTCAACACAGAATATTGAGGTGAAGCTATGCTGCCTTTTCTCCTAACAGGTGCTGTTCTTCAGACCAGAACCTCTGAGGATGCAGTGGTTCTCAGAGGAGGAGGTTCAAACAGGAAACAGAACCTCAGCAGCAGGAAGTGATTGTTCCACAGTGGTTCTGTTCCTTTCTGTGACACATCCCTGAACCTCTTTATCCTTCAAAGTCCCGATGTTAAACTGGGGTCAGTTTTAGCAGCTGACTGTTACTGAGAACACATAAATGACACACGTTGATGAAGTACCGCTGAACTTCCTGTACTTTCTCACCTGTTGCTCTGAAGTCTTTCTGTTTGTGTCATGATCCATGTCTGGTTTTAGTTTGACCTTTTTTGCCCCCTGTTGTCTCTGATTAGTTCTGTTTGTTGACCATGTGTGATCTTGTCCTGTGTGATAATGTTCAGTTTATTCATGGTGTCTGATGGTTTTAGTTTTGTTGAGGTTCATGCACCATGTCCTGCCCTGTGTTAGGTGTGTTTCTAATTGGATCATCTGTTTAATCCTCCACAGGTGTGTCTTGTCTCCTTGATTACCCTCCTCATGTATGAAGCTCCAGTGTCTTGTCAGTTTGTCTGTTTCTGTCACACTGTGATTGTCAGGTTGTCTAGTCATGTTCTTAGTTCTTAAGTCTTATTTGATCAGTAATGGAGTTGATCCACTGTGTCCTGCTACAATCTGATTAAAGTACTTTTATAGTAACTAGAATGAGGTGTTGAAGCATACTACTACTTTATTAACAGTAGAATAACTGCTTAGTGGGGCTCTTGCACTCCTGGGGATTTTGATATATTTAAAGGGAACCTGGACTGTTCCGTCAAGTTTGCCCTAAATATTTACTTTGCTGTCATAAGTAAATATGTGGCACAAAAACAAGACAAATATTTTCCCTTAAAGTACTATTTAAATAAAACTGATTTAGCAGGAGGCCGCCATTGTTATTTACTTCCCAAAGCATTCTGGGTAGTGACGTCTAATGGTTGCACTGCTTATCTTGTTCACACAGCTGACTGTGCATTCATTACAGCACGCAATGGAAGCTGCTGCGGTTTAGCCTTCCCATTTTGAACCTCAAAGACAAATGGGCAGAGAGGAAGTAAGAATCCGGTCAGCAGAAGAAAATAAAGACCAGAGACACAAGGACGGGTGAGTGGGGCTCAGTACCTGGTGCATACGCACATTATGCTGCAACTGCTGGGCCAAGCCGACAGAGACTGTCTGCGCTGCATTTGTCTTTAGTGTTCGCTTATACCCAGAGGCACCAGTGAGTTCTTTAAGTAGCTGTGGCCGACCAAATGACTCCAATGCATCAGGGCTAAAATGGCGAGAGCACAGCTGTGCGTCTCTGGGGAGTTGTGTTCGTCGGCACGCATCTTCTCATTGTTTTCTCCTTTTCTTCTCATGAGGAAAGCTCTGGATACTTATTGTTGCCTTTTGACTGGAAATCCCAACCAAAATCTGCACAATGTGGCATTGTAATCCCTAAGCTGACGGCTTGTCCCAAAGCTAATGTCAACAACCTAATTGCGTCATCAACCCACAATGCCTTGTGCGCTCAAAAACATGGCTGTCCCCAGACCTCAAAAATAGCACTAAAAAAGTTAAGATTGTGTAAATAAACAAAACATTTGTGTAGTTTTAACCATGTTTTCATATAGTAGCTGAGATACTTTGTAACATATTTGGAGCGACATGTCTTTAAAAGAGTAAAAGGTATATGTCTTCACTACATCACGACATGCCCTATAGGTTAATATTTGTACGTCGCTTTGGATAAAAGCATCTGCCAAACAAACATCAACATAAACGTTCACTAATGAAGTATATAGTAGACAGATTGACATGTACTTAGATGTACTTCAGTATACTGCAAGTTGTTCCACTTTGGCACAGAAACGTTCACTAAGTGTTCCTACTATTGTACAATTAAAATACACTTAGTACATAATTAGTTGATGAAAGTAGTGTACTTATTATGAATTAATTTGAATTATACTGTATGGTGATTAGAAAGACTGCAATTATACTGAAGTAGGGCACACAGCACATTTATGTCCACTAGGGTACACAACCTTATTACCTAAAACATGTGACCATGAGATCAAGTCCCTATAGATATACAGTGATCAGATATACAGTCAGTGATGCTGATCTGGTCAGAGGAGAGGGATGTCCAGACTTTCTTCCCTCAGATTAGCAGTGGATGATGATGATGATGATGATGATGATGATGATGATGATGATGATGATGATGAGGAGGAGGAGGAGGAGGAGGAATTCATCATGAGGTAATGGTTCAGTAGAGTTTGTCTCTGATGCCTGTTTACTCATCAACTGATCACTAACTAATCATAATTCAGTCATTAACTATTTACCAAGATGTCAGAAAAGTGTCATAGTTAACTAACAGAGTAGGACTAGTAGGTCTGTATTTGTAAGCAAGAAAGACCAGTTTCACGCGACCCTCTCTAAAACTGGTCTTATAGGGTCAAAGGTCATCAGAACTCATGGTAGTCTGCTAACACGCTAAAGCTAACTTTTGCATGTTAGCATGCTAATGATAAAATGTTTACACTTTTGGCATGGGGACAGGTCAATCCCAACATCAGCATGTCAGCATGCTAATGCTAACACGTTAGCATAAAATTGGGTTTTTGGATATTTCGGACACTAACGAGAAGGAGAACCTATACAGATTATATATCAAATCAACCGGCTCGCTCATGTGATGCTTGGTTGAAATTTCCACAGCATTTTGAATAACTATTGCAAAGTTATTCACAAAAAACTACAGCAGGAATGGCGTAAAAAAAGGATTAGCCCTTTAAATTTCCACAACTGATGTTTGAGAGCCTGCCATTTTGACACACTTTAACCTAGAAACGTTATTCTTGGTTTAAAACAGTCATGGGACTTTGGGCTCTAAAATATTGAGGAACCATTTTGATTTCACTGATGCCGCAGGTTGCACACCCTCTCAAAGTTTCTTCAGGAACTTTTTAAGTTATTATTATTGTTGTTGTTGTTGTTTTTAGTTAGTTGATTATGATTTTTTTATCAGGTTTGGATTCCTCCAGATATACTCCCCAACAGAAAGAAGCAGTCCTATTTCAGGACTGACTAACAGCATATTGTTGACGTGACATGTTTTTTAGGTCACTGGTCATTGAGCATTTAGTTGTTTGTCAGATTTAACATCTAACTACAAAACACCTGAACTCAGGTAATCCTGTAAAGTTTTGTGGAGGGTTTCTTTTTGCTTGGAGTCTCATCGTGTCTCTTTCTCAATCATTTCTCTCTTTTCACTCAGGTTAGCTGGTGTGTTTAAAGAGGAAACAGTAGAGTGTCACTTGAAGTACAGCTACTGTAAAGTTTTCAACTCAGCTTGGTAACAGTTCTCTAACCGTTTTTATTATGCTGCTGGCATAAAAGGCGTACTGTGGCTGACAATTGACTGCTGTCTGAGCACAGCTGGGGCAGTAACAAAATGGGCTCAGTAGGCATTGCAGCCATGCAGCTGCTTAAAGGAGTTCTGAGAAAAAAAGCATGGCAGGCCACCTCAGTCATAGCATCATAGAAAGGTAAATGTTTATCTCAGATCAGAGTTTCATTGCAGGCCAGCAATCTGGGTCTCTTTCAAAACAATCATCTCCTTCTACTCGCAAGTATCAGTTCAACGAACAAGAGAGACTAAATAAGGAGCAACTTTATAAAAACACAGTGCCTTGGAGGATGAATGGCTGTATATTTGGGGCGATGGGTGGAGGGGCTTAGGGGCCATGTTGTGAGGAACTAAACAGTTGGAATTACGGTCAGCAACCAGTCATTGAGTAAACATACAAAGAGCTACAGAAAAGCTCTGTGGTAGACAATAAAAGGAGAAAAAAAGCTGCCAGCTTCAGGCCCTGAGAAAAGTGAGCCATTCTACTTACAAAGAGCCGCTTAGGGGTGGATTGAGGAAAGAAAAAAGAGGGCTAAAACACTTGTGGGCTCGGGGAACTCTATAGGGGGAGTGAAAATGGAATAAGCCAGCAAGCACTTGAGGACCCCACCGAGCACCTGAATGGGATAGAGGGGTGTAGCGGCAGAGGGGGGTCTGAAGAAGGTGAATGGCCTTCTTTTTGGGTCCAATTTGTCTCTTTTCACCCTGCTCGCCCTGCTCCAGCTCTGACAGATGTACAAAGGGGGAGCGGCGCTGGGCCACTCATCCACATACGCCCATGAGCAGCTGTCACTTTTGTCAGACAAGTTAATCAAACAAATGCCACCATACTTCCCTTTTTAACAAGGTGGAGGAAAAAGGAATGGAGAGAGGCTGTGAAAGGGTGATAGAGACACAAGAGATGACATGTGTGTCCTCGATCAATTTACCCTGCCGGCACACATCAATGAACCAGTGGGACCTGACAAGGGAGAAGTCGCCATTAAACTTGTATTTCCCTCCTCTTGGTACGATGGAGGTTTTAGTTCCTTCCTCTCCCTAACACATGTCTGGGAATGCTCACAGAGGATTTAGAGCCAAAAGAAACAGAGGAGGGAAACAAAATGTGTGCTCTTAGTAATTACAAAGGACACTAAGCTGCTTACGGACTTCATCAAATGGAAATGAAACCTTTTCAGAACGCGGTTTTGAACAGTCACATTGAGGCTAATGCACCCTGCCTGGCTGAACATGTTTGTATTATTATTGTGACCTATGACTATGACCCTTGTTTTCTTCTCACCTGATTACAAAATCCTTTAGTTATTTTCTTTCTTTTTCATCCAGAAAGAGCCCACAGCGATCAGCAGGAGAACATCTAGCTGTGGACTAAAGGTCTTGAGGTCTCCTTCTTTCTCCGAGGAAACAAACTTATAACTGAACATAATCACAATCGTAGTGCTAAACCACGGCCTCAGATCAGTGTTGTTAAACTGAGCACTTGGTATAGTGGCCAGGCAGTGGTGAAGCGTCTCCAGCCAGCCAAGTGTCAGCGGCTCCATCAGTTGGTAGTCTGATTACTTTCTCTGCCACACAAAGATCCTCAAACCCAGAGTGCAGTGGTGACAGCAACAACAATCTTTAATCCTCCAATCTGAAGCTCAATCTGCCCTCCATTCGCTCTGCAACAGTCGGCCAATTGGTAAGCAGAGCATGGCGGGAGCAGCAGCAGCTGACAAGTGCTTCAACTTTCGTCACACAGAAGTGCAATTTTGCCACGCTTGTGAGTCTGATAACTACCCAAGGTTAACTACCCAAGGTCAACGGAAATACTTCAAATCAATCAATGAGCTACGGTCCTAATCCCCCTCAGGCAAAGGCAGATTAAGTGCATAATTGACCTATGTAATCCCAGGATCCAAAACTCCAGGGGGTGGGGACGGAAAGAGAATGAAGTGGCCGAAAGATTTACTGGCCCTCCAGCATCATCTCTGTATTCCTCATCCTTAATGCTTTTCTTTGCCGTCGCTGCTACTACCTGGTGGCATGCTCGTTTCTAAGGCTGAGCACAGAGGGGGTATCACTGGGCAGCTGTAGTGTATCAGTGCAGGGCTGGATTTGGCTCAGACCAAAGACACGGCTTTTTTTAATCAATGATCCCCAGCTTTTGCCACGTTAAGTCCTCCTCCTTAAGTACATCTGTTTTAATCTGAGTTTTTTCAGCCACTGTTTTAAGAACCAGAGGGGATAAAGGATGCAGGGGACATAATTAATTTCTGCCTATTCTCATGACTCGTGCACACAAACACAGGGATATGATACAGTAAGGCATCATGGATCAGTTCAGTGTTAGACAGGCTGTGTTAGTTTATGTTTAGGACACATTATCATTTGTTTTTTTGTTTTATTTTACATCAGAAAAATGAACAGAATCACAGGTAAAGGTCTGAAGTGATAGTGTCACTGCATTTAAATAAGAAGCAGCTTACAGCAACCAATCAGAAATCACATTACATCATATCAGACGCAACTTTTCACCACAATGTCTGTCCTCCTAATCTGACCCTTAACCTTTCACTTCATTGAGATGAGATTCATTTTCTAGTGTTGGCTCTTTCACTCAACATACAATTCAATCCTTTTAGGGTGTTTTACTGAGCTGCAGTGACCAGACAGAGTGGGACTCACATCTTTAGATTTAACAGGAATGTGTGAAATAAATCATGTCTAAAGGTCTTACTGGGAATATAATCTCTTTATTACAGAACTCTCATTTTTCATCCTACACCTATGGCTCTCTGACAGCGCTGAAGGTTTTAATCTCATCAGCCAGACAGCCAACCCCTGCTGAGCAACAAAAACACGAAATGTCTTTTTAGTCTTTAAATAACACAATATATTTGAGTTTTTTATTGACATGTTTTATGTGTTTATTATTTTACTAGTATTATTTTCCACCCAAATTACATGTGAGAAGGTCCTGAATCCCCACCGGCCTCCTGAGACTGGCTGCTCCTCAGAGATGGGTCAAACGCAGAGGACAAACTCCATAATACTACAGTAGGTGTCCCCTTTTTTAGATCCACTTGATTTTAAGATAAACATTAAAAATTGGTCCCTGATTTCAGTTCAGATCAACTGGGTGTGCACAACCCCCTGGTGCATGCCCTCACTGCGTCAGTGCTGACTAGGGTTGGGTATTGAAAGGGTTTCATTCGGTACCGGTGCCATTTCGATACTTTTAAAACGGTACCGGTTCCTAAATGGTATTTAAATCGGTACTTTTAAAACCAAAAAACACAGATTTTTTTAATGATCCCATGACTTTTTATTTCTTAAGGCAAAAGGCCGAGCCAATCAAATTGACCACCAATATTTTAACATAAAATTATTCTAATATAAAGAAAGAAAAAAATGTATATTATACTGTACATTAATTAAATGTACAAAACATTAACTGTACAATTATTAACTGAACATCAACCAATCTACTGATTAACAATGGAAATACAACCCTAAACACTGAACTAACACTCAGATTGGTGCTCTTTGGTGTTCTTGTTGTCACACAGTGAAAATGTGGTTTTGCTTTTAAGTTTTATTTATTTGCATGTTTTTTCCCCTGTTTTTATAATTATTATTGCATGTTTTATACTGTTTTAATATTGTTTGTTTTTAATTTTTTGGATCACTGTGGACTGATTTTAACATGATGATAATCACTATCACCTGTTGTAAGTGGGCGTGTCCAGGAGGAAACTTATTTAGGTGCCACTCAGGTTGGCAGAGTGACAGAGAGAGTGAATAGGACAGAAAAGAAAAGGACAGACAACGAAGGAAATGAAAGGTGTGCTGAAAGAAAAAAGGAGAAGCAGCAGGATGTGAGGAGGAGGCAGATCGGCTGTCCCGGTGAGCGGCGAGGAGTCGAGCGTCTGGTCCCAGCAGCTCCAGCTGCGCGTCCCACCGATCTCATGGGACGCGCTGCGAGTGAGTGATGGCCAGCATGGAGTGGACCTCTGCCCGCACCCTTCAGACCAGTGTGCTCTGCGGGGCGAAGAGATGCGAGGAGCCGCGGCTGACGTCACCGCTGGACTGCTGGAGACTGGCAGCTATATTTTGGTTAGTACCGATGATGTAACGGTCGGTTCTATACCCAGACCGAACTTCGGTACCCAACCCTAGTGCTGACTCACATAGGGAGATGTGGTGGTGGTGGTGGTGGGGGGGGGGGGGG
>SSNR01000223.1:942500-967412 GCA_006937965.1 Callopanchax toddi | reverse complement strand
AGTGATCAGGTCTGGTAGTGATCAGGTCTGGTAGAGATCAGGTCTGGTAGTGATCAGGTCTGACAGTGATCAGGTCTAGTAGTGATCAGGTCAGGTAGTGATAAGGTCTAGTAGTGAGCAGGTCTAGTAGAGATCAGGTCTGGTAGAGATCAGGTCTAGTAGTGATCAGGTCTGGTAGTGATCAGGTCTGACAGTGATCAGGTCTGGTAGTGATCAGGTCTGGTAGTGATCAGGTCTGGTAGTGATCAGGTCTGGTAGTGATCAGGTCTGACAGTGATCAGGTCTGGTAGTGATCAGGTCTGACAGTGATCAGGTCTAGTAGTAATCAGGTCTGGTAGAGATCAGGTCTAGTAGTGATCAGGTCTGGTAGTAATCAGGTCTGGTAGTGATCAGGTCTGAAAGTGATCAGGTCTGACAGTGATCAGGTCTGGTAGTGATCAGGTCTGGTAGTGATAAGGTCTGGTAGAGATCAGGTCTGGTAGTGATCAGGTCTAGTAGTGATCAGGTCTAGTAGAGATCAGGTCAGGTAGAGATCAGGTCTGGTAGAGATAAGGTCAGGTAGAGATCAGGTCTGGTAGTGATCAGGTCTGGTAGTGATCAGGTCTGATAGTGATCAGGTCTGGTAGTGATCAGGTCTGGTAGTGATAAGGTCTGGTAGTGATCAGGTCTGGTAGTGATCAGGTCTGGTAGAGATCAGGTCTAGTAGTGATCAGGTCTGGTAGTGATAAGGTCAGGTAGAGATCAGGTCTGGTAGTGATCAGGTCTGGTAGAGATCAGGTCTGGTAGTGATCAGGTCTGGTAGTGATCAGGTCTGGTAGTGATCAGGTCTGGTAGTGATCAGGTCTGGTAGTGATAAGGTCTGGTAGAGATCAGGTCTGGTAGTGATCAGGTCTAGTAGTGATCAGGTCTGGTAGTGATAAGGTCTGGTAGTGATCAGGTCTGGTAGTGATAAGGTCTGGTAGAGATCAGGTCTGGTAGTGATCAGGTCTGGTAGTGATAAGGTCAGGTAGAGATCAGGTCTGGTAGTGATCAGGTCTGGTAGAGATCAGGTCTGGTAGTGATCAGGTCTGGTAGAGATCAGGTCTGGTAGTGATCAGGTCTAGTAGTGATCAGGTCTGACAGTGATCAGGTCTAGTAGTGATCAGGTCTAGTAGTGATCAGGTCTTACAGTGATCAGGTCTGACAGTGATCAGGTCTGGTAGTGATAAGGTCTGGTAGAGATCAGGTCTGGTAGTGTTCAGGTCTGGTAGTGATCAGGTCTGACAGTGATCAGGTCTGACAGTGATCAGGTCTGGTAGTGATCAGGTCTGGTAGTGATCAGGTCTGGTAGTGTTCAGGTCTGGTAGTGATCAGGTCTGGTAGAGATCCGGTCTGGTAGTGATCAGGTCTGACAGTGATCAGGTCTAGTAGTGATCAGTTCTGGTAGTGATCAGGTCTGGTAGTGATCAGGTCTGACAGTGATCAGGTCTAGTAGTGATCAGGTCTAGTAGTGATCAGGTCTGACAGTGATCAGGTCTGGTAGTGATAAGGTCTGGTAGTGATAAGGTCTGGTAGTGATCAGGTCTAGTAGTGATCAGGTCTGTAGTGATCAGGTCTGGTAGTGATCAGTCTGATAGTGATCAGGTCTGGTAGTGATCAGGTCTGGTAGGTAGTGATCAGGTCTGGTAGAGATCAGGTCTGGTAGTGTTCAGGTCTGGTAGTGATCAGGTCTGACAGTGATCAGGTCTGGTAGTGATCAGGTCTGGTAGTGATAAGGTCTAGTAGTGATCAGGTCTGGTAGTGATCAGGTCTGTAGAGATCAGGTCTGGTAGAGATAAGGTCAGGTAGAGATCAGGTCTGGTAGTGATCAGGTCTGGTAGAGATCAGGTCTGGTAGTGATCAGGTCTGGTAGTGATCAGGTCTGGTAGTGATAAGGTCTAGTAGAGATCAGGTCTGGTAGTGATCAGGTCTGACAGTGATCAGGTCTGGTAGAGATCAGGTCTGGTAGTGATCAGGTCTGACAGTGATCAGGTCTAGTAGTGATCAGGTCTGACAGTGATCAGGTCTGGTAGTGATCAGGTCTGACAGTGATCAGGTCTGACAGTGATCAGGTCTGGTAGTGATCAGGTCTGGTAGTGATCAGGTCTGACAGTGATCAGGTCTGGTTAATCATAAATAATTCATTATTTACAGTTTGGTTCGGAGAACTTTTATCTGTTAATGAATGTAATCATCAATTGGAAAACTGTATTTTATATTTACTCAGGTTTTCATTATCTGATACTGACATTTGTTTGATGATCTGAAACATTTAAGTCCAAAAAGTGAGGGAAAACACACACATCTGTCTGTCTGTGTAGTTGTAGGTTTGAATCCTGACCCCCCCCCCCTCTAACCCCCTTCTTCTCAGAGCTATGTAGAATAACTCTACTAATAAAACACCATCTTATTACTGAGTGAAACAACAAACTAAGTTTTCTTGGCTGACAAAGTGGTGACATAATGTGAAGCTCTGTTGTGATACAAGCGCTCACTTCACAAGATAAATAAAGATATCAGGAAACAGCAACGAGGGCGTCTGTGCTTCCTAACCAGTCCTCCTTTATTCCTGTGTAAGTCTTCATGCCTCTGCTCTCTGTTACAGATCTGTTCCTGCTTCATTTCTCTTATTCAAGCTGATTTGGACCATAAGAAGTAAGAAGACCAGCAGAACTCAGTAAGTTGGTCTTGGTTTGTGGTTCCAGACTAAAGCAGAACAGCCCAATTAGACACTGTGTTGTCAGTCTGTACAGTACTCTGCATATAAAATTCAGTCATATTTAAGTTAAAATGCAAACAATTTTAAAGGGTTCAAAAATTTTCAGGCACTGCTGTGCATCTAAATTCAGCTACTGTGCAGACTGATGAACAGCTGAGTGAGGCAAATGTAAAAGTGATTATTAGCAGGTTTTCTGTCTTTTAACAGAGTGGTTGTTCAGTTGGATCTGGGATAATTTCAGGTGAAAGGACACAGCAAGACGAACAAATACCTGTCCAAAAATCAGAAGGGCTTTTGGTCTTTCAATCTAGTAAAATAATTGAAAATTAGTTCTCATTTTAAATAGATAGAATTAATGGGGGAAAGGAAAGAAACAATGTGGATGGATATATGCAGAAGTGTAGGAGAGTACATTAGTGGCTAAGTGATGAATGTTGTGTTTCTTTTAGAATAGTGCATAGTGCTATCTTATATATATTACCGACATACAAAGTATACAAAAAAGTACAACATTTGTCAGAATTGTCAACAAATAACTGTTTGCTAGCATCAATAAAGGAAGCTTTATTACGGAGGAGGAAAGCTAGTCTGGCTATGACTTTTGTCTGCAGATTGTCCATGTATAAAGTGAAAAATGAATTTGGTCAGATGATTTAGTTTTTGCAGGGTTTGATATAATCCAAGTTTAGCTAGATCTTCAGGGGGCTGGAAGCAACATTTTTCCAATCAAAAATGATGCATTTGGTTTTATTGGCATTGAGGCAGAAGGAGGATGAAAATAGAGAGCTCAACAGAGGTAAGGCTGAGTGAAGAGTAGATCATGAAGAGTGGAGTGGTGTCATCAGCATACAGGTAAATCTGAGAACTAGCAGCAGCTTTGGCTACATCATTAATGTAGATACAGAACAGAGTCAGGCCCAAGATGAGACCCTGAGTCACACCTTTATGAATAATGAAGGGTTCTGACAAGATGTCTTCAGCTGCTGGACAAGGTTGATGAGATATCTGACAAACCAGTCATAGCAAGTGATGAACTGATAGGATCCTCAGATATAAAGAAAAGGAGACGTGATGTGTGTCCACAAATGTTTATATCTCATTAAAACACATATCCCTCAGTACCACACATATACCTCAGTACCACACAAATACCTCAGTACCACACAAATACCTCAGTACCACACAAATACCTCAGTACCACACATATACCTCAGTACCACACATATACCTCAGTACCACACAAATACCTCAGTACCACAAAAATACCTCAGTACGACACAAATACCTCAGTACAACATATATACCTCAGTACCACACATATACCTCAGTACCACACATATACCTCAGTACCACACAAATACCTCAGTACAACACAAATACCTCAGTACAACATATATACCTCAGTACACATCAACATATGTACCTCAGTACAAAAAGTGGAATTTGTTCTCTGCATTTAACCCCTCCCTGAATAACAGAAGCAGTCAGTTTAACGGCACCTGGGAGGCGGTTTGGAGTTCAGTATTTTGCCCGAGCTGATCCAGGAACTGAGCCTGGAGCGCCCACATGGAGGGCAGCCTCTTCTCCTCTATAGGATACAGCTGCCCACCGATCTTTACCAATGCTCTCAAAGAGAAAGCTTTGTTGGAGACTGCACACCTAAAAGTATAAAGTTTAAAAAATCATCTAAGGCCAGATAGTAAGACTTGTCTGGAATCTGTTGTCTACACTTTACCACCAGGTTTGAGCTGTGTGTCACCCAGCTGCTGTCCATGGTGCTGAAATGTGTGGCCATGGTTGGAGTTTTATTTAACTCTGATATTGTTGTATTAATGCACAAAAATGTGCTTTACAGAAAACAATCAAGCTATAAAAGTTTGATACTTAGTTAATTAGGTAGTGTGAGCACCCTCTATCAAAGGAAGCAGGTATTTCCTCCCTTTTCCATTTATGGTAAGTATCAGGGATGCACCGAAATGGAAATTCTTGGCCGAAACCGAAAACCGAAAATGAGGAAACCCAGGCTGAAAACTGAAACAATGAAATAAATTATTATTTCAATTATCATTTATGACTATGATGTGTAATAACCTCACTAAAATCAAGGCAAAAATCAATTACAAAACTCTGAAAACAATGATGAGAGGAGGGAAAATGCTGTCTGTAACTCAGAGCTCGCGCTAGACTTTTTCATTTTTCGTCATTTTGACTGACAGGGTTAAAAAAAATCAGGTCATAAACTATTTTTACTCATCACTTATTAATTTAAAAAAATTATATTAATGACATTTTCAGCACCATTCTTTAATTCCTTTTAAATAATATTGTAAATGTTCCTCAACCATTTCATCCTCTATTAAGGGTCACGGAGAACCTGAGAGGGTTTAGAAGCTGCAGAGAATCTCGTGGTTCCGATTATTTGATTGATCTAACACCAGGCCCAGTTCAGCTCATAGATCCATAGATCTACTAGACACTAAATCAGCTGATGAGCCAGTCATCGTTTGAAAAATCTCCTCTCCCGGTCTGGAGTCTGGAGCGCAGTGGATCCATTATGCAAAGTGTGACTGACGGCAGTATTCATATGTCTCAGTAATCACAATAACACACAGCTGATCACAATAACACACAGCTGATCACAATAACACACAGCTGATCACAATAACACACAGCTGATCACAATAACACACAGCTGGTCACAATAACACACAGCTGATCACAATAACACACAGCTGATTACAATAACACACAGCTGATCACAATAACACACAGCTGATCACAATAACACACAGCTGATCACAATAACACACAGCTGATTACAATAACACACAGCTGATCACAATAACACACAGCTGATCACAATAACACACAGCTGATTACAATAAAACACAGCTGATCACAATAACACACAGCTGATTACAATAAAACACAGCTGATCACAATAACACACAGCCGATCACAATAACACACAGCTGATCACAATAACACACAGCTGGTCACAATAACACACAGCTGATCACAATAACACACAGCTGATCACAATAACACACAGCTGATCACAATAACACACAGCTGATTACAATAACACACAGCTGATCACAATAACATACAGCTGATCACAATTAGACACAGCTGATCACAATAACACACAGCTGATCACAATAACACACAGCTGATCACAATAACACACAGCTGATCACAATAACACACAGCTGATCACAATAACACACAGCTGATCACAATAATTCACCAATAAGTGCAGTTAAATAATCTGAAGACAAGAACAGACTGTGATTTAACTCCTAAATGCAGAATATTTTTGTTCAAATCCTCGTTTTTATTCTGTTCAGAGACGCGCTTGGAGGGTGAGTGTTGGTTATGTGTGTGTGTGTGTGTGTGTGTGTGTGTGTGTGTGTGTGTGTATGTGTGTGCTAGGGTCTGAAAACGTGTCTTAAATTCACCATGTTTCCATCTCACCAGCTGCGCTGCCGTTTTCACATCTCCAAAATGTTCTTACACAAGGTTCAAAGTTTCCATAAAGTTACGCACATTTTTCTGTCACACTTTTTAAAATATAAATCCCAAAGTTTGTGGAGATGGTGACTTCTTAAGTTTTATAAAGGAAGCCCCAGGTGTCTATCAGCGGTCACGGAGCTGCTCACGGCCTGGCAGCTGCCTTGCTGTTATTTCACAGCGCGGTTTGATGGCAGGCGTGCGCACACATACACACAGGTGTGTGATTGTAATCTGTCAAATTGACCGAAGGCCTTCAGATCGTTCCATTAAAGTAAAAAAATAAGTCAGATACGGAGAATTTTCCGTTAACGTGACCCCTGCTGTAATTTGGAAAAGCTCCTGTCTGACAATGTGACAGCAGCAGCAGCAGCTCCGACAGGGAAGAACAAAACAACGACACTCTGGTTCTGGTCTGACTCGGGTCCAGTCAGGGCTGGACTGGACTGGGACCTTACAGGTGATGTTCAGTTTCTGTCCGGGGGGCTTGAGGGCTGTAAGCCGAGTCACGTGCGCGTATACCACCTGTCACTCGGAGCCACGCACCGTTCAGGCGCTCTGCAGCGGGAGGAGAAACGAGCCGCTGTGCAGACGACTCGTTGTGGTCTGGACCGGCGCTATTTGTTTGCGTTTTGGCTGTGTTGTTTCGGTGATTTGGGCGTTTCGGCCGATAACCGAAAATGCACTTTTGGTCGAAAATTTTTGGTGGTCGAGATTTCAGTGCATCCCTAAGAATGATGTCATCAGGAGAAGAGGAGCTGGGGAAAGATGATGAATGCTTTATATATTACCAATATGAACGGGTTTAAATCAGCATATTTATGTGTGTAGGAACTTTAAAGGGTCCATCTCAAACCATGTTGTTACAACAGGCTAAAAATACAGAGTACATCATAAATTATATAAAAGAATACATTTAGAACGCACAAACGCAAAAATGTGACTCTTTGATTTGTCTCAGTTTGTTTTTGTTATTTAATATTTAACCATAATTTCAAACACAGAGCAATAGTTTGGTTTGCATTCAGTGTGTTTCATTAATAAAGAGTAAATGATGGTTTGGGTCAGTGGATGAATAAAGTGTTTATCCCTGACAATGATCCTGCCTTCATTCATTTTTGTTGACAAGAAAAGTAAAGTAAATACTACCTAGATTACAAAAAACGAGTGTTGAAAAAATTGTATTTAGATGAAATATTGCACTAAATGAATATTAAAATAAACATAAAGGCTGGTTTATAAGATGCAGCGTTTGTTTTGAAGTTAGATGTCAGAAATGAGCATTTTTTTAGCAGCTGCATAAACACTTTTCTCCTATTCTTCATTTGAATCTGGTCACAGTATACAGTCAGATTAACAATAGATTTATTCTTGTCATGTCTGTGTATTATAATCCATATTTCTTTATAAAATGAAGAGAACTTAAAGGTTAAATTATAAGCAAAACCCACCCTGATCTATTGCTGCCTTGACTTCATTAAAAGTTTCAACTCCTCAAATCAAACTGAGTACTTTGTTAAAATAATAAAAAGATGAAATGAGACAAAAGTTGAACTCGGTGTTCACATATTAAAACAATCAGGACATTCAGTCTATTAGAGGCGTGTTTATTAGTGCTGTTTGCTTTGATCTGTTTTGTGAAATCTCAATGTGTGAAAATGTCAAAAAGACTTTAATGGATCATCCTGTCATTAAAAAACTGTAAAGTCTCTAAAATGGTTTTAAAATGTTTCATTTAGAAGAAAAAACATTTTAAAACCCTTTCTGTGTTTAAACTAAGCAGTTCCATCCTTTTAATGTCAAGTTCAAGTTTGTAGGAATAAGAGCTTCGAATCACGTAGTTTTAATAATGAACTGGCTTCATTGAAACTCAGTGTCAGAATTCTTGCAGCGACTCTTTTTTCCTCCTTTCACAGAACAGTGAGGGACTTAGAAATAATTAATTCATTGTTGGTAATTGGTATCAGTCTGGAAATTCTGTGAAACATGAAATTTCTCACTTTCTTCTCATGTATATTCAATACTATCTACACATATGCTAATAAAATCCAAACAATTCAAGTGATGGGAGACGGGCCGGGAAAAATGATGACTAATTATGCATTTGGGAACTGATGCAGAGGGAGCTGTTGAGGCATTTCAGGTGAATTTGTTGTCACACTTACCCACTGTCTAACAAACTCCATACATCAAAGAAGAGAGTTAAAAGAGACACGGCATGCAAAATAAACATGAGAAGAGACAGCAAACACAAAAATGATTATTTAATTTCAAAAAGGGCACAAAAAGCTTTTACAGTGATAAAGAAAAAGGTCTGTTAGACACCGTGACGATGCTCTAACTGTAAGGAGGACGTAACATCAACGCAGGGTGTGAGCTCCTACCTCCTGGCCCAGGTCCACGGCACACAGCTTGGCTGACTGCGCCTTGGCGTCTACCATGACGTTGAACATGGTGCAGATAGACTGGGGAACACGGAACTCCGTGGCCCGGCTGCTCCGCTGAAGTTTAGTCTCAAACGCAGCTCGTGTCCTTTAAAAAACAAACAAACAAAAACATTTCCAAAGTCAATAAAAACATAGTTCTTATGTTTAAAAAATACATGAACATTTTATTTTATGTTAACTTCTTTTATGTAAGCCTTCTGAAAGGTAACATATTATTAAATATTTAAATATCAGGTTGAATTTTACTAGAAGGAAAAAAACAACAACCTGAAAGACAACAGCCACTGGTTAAAACAGTCAAGTCACAGAACAAGTCACAGAACAAGTCACAGAACATGTCACAGAGCAGACCTTTTCATTTCCAACAAAAAACTGACTTGTCTATTTTTAAACACAGCCACGAATTTTCTTTATAAACCCAAAAAAGGAGCTTTGGCCCAAATACATGAAGCACAGTGAGGAGAAGAACAAGAACTCGCTTACATCGGAGTCAAACTAACTACGGAGCAGGAAAACCAAACCGTCCTGTGGCTTTCAAACCCGGATCTGTGAGTCAAAGTGGACGTTCCTCCTCAGCTATGACACCAAACATCTGAACAACGTCAGCTGTGCTTCCAGTCAAAAAGAAAACAAATGGTGCACGAAGACATTAAAGTCCATGAATAAAAACACTAGCTTACTGTGGTTTCCTGAAAAAGGCGGACTGTCCTGCATGTGATCAATAGTTTCCAGGCTCAAGACCTTAAAAAACTTTGACCTTTAGCTGCTTTCCCTCAGTTTCTGTTCACACATTTGACCATGTGATATCTTACTGTGTAGTTTGGGTTTCAAACAGGAAACGTGGAGGTTAAAAGAAAAACCAATCAGACCTAAATAAAAAAACTCTTCAGCAGATAAACTGTATCTGAAAGTCTTTTAATCAGGAGGAACAAATCTATCAACGGCAAGAACCAGAACCTGAGAGACACATTCATCTATTTGATGACTGATTAAAAAAGAAAACATAAGTGTGACAGACCTTCAGAGAGTCTGCAGAGCTGCTGATCCAGACCCTTTACCTGTTTTAACATAAGATGACTGTAAAGTGCTTACTCATTTTAACAGGTCCCAGAGAGGTCTGGCTGATGGGACGGAACTCAAAAGAGGTGAAGAAAGATGGAAGACTTGAACAGACTTTTACCATTTCCAGCATAGACGGCAATTCTTTGGCTTGATGGTGTTCACTAGTGTCTGTGTGAGCAGGAGAGTTGGACTGTAGGAAACAATCAGGTCTAGATCAGCCAGACATCTTTTAATGAAGGATTCTGTAGACCTGTCTATACAGTAGTCCTGCAACAGACACATTCCTTTTTCATGATGTTTAAATGACACACCGTTTCATTCCATCAGACGGGAGTCAAGAAGAAGACAGAGGACCGTCCAATTATTTAGCTGAACCTAAACAACTGCTGCAGCTTCAGGTCTTCAATCTGAGTCAGTAAAATAAACGACAGTCCCTTCTGGGGTTTGGAGGAGTGGTAGGTGTAGATAAACAGTATTTTACCGTTTTATACAGGACTCTATCATGTCACTGGACATCAGCTTCAGTCGGGTTTCCAGGTGCTTTCCAAACTCTTCCTCTGGCCAGTGCAGGTCTCTGATGAAGGTCTGCAGGGCATCCAGCTTCCAGAAGAGGTCCTCTGACGTTGCCGAGCCGTTACTGCAGAACCACATGTCAGAGAGTTAGTTCTCTTCAGCTCAAACATCCTTAAAAAACTCAATAAATGGAGGTTGATCACACCGATAAATATCGATAACATAAATGACCTATTGTGATATTTTTGTGATATCAGTGGGAACACAAACAACACTTCACAGTGCACAGAACGGACGAGACAAAGGACTTTAATGGTTCAGAGTCAGGCTCCTTAAATAGAGCAGGAAGTTTAATACATGTAGTGTTAATATGAACAACCCCTATTAGAGGTTATGTTGTCACTAGGGCTGGGTATCGTTAAATACTTTTCGATACTACTACTTTAACGATACCTGGTTTTTGATACGGTACCTTAACGATACTTTATTCGATACCTATATGTATAATTCTTAGAGAAAATAACAAGTACTTAAAGTTGTTTTTTAATTAAACAACAAAAAAAAAAAAAACAGTTTTATGGCATATTTATGCATTTATTATTATTATTTATTTATCTCTTCCCTCTGGAATTAATTAAGGCTGTCATACAATCCATGAACTCTTTCTTTTGTTTTTTGTTTCTGAAAGGGAAACTGAATAACCAGATTTAAGAGCTATTTGGTTTATGTTTTGGAAAAACAATCAGAAATACAGGAAAACTGATCCGTTTTCATTATTTCATTATTCCCTTTTTGCTAATAAAGAGAACACGGATTCAGGTCGACCAGAAACTAGTGTTACTCTGGAGGTGCCAGGATGGGGGGGCACAGGAAAACCTGAACCAGAGGAGGAAACCCCTCCACACATCGTTGCTGATAACAGAGCCTATATGTCTCTAATAAAAAGTAAATCCTCCTAAATAAAACAAGTACGTCTCGTGGCCTTTCAGATTTTTTAAATGCAATTAAAAAAACAGCGCATGTGTTCTGCTTCCTCCTGAGGAGGTTGCAGCTCCGACGCCTCAGCAGGTGAAAACGGAGCTGCGGGCTGAACAAACACGGTGTTCAGGTCTGATCTTTTTAATCTGCCGTTCTGACGACCCGGTCGGTACCAACGAGAGTGTTTAAACAAGAGAGGAAGGTCTCGCTTCGTCTCCCTCCGCTTCTCCAGACCCGGGTCGCGGCTCGCGGATGCCTTTCTTTTTTTTTTTTAGTTGCCGTAAGTGTTGAGGGGAGAGCAGAGGGAGGTGCTGTGTGTGTCCCTCAGCCTGTGTGTGCGCTGATCAGAGCGATGCTGGAGCGGCGCATTTAAAGGGACATTTTATTCTAAAAGTACCGAAACGTAGTATCAAAAAACTTTTTTTTTTCGGTACCGGTACCTACCGAAGGTTTTCGGTCAGTACGACAGTAGTACCGTGTTACGGTACCCAGCCCTAGTTGTCAGTACCTCAAACTTTAATTATTACAAACATAAAGCTTTTAATCCTGATTTGACCTTTGCACTGCGCAAAGAATTAACACCCTGACTCACTGGGATAAAATAAACTGAGCAAAGAGGAAACAAATACTCATCCTGCTCAGTCAGTTTCAACCTACTCAACACTGTCAGAAATGAAAGGACAAGAATTGTACCTTTTTTGTCACTGGGGTGGTACCCTCAAAAGTACAGTTTTGTACCTTTAACTGCAGGGTTGTATCCTAAGGGGTACAAATATGTACCCTTTAGGATACATATTTGTACCCTTTAGGGGAACAAATTTGTACCCTAAGGTACATGTTTGACTAGTAAAAGGTACAATCTACAAAGGTAAAAATTTGTACCCCCAATTAAGGTACAAAGTTGTACCTTTTGAAGGTACCATTTTGAACCTTGACTGGGGGTACAAATTTTTACCTTTGTAGTTTGTACCTTTTACTAGTCACACCTGTACCTTAGGGTACAAATTTGTACCCCTTAGGGGACACATGTGTACCCTAAGAAGTATAAATATGTACCCTAAAAGGTACATATTTGTTCCCCTTAGGATACAACCCCCAGTTAAAGGTACAAAACTGTACTTTTGAGGGTACCACCCCAGTGACAAAAAAAGGTACAATTCTTGTCCTTTATTTCTGACAGTGAAGTTAAAAGTGTGTACAAATACACAAAAAACACAACAACACCACAAATCAGACCTGTAGTAATGTAGTTACTCACAGGTCATGAAGGAGGGACACGAGAAAGACAGATAACAGATCAGTCTGGATCAACATAGGATTAGTTTCTGTTCTCAGATCGTTTCCTAACTCAAGTCAGCCTGGATTAGGACAGACTGTCGGCCATTTTATGTTGGTTTCTTTTTGTTATTAATCAGATGATTTATTTTAACAACTGACAAGTCTGAGGGCAAACACGTCACAAGGACCAATCAGGTTCCTGCAAACTGAACAACAGCATCGTTTCACACAAACGACCCGTAGTGAGCCATCGACAGCACAAGGAGTCAAACAGCACCAGGGGACGTTTCAGGGTGGAGACATTAAAGATGCAGGTTCATGTCCAGCAAACAGCTCAGCTCAGAACACCATCTCTTAAAAAAATAATAAAAAGAACACATTCTGTTCTGTTGGTCAGACCCTGCACCTTTATAGTCCTTTAAATACAAACAGGAGGAAAAACCCTGGACAGCTGAACACACACACACACACACACACACACACACACACACACACACACACACACACACACACACACACACACACACACACACACACACACACGTATGTTTTTATAGGTGGTTTTGACATGAACATAGAGTGTCATAAAAAAACTTCAGCAGTATCAAACTGGAACATTTCTAGTCTAGTCTAGATCTATACCAGTCAGACTTCTTTCATCATTTTTTCTTATTAAAACATGAAACCAGAACATCTATCTATCTATCTATCTATCTATCTATCTATCTATCTATCTATCTATCTATCTATCTATCTATCTATCTATCTATCTATCTATCTATCTATCTATCTATCTATCTATCTATCTATCTATCTATCTATCTATCTATCTATCTATAGGATCAATAATAAATAATCAAGCTATTCAATGTAAAAGCAGATTCAACCATTAAAAACTAAAACGTGTTATTAAAATTCCTCACAAATTTAGAAGTAAATGAAAATAATATCAGAAAACAAGATGATTTAGTAAACGTTGACTACAGTAACAGAGACGACTGAGGTGGTTGCTATGTTCATGCCAAGGCCGTGAGTCTGAGGCTGTGTACACACTCTGAGTCACAACTAGCTGCCATCCAGATGGGTGGAGAAAAGCTGGGTAACTGTGGGAGGCTAACACTTTGCACTGATACATTTGGTACTTTGGGCATTTGGATGCTGACACTTGGCAGAGAGCTGGTTATGGTCCTGTGGAGAGAACAACAGAACAGGAAACATCAGACTGAAGACCAGGGACACATGTGACATGGACAAAAGACACTCACACCTTGTTTCTCAGATACCTATCACCCCCCCCCCCCCCCCCCCCCAGCCTCAAAGTAAAGTGTAACCCCCACCCCCACCCCACCCCCTCTGGTTAATTAAACCCAGTTAAACCCAGAGACACTGATCATGAAGACTCAGCTAAACAACTACAGACACCATCAACCAGACCACATCCACCTGGGTCACCCCGCCAGTAAAACACCAGTCCAGAATCACAACACTGGAGCCGTACAGACATAAAGAACTCATGAAAAGTAAAAGAGCTGAAGAGCACAGGATACAGACTCAATGACCCGCTTCCTCACAAATAAACAACAACACAAAACCCTCTCACCATCATTATTATCATTATTATTAGCACTGGCAAAATTATAAGTGAGCAAACATTGTTGTGAAAAATTAGACTCTACTATGGGCTGCAGGGGGGTGCAGGTGGTAGAACTGCTGCTTCGTAGCGTTTGTGGGGTTCTGTGTGGAGTCAGCATCTTCTCTCCGTGAATGTGTGGGTTTTTTCTGGGTTCTCTGGGTTCCTCCCACATGTCTGAAGACATACCTGTCAGGTTAACTGGTGACTCTAAATTGTCCCGAGGTGTGAGTGAGGGTGAGTCTGGTTTGTCTCTGGGTGTCCCTGTGATGAACTGGTGACCTGTGCAGGGTGTCTCCCACTTCTCACCCCATGACGCTGGAGCGCCTCTCAAGATAAAAACCACAAAGCGCTTAGAACGTATTTGAAAAATAAATGAGTAAGAGTTGAATAAACATGACACAAATGAAAAGAGACTTAGAAAAACACAGATTTAAACAGATGAGACTTTAACTTTTTCTTAAATGAGTCCACTGAGTCCACAGACCTCAGTGACAGTAGAAGAGAGTTCCAGAGTCATGGAGCTACAGATGAAAAGGCTCTGTCTCCTTTGGTTTTCAGTCTGGTTTTGGGAACTGAAAGCAGACCTTGGTCAGAGGACCTGAGGGACCTGGAGGGAGTGTAAGGTTTTAGAAATCCACTCATGTAGGCAGGAGTCTGTCCATGCAGGGCTCTTCAAGTCAGAACAAGGACCTTGTAGTGAATTCTATATTGAACCAGAAGCCAATGCAGCTGCATCAACAGGAGAGACATGAGAGAATCTGGATGCTTTAGTCAGACGCCTGGCAGCAGCATTCTGTAGCCGGTTTATGGAAATAGACACCAGCTCCCCATGACCCTCAGTGGAGGATGAAGTGATACAGAAGATGTATGGATGGATGGACTCTACCACAAAGCCAAGATCCTTCTGAGGCTCTTCTAACAAACATGCCTGATATCCTCTGGACTCATAACCATTCAGGATCATGGTTAAGGTCAGGGTAACCTTAACCATGACTTGACCCTTCATTTACCTGTTGATGCTCATTACTTCTTGTAAAGCATCATGCTTTGTCCACTTTTTAAATTACCTGCCTGTCTTGTGTCCTTCTGCCAACCCCCACCCCCATCTCCCTCTCTCTCTCTCACACACACACACACACACACACACACACACACACACACACACACACACACACACACACACACACACACACACACACACACACACACACACACACACACACACTAACTCTATTTATACCCAGTTTAGAAGAACCAAAATAATCAACCACTTGCTTTTTTCAAGACTCACCTGACAGATTCCAAAGTTTAAGATTTAAGAATGAACTCAGCATTTCCTCATCGACACACAGCAGCAGGAATCCCTCCAAACTAAATCTATAGTCAGATTAAACTAAGACTGTAATTTCCTGTTAAGGATGGATGATTAAAGTCTTTTTAAATTAAATATGACAAAGCGTTGTCCTGCGCTCCAGTACCTGCTGGGTATTTGAGGGGTTTGTTCCCACTGAAGCTGCTGGTAAAGGGTCTAAAATAAAACCTGAACACAGGATAACCTCAACATGAAAGATACATTAAAATAATGGAGGACTTTCTTACCTAACAGGCTCCCAGGACTCCCTCTCAAAGCCTCGGTGAATGGACTGAGCTATCGATGACTCCATCAGGTCCACATATCGGACCACCAGAGGGGCGTACAGGTCTTGTAGGTGTTTGTGGAACTTTCCGTTGCACAAATTATCTGAAAAATGAAACAGTGATAAGATGTGGATGAGATCTAACTGACAGGGATAAACATAAATGTATCTGTTATTAATGTTGTCAAAAGAGGTGTGTCAGACACAGGTTGTCTGTCTAGAACTATGTTCACATTAAAAACACAATGCATTTAAAATACTGATTTAGTAATAAACTAAGAAAGTTTATGTAGATTCCGTTCTTCATTAGAGGTGTGACAAAAACATTCCTCCTTTTCAATCTTAGCAAACAAAAGGTCAGAGTCTCAGGGTGTTTCTAAATCCAACACATCACACACATTTCCTCCCGTCTCCGCCGGCGCCCAACTGGTAAAAAGGCAGCACTGACAAAGACCACAGGAGATAAAATGGAGGCCAGTGTGTGCTAATGTGATGCCTCACGGCTCCATGCAGTGTGTCTGCTTTTTCCCTTCCTCTCCCTCTCTTTGTTTTTCTCTCTCCCTCTGAGCATGTGTTTGTGTGTTTGTGTTCGTGTGCTGGCATTCAAGTCAAGGTCGATGATACACAGTAGGTGCAATGTTTGTTGTGTTCCCTGATTGCCACTCTCCAAATTAGCCACTTAAGCGGCTGCTGTCCACTTGGATGTGTTGTGTCCAGGAGTTTGCTTCCAGGGCCTGCAGCAGCACAGCTACTACTGCTTTAGACCTCATTAACTCCTCGAATGGCAGCCCGACTTTGGCGCCTGTCTAGTACTACGGCTATTTACTTCTACATAAGTACACCGCTGTGGGGCAACAGAGCAGATGACCTTCTGTGGAAAGGATGTCCCTGTGATGATACACTAACCCAATGTGGGCTTGTTACTGTGTGCAGGCAGTCAGGGCTCCTGCTGGCTCTTATACTGATGCTGAAAATGTGCTGTGGGTGTAAATATTCTCAGACGCCACAGCACTGTACAGCCACACAGGGTGATGCTTTGTTAGAGGATTACACAGGACCAGTGTTTGCTTTGCTTTTGTCCATCGTGCACATTAGAAGTTGACTTTTTGAGGCTAGAGAGCTGCAGGTGGAGGAAGAGAAGATGCTCCTGTGTCTGAATTAGCAGAGAGGTGCTGCTTATATAATTAAATAATTGATTAATCACAATTAATTTTATTTTAAACAACAAGAACAGGAACATTTGCCCTAAAATGCAGTTTATTTTGTTTAAAGTGCCCATGACTCCATATTTAAATCACTTTATATTAAACAGGTGTAATCTTTGATGCCTCTAGATTAGCGTTGCACCATTAGAACTCAAAATACGCTGTAATTATTTCCTAACGAGCAACTCAGAGATCAGAAGAAAGCGCCGCCTTCCGGTTCTGCTGGGTTTCTCCTTATTTGGCAGCCTGACACTTCGGCTGCAGTAGGGGGCAGTGCCCAGTAGGGGGCAGTGCCGTCGCGTGAAAGAGAAACGAAACTGAAACTAAACACTACACGGTCTATGGTCAATGGCGGCAGCAGCACTGGCGTTCTCCTCGCTCCAGGTGTCGTGAACGTGCATGTGGGCGGAGAATTGACCATATAAGCAAGTCCGGATCACTATGACCTCATAGCGGGCTGGAGTGAAAAAAACGGTTTGAAACCTGTGTCTGAAATCTTGAAGAGCTTCTCACTGGCTGGACTAGGAGACAGATGGACGCCGTTTTTTGCTCTTTCTGGCAGGTTTAAGGTGAGAACTCAACGTTGCAACATGATAGATAAGTCAGAAAACATGGAAAACCAGGACATGGGACCTTTAAAAGAATTTTAGTAGGGACATAATCAAACAATAGACCTGAACTTTAATATTTTAAACTCAAGCTCCTTTAAATTCTGAAAAATGTTGCATTTATGCATTACAGTTCACAACAGTAGAAAAACAAAAAAATATTCCTGACCAAAACTGGACAGACCCTAAAGTACAGTACTTTATTATTTTATTTATTCATTTCAAGTACATTTTTAAAATCATAATAATAAAAGATTTCCTCCGTGAGGACCACCCTGTGCTGTGTTCAAACTGACCCACTGTCTTGTGACACTTCTGCTTCGTTTTCAATGAGGGATCCGGGTCGGGTTTCTATCTGAACCGGCCCGTACAGCGAGGACGGGGCAGGTATAGATCTAAAGGATAGAGAATGTCCAGCTTCACCGCCGGTTACTTCCGGTTTCCGAAGTGGAATGACGGCAGAGCGTACCGGTACCGGCTGGATCCACTGCAGTCTCTGAATTCACACAGGCTGACTCAGGGTCTGATCTGTGCATCGGGGTGACGAGTGCTCCGCCTTGCTTTAAATGCAACTGCATTAACTTTTTCAATCAAGCCACCTCAAATCAAAATTAACGCGTTAAAGTCCCACCCCATATATATTTAAAAATTTAAATAATGTATAAAAATTCCCTGTTTTTTGGTGATAATCAATAGTTTTTCAGACTTCATGAAAGTCTTTTAAAGCTTTTTTCTTTAGACTTTGGTTTGAGAAATGAGAAGAGGGGAAAGTGGAGGATGAAAGATGAAGTGATAGGACTAAAAACCACTCCAGGATACAAACAGTGTCTGAAACCCACATTTATAGGAAACAAAAACCAGCAGATCCTTCAGCTGATCATCAGCTGTAGGACAGAGGTTTTCAGCTCTTCAGAGCTAAATTCTGACAAACTGCTCATTGATCAGATTCAACTAAAGAACAAATAGTGTTTGTGTGCCTGTCTCATGTAACAAGAATACTAAAGATACAGTTTCATCACTTGACCCTAAATCCTTTTTCTGCCTAAAGGTCAGAGGTCAGCAGGCTAACAGGAATGAAACTGAGCAAAAGAAAAAAAAAGTCCAAAGACCAAAGACCTTCAGTTCAAAAAAGTTCAAAGACCTTCAGAGAACTACCAGTCAAAACCAGCTCAACAAAGACAGGAAAGTTAGACAGAAAGAGGGAAGGAACGACTCAAGACTTTTGCACAGGGCTTCAGTGTTTCTAGCATATTGAGGTAAAGACCAGATAATTGCTGATGATAACGTATAGACTCTGACTGTCCTTCATGTGTCTCTAGAGTCAGTCCTGTGAGATTTCCTCTGGCTGGAAGCTGTTCACTAACGTCTGTGTGAACGAGTCCGACTGTAGGAGACGGTCAGGCTGTGGTGCTGGTTGCTGTCACACAGCCATCTATTTAATGAATTGCAAGCACTTGCCTGCAGGAATTCTGTGGATCCGTCTGTGGTCCTGCAAAGGATACACTTCCCTTTTGAGAACGCGGAGCCAGTCTGCAGGGTGCTAATTGTCCCTGGGGAATGCTTCTCCTTTTCATTTCATCAGTTGGGAGTCAAGGAGAAGGCAGAACATTGTCCACTTATTTAGCTGAACGGAGATGACTGCAAATAGCTTGTTATGCTCACTTGTTTGTGTCATCAAATTGGCCTCCTTCCAATTTGCTTCACATTGTCAGCTGTATGACAAACAACTGCAGTGCATAGCGATGTACATGGTTACTACAAGCATGAGAAAAGAACATTACACAAGGCTAACATCAAAACAACCACACAGGAAACACACATTATTACAACATTTGACCATGTTTGATCAGAAAACAATATAAATTCAACCAAATGTATCAAGAAACCAGGGAACTGAAAACAGAAACATCCAATGAAGAGTGGAATCACATGAAAGTCCACAGAGAACTACCAGTTCACAAAACATAGAGAGAAATTTACTGGAAATGTTTACTTAAGTTTTTATTAACCATAAAATTAAAAGTAAACATTAAATCCCCAACTGTCCTTGTTGGATTAATCATAGTCAGATGTTTAGAAATCAAACCTTTTTGGACAAAAATGTTATATAATTGGAAAAGACTTGACCTCTAAATGAAACTGTACAGTACCAAGGTAATGTGTCGGCCTGTGTACAAGAACAAGATCAAATCTCGATTAAAATATTAAGAGTTGCTTGTAAAAAAAAAAAAAGCAATAATAAGGAAATGGAACCAGTCAGATCTCAGGACTCAAACTGTTGAAGAAATGGTCTGATCTTGTTCTGCAGGAATTGCTCCCATAAAACCTGGTCCTAGGTGAAGGATGAGACAAAGAGCTGCTCAAAAGACCTTTGATGAGTGAAACTTTAGAGTACCAGAGGGTTACCGGGGTCAGGGGCCTGTTAGTGAGCACCTGGTGGCCGACATGGGCTCATCCTGTGGACCCACTACCTGCAGGAGAAGCATGAAGAGTGTTGCATTGTGGATCAGGTAGTAGACTATGATAGGAGCTGTGACGGTTCAATCCTGGGATGTGAAAACTGGCTATTGGAATATGGAACGTCACCTCTCTGGTGGAGGACGAGCTGGAGCTTGTGGAGGAGGTTGAGCGGTACCGGCTAGTCGGACTCACCTAGGAACAGAGTCCTTGAGAGGGGTTGGACTCTCTTCTGTTCTGGAGTTGCTCCGGGTGAGAGACAGAGGGCTTTTTGTTTTGCCTGTATGTTGGCGTTTACTCCAGGGGATGAAAAGGTAGCTTCCCTGCGCCTTTACAGGAACAGATCCTGACTGTCAGTTTAATTACATTCTAATGCCAATATCAGCTGATAATATCGAACATCCCTAGTACAGACTCTAATGTACAGGGGTGCACATAACTAGTTCACCAGTCCGCATGAGAACCAGGTATCGTGCATGCGTACCAGAATCCACTGCCTGAACTTGCGGATCAGTGCTTTCGCGGTCCTGAAGGTGCAGCCCGTGACCTGACGAGCTTCACATCCTGTTGCAGGTGCAGCGAATGAGTGCTCACATGGCCTCTGAAGTTACTAGACACACGTGCACAGGACCTCCGACGCAGGGGCGGCACCGCACGCAGCAACTGCGATGCACGGCCACAGTACCGGTGAGACTTGTGTGTGCAGCAAAGACAACAAACACACAATCGCAGCACGCAATCCAACACACGCATGCACGCAACTCACACATGCCCAGCACTGGTGACAGCCTATCATCATCATCACCCCTTTCCCCAAACCCATGGAAATGTGTTGCATACCAGGCATCAGGGCCAGGTCCCCCCCCCCCCAGACTACCACGATGGAGAATTTGTGTGCACCCCTGATTATGTATAAAGTTACCTCTCATACAGCAGTGTGGAAACTGAAGACACATTTCATTGTCTTCAAACTTTCCCATCAATGAAAGTTATTCATGGAGTGACTCGTTTAAAATTACCCATAAAGCCGTGTGTGCATGCATAATCCAGATACTCCAGTACTTCAGTTTGGACCCATCTGTCCCTGCAGTCTGGTTGTCCCCAACATGATTCAAGAGGCATGTGAGCAGCTGGCCCTTGTGCATGTAGACTAGTTCAGTGCTGAAGGAAGTAACACCATCACCCTGCATAAAGAACAGCTAGATATGTAACTTGTATGGTTCTACAGGAAACTTTGTTGTGCATCACTTACTATTCCTTTTCGTTTTGAAGAACAAGTTTGTTTTCCATATAATCAGCTCTATTATTTTGAACACATTTAATTTGAATAATTTGCCACTCACTGTCCATTCTCAGAAAGTCGTTGAGCAACTGGAAGAGGGGGAAGCTGTCCCAGCTGTCAGGTGGCTGAACTTCAAGAGCTGCGTCCATGTCGGCTGAGTAAAGACACAGAAAGGTCTCAGCGTGCTCCACCATCAGGTCTGACCACCATGCAAAAGCCTGCAGAGGGAAAGGAAGGACGGACAGAGGGGGTGGAAACAAAGCACAAAGTCAAGAGGAAATAAACCACTGAATTAGAGTGGGGACATCAGAGTCAATCTGAGCATTTATTTGGGCATTAACACTCAATCGTAGCATTAAGCCTAAGGACGAGTTGTAGATGCACCAACTTATGATAAAGACTCCTGCCTCTGTGTTTGATTTCTTACCGTGTCAAATGAAGTCGTTAAATGAAACACTTCACAGTGTGATCTCTAGGGGAGGCTCCTTCACAACATGAGGCAGAAACAAAGGTGCTTAGGCATGGAAAATGGCATGCTTTTTTCTTGGCCCACTGAGGAAACAGCAGCTGATCCTTCTCAGGCATCGTAGGGAGCTACTTAAACACTCACCCACAGCTCCTTCAACCAGTCAATCAGGAGAAGGGAACTAGGGAAATGTGCAGCACTTATATCTCCACAAATATATCTCCTCAAATAGATGCAGTGGAGGGAGTGTTAGCAAATCTCATGCATAGCAAAAGCACACTTTGATCCATGCAGCCAGGCCTCTTGGTTTGGGCCCCTGAGGACCTTTGGTGTTTTGCTCATTCACATTAAGCTGGTAAGACTGTAATGTGAATGCATGCTCTGGCCTTTATAGCTGTGGTTAGGGGGGGGGGGGATTCATGCACTCATTGCACACACAGTCATTGATGTGGGAAACTTGGGAAGAGAATTACTTTCAGTCACTGACAGTCAGGTAACATGTTAAAACATTTCATTAGCTGTGTATCCACAAAGGTAGCAACCAGGTCAGATGAAGCCAAACGAAGCTCAGACTGACTGTGTGGACTCAGTGAGTCCACGTTACATTAAGGTCTGAACTCAATTGTATTTAGGAGTCAGTCAGATGAAAAAAATAAGACATAAATAATTCAGTCTGTGGAAATAAATACAGAAACAGCTCAAAACAGCAGAGGTCCTCCTCAATCAAGATCTGTACAACTTTGTTTGTGACCTAAAACTAATATCAACGTGGCTCAAAAGAAACATTCCTAATGTGCATTTAGGTCCCACTTTGGACAAGAGTCCTGAAGTCTGAAGTCAATGTCTCTAAGGCTACGTCCACACTGCAGGATTTAATGCACAGGTGCAATTTTTTTGTCTGAGAATGGTTTTATTTGTGATTGTTCACAAAATAGTTTAAATGTGACCGTTATCGAACTCCAGTGTGAACGGTCTGTGGTCCTGAAAGGACCTGCATGCACAGAAGGTGTGACATCATACACAGTGACATCGTACACAGTGACATCGTACACAGTAATGTCGTACACAGTAATGTCGTACGCAGTGGCGTCAAATGCAGTGACATCGTATGCAGGGACGTCGTATGCAGTGGCGTCAAATGCAGTGGCATCGCACGCAGTGACGTCATACGCAGTGGCATCATACGCAGTGACGTACGCAGTGGCATCGTACACAGTGACGTCATACGCAGTGGCATCAAATGCAGTGACATTGTATGCAGTGATGTCATATGCAGTGGCGTCAAATGCAGTGACATTGTATGCAGTGACGTCGTATGCAGTGACATCGTATGCAGTGGCGTCAAATGCAGTGACATCGCACGCAGTGACATCATACGCAGTGGCGCCAAATGCAGTGACGTCGTACGCAGTGGCGTCAAATGCAGTGACATCGCACGCAGTGACGTCACACGCGGTGGCATCATACGCAGTGACGTACGCAGTGACATCGTACACAGTGACGTCATACGCAGTGGCATAAAATGCAGTGACATTGTATGCAGTGATGTCATATGCAGTGGCGTCAAATGCAGTGACATTGTATGCAGTGACGTCGTATGCAGTGACGTCGTACGCAGTGGCGTCAAATGCAGTGACATCGCACGCAGTGACATCATACGCAGTGGCGTCAAATGCAGTGACGTCGTACGCAGTGGCATCATACGCAGTGACGTACGCAGTGACATCATACGCAGTGACATCATACGCAGTGACATCATACACAGTGACGTCATACGCAGTGGCGTCAAATGCAGTGACATTGTATGCAGTGACGTCGTACGCAGTGGCGTCAAATGCAGTGGTGTCAAATGCAGTGACGTCATACGCAGTGGCGTCAAATGCAGTGACGTCATACGCAGTGGCGTCAAATGCCATGACATCATATGCAGTGACGTCACATGCAGTGGCGTCATATGCAGTGGCGTCGTACGCAGCGGCGTCGTACGCAGTTCCGATGGTTCTGTTGATCTAATACTGGACCCAGTTGATCCATAGGATGCTCTAATGAATCTATCAGCTGATCGATCGTCCAGTCACTATCTAGAAATCTCTAAAAACTCTCTCCCATTCATCCGGAGTCTGCCTGCTGGCTGAGCTGCGCAGCGCATCCAGCGCATTACGCACAAGTGTCCCTGCAGGATTCCTAAGTCTCAGAAATCATAATTAATGCTCCAATAAGTGCAGTTTGTTCTATAATCTGAAGACGACTGGATGAACATAATGGGATATTTTTCGAAAATGCGACATATTTTCATTCAGATTTTAATTTTTATTCTTTTTAGAGACGGATTGTTGGTTCTGTGTGTGCGAGGGTCTACAAGTCTTTAATTGTGTCATAAATTCAACATTTTCCATCTCACCAGCTGCTCTGACAGGTTTCACGTCTCCAACATGTGCTTACGCAAGGTCTAAAGTTTGCTTAGAGTTGCGCACATTTTTCCGTTACGTTTTCTTTTATAAATCCCAAATTTTGCGTAAAAAGTGACCTACGCAACTTTTTGGCCCATTTTGTGCGTAAGCACTTTTTATAAATGAGCACCCAGGACTTTATAATCAGCCAAACTTCTACTTCCAAAGACATCCGTTTAGTGGCAGCACAATCAGAGAGGATTGTGGACATTGTTCTACAAATGCAGATGAGAAGTGAGTGCAGTAACAACAGTTTCATGAGAAGCAGGAAGAGGTAAAGATGAGTATTAACCAGCATTAGAGCCAGAGGTTCAATAAAGGTAAAAGACAAATTGAGTAATATGATAGGATTATTTTGCAAATTGACAGAAACGGTAACAGATAGTAAAGGTTGGGCGAGGGTCTAATGCTGGTGAGGACTGTTTTCACTTTGGCTGAGGAGGAGAAGGATTTCCACTCAAATGCAGGAGAATGAATCAGGTTATATCAACTCACACATAACAACCTTCACACACCATCACCTTCAACAACTTCTACATGAAGAAAGATCAACCAGCGTCTCTCCCAAGCCTGTTTACCTGGCTTGTTAAAGTAAACAGGTTAGCATGATCGGGGGGGGGGGGGGGGGGGGGGGGGGGGGGGGGGG
>SSNR01000223.1:904441-925036 GCA_006937965.1 Callopanchax toddi | reverse complement strand
GGGGGGGGGGGGGGGGGGGGGGGGGCTAAAGAAAAGAGCATTTCTGCGTGTGGACGAGGGAGCCTGACAGAAAATAATTGAGAACCATTGCTTTGATTGATGGAATCATGAATTCTGCTGTCTAACAGACAATTCTGAAGGAGAATGTTTGACCTTTGACCTTAAACAGGCCGTTCCTGTTGGAAAACCCTCCAATGTGGAGTGATGTGAGAGACTCTTTATCAGTGATCACACATGACTAATCCAGTTGTTGCTGCCTGTGATGGTTTAGGAGCAATAACTTTATTAACATAGGGCCTTGTTGGTTTGGATACTTGAGCTTCAGTAATAAATGAAATAATGATTTGAAAACTGTATTTTGTATTTACTCAGATTACCTTAGTCTGATGCTAATGTTTATTTGCTGAGCTAAAACATTTGTGTGACTGAAAAGCAAAAATAATAGAACTATGTGGTTTGTATTTCCTTATGGACAAAATGAGCTTCTTTTCAGGAGACTGAGGACTGAAGAAGAGTCCTTTGAAATGATTCCTGAACACCAGTTTGAATGTGCTGTGTCATGATATTAAACACTCAAACGGACAAGCAAAGTAAAAATGCATTCAAGTTGCAAACGGACCCAGAATGAGTGGCTTAGACAGGACAGAGAACAACTTTACAGAAAGAGTAGAAAGTGCTGCTAATGGCTTGAAACACATCAAACAACTGTAACAAGTGTCCTTTACAGACTTCAACAACATACAACCAAAGCAAAATACATCAAGTCCCACAAAAACAGAGATCACTTTAAAGGCTAGGCGTGCAAACCCTGGGTAAGATAAACAGACATGGACAGCCTGGAGGGAACGGGGTGAAGAGGGAAAAGGTGGAAGGTACTCACGAATAGTTAAATCCATCACTTGAGACGCCAAGCAGAAGAAAGGATGCTCATACATCTCTCTCTTTTTGCCTACAGAGAAAGGAGGAGGATACCGTGGCAGGCCAGAGGCCAGCGTCAGAGAGGACGAGGACAGTCACTGCCAGTAAACACAGGTGTCTACGGGACAACGTCTGAAGTCCGGCAATACCAAAACCACCTTTTGGAAAAGTTTTTAACTTGTTACTTTTTAAATGTGTCAGGTAAATTCCTGCAATTTGAAAAGTAAGTTTTACTTGACTGTATAACCCAAATGACTCTGTCCCTTTTAGTGGTTTGTTAGGTTGTCCTTGTTTCCTCTTTTAGGGCCAAAAAAATAAAGAACACATTTCAAGTGAAAGCTTGTGATCAGTCGAAGAGTGGAAACCTGCTGGTCTTGGTCAAACTAACTCTTTGAAACATCAGGTATAAACTTCGGCCCATGTATGAAAGTGACCTGGCTCTGAGTTAGTCCTAAAAACATCATTCAGATGGACAAAGCGCCAGACCTGAGCCATGCTAACCCTCATGCACACGCTGGAGGAGTCATGTGTGGATTTGACCCACAGCACATGTTTGCTGACATTACTAAAAGTCATCTTCACATTGTCAGTCACTGCAGTGTGCTTCTTATAGTGTATCAACACTTTAAAACCAGTACTTCAGCCCATTGCATGTTTGTGTTTTGATTCCAGACTTCCACACGTGCACAGTGCACGGGTTGTCATGTGAATGACGTTTGACTTAACACATTATTTACTGTGATAAATGACCTGTTTGAGGCTGAAACCAAACTCAGCCACAATGTTTTCTGTTCTGACATTTACAATGACTGGATCAACCACCCAGGACTCGATAAACAAAAGACTAGAAGCCTACAAGTCTGTGGGTGTTTATCATTATTGGTATGAACAGATGTTAAATTTGACTGAATGAATGTGTCTGCTGAGCCTGATGAACTGTGAGGAACAGAGCTGTCATTAGTGAGTTTCCATCACTCTGTAGGATTGTCCACCAATACTCTGACACAAGTCCTGCATGTTTGTCAAATAATCATTCTCAGAGCTGACGTAGTCACCTGTAGAAAGCTTCTTTTCCTGTAGGATTTCATGTTGACTAAAGAACCCGTTACAACATAAAACGTACGTCTGCCACCAGGGACAGAATATCATGTCTTATTTACTGACCTTGATGTTTGCAAAGAACAGCTGTTGTAACACAACACAAGCCAATAAACACAGGAACAAGAGCAGTGAGGAAAGATAGGGGGAATAAGAAGAGGAAGGAAGGGAGATGATTTCATCTAGAAGACAAAACAAACTGGGATGCAAAAGCAAAGTGTCAGGTAGAGAAGCTGGGTGTGAATAAAGTCAGATATAAAAACAAAACTGAATGCATTTTTACTTACGTTTCATTACACTTTGTCCAAAGGTTTAAAGTAATTCATAAGGATGTCTAACATGCCTCCAATCATATTTATATCGGTTAGTTCATCTTAACTCATAAGAACAGTTCTGTAGACTGTACTAAGCTACATGAATGTATGTATAGTATGAAACCTGTGTCACTACACACACTGGTTAGTGACTTTTAGATCAGAGCAGGTTTGGGTTTTCACTTGACACACAGACCAATAAACCAGGGCCATAGTAACCTATACAAGAACAAAACTATTGGTGTTCATTGCATCTTGAGTCTATCAAAGCTGAATTATGATTGTTATTTTATTTTATTAATGTATAAAATAAATGTACCAGAAGACAAATCAACCTGTAGCTTTCCAGGTCAAAATGCGACTGTCTGCCTTTTGCTTGTGACCTTTTTCATATTACAGTCTGGTCACAGCCTGCTGCCGTCAGAAACACACTGCCTTCTGAGCTTCATAAAATCAATACATATGTTACAGAGAGTGTTCCTGTTCTGGTGTTCCTACAGCTTCAGAAAGACGACCGGTGCAGCTGGACCATACCTTCCAGTTTTGCATATTCTGACAGCCGCTGGTAGTTGACCACAGCTGCTTGTTCCAGACACTTCCTGATGACAGCTTTGACTTCTTCTTGTGGGACTGGAGTGACAATGTCTTTCATCAGAACCTTAGTGGGACACAGCAACATGGTGAAAAGGTCTAAATCAAAATATAAAACCATCAGTTCATCAGTGTGTCAGAAGGTCAGATAATCCCATCTTCTCCTTCTAAGACAAACCTGAGAGCTCTGGTCCTCTACCAGAGACCTGGGGCTCTGGATCTCTACCAGAGACCTGGAGGTCTGGTCGTCTACCAGAGACCAGGAGGTCTGGTCCTCTACCAGAGACCTGGAGGTCTGGTCCTCTACCACAGACCTGGAGCTCTGGTCCTCTACCAGAGACCTGGAGCTCTGGTTCTCTACCACAGACCTGGAGCTCTGGTCCTCTACCAGAGACCTGGAGCTCTGGTCCTCTACCACAGACCTGGAGCTCTGGTCCTCTACCAGAGACCTGGAGCTCTGGTCCTCTACCAGAGACCTGGGGCTCTGGATCTCTACCAGAGACCTGGGGCTCTGGATCTCTACCAGAGACCTGGAGTTCTGGTCCTCTACCAGAGACCTGGAGTTCTGGTCCTCTACCAGAGACCTGGAGGTCTGGTCCTCTACCAGAGACCTGGAGGTCTGGTCCTCTACCAGAGACCTGGAGCTCTGGTCCTCTACCAGAGACCTGGAGCTTTGGTCCTCTACCAGAGACCTGGAGTTCTGGTCCTCTACCAGAAACCTGGAGCTCTGGTCCTCTACCAGAGACCTGGGGCTCTGGATCTCTACCAGAGACCTGGGGCTCTGGATCTCTACCAGAGACCTGGGGCTCTGGATCTCTACCAGAGACCTGGAGTTCTGGTCCTCTACCAGAGACCTGGAGGTCTGGTCCTCTACCAGAGACCTGGAGGTCTGGTCCTCTACCAGAGACCTGGAGCTCTGGTCCTCTACCAGAGACCTGGAGCTTTGGTCCTCTACCAGAGACCTGGAGTTCTGGTCCTCTACCAGAAACCTGGAGCTCTGGTCCTCTACCAGAGACCTGGGGCTCTGGATCTCTACCAGAGACCTGGGGCTCTGGATCTCTACCAGAGACCTGGGGCTCTGGATCTCTACCAGAGACCTGGAGTTCTGGTCCTCTACCAGAGACCTGGAGCTCTGGTCCTCTACCAGAGACCTGGAGCTCTGGTCCTCTACCAGAGACCTGGAGCTCTGGTCCTCTACCAGAGACCTGGAGCTCTGGATCTCTACCACAGACCTGGAGCTCTGGCCCTCTACCAGAGACCTGGAGCTCTGGTTCTCTACCAGAGACCTGGAGCTCTGGATCTCTACCAGAGACCTGGAGCTCTGGTCCTCTACCAGAGACCTGGAGCTCTGGTCCTCTACCAGAGACCTGGAGCTCTGGATCTCTACCACAGACCTGGAGCTCTGGTCCTCTACCAGAGACCTGGAGCTCTGGCCCTCTACCAGAGACCTGGAGCTCTGGTTCTCTACCAGAGACCTGGAGCTCTGGATCTCTACCAGAGACCTGGAGCTCTGGATCTCTACCAGAGACCTGGAGCTCTGGTCCTCTACCAGAGACCTGGAGCTCTGGTCCTCTACCAGAGACCTGGAGCTCTGGATCTCTACCAGAGACCTGGAGCTCTGGTTCTACACCAGATACCTGAATGTCAGCTTTATTTTATACTAATAAATCTCCTTTACATTCACCTCTCAGTGTTTGCATATTGACTCTGTATAATACTCTGGTATTTACTCTTGTTTTTATTGCTAATGAAAAAAAAAGAACTATAACAAAACAGAACTAAAACACTACATGGTATTAGTTAGTTTAAATTTTAGATGGGATTATGAAAATCTAGCAAAGCAATAATGAATGATGTGGCAGACATATTGTAATGTAATCTGATGTATCTGCCATTTTTTCCACTATCAAAGTAAAACTCACCCTTTCAAGTAAGGACAGAGTTGCCTTTAGCGCCCCTTCTGGTCGTCCAAAGGGAAAGCAGTATCTGAAGAACAAACGACTTGATTTTTATTTCAACCCAAAAATATTTGAACAAGCTTGGCCTTAACAGATGTTTGTGCACCTGAGCCCTACCTGAAGTGTGTGATCTGGTTTTCCAGAAGCACCCGTAGCCTCTCCTTTATCTCCGCAAAGCGCTCCTTTTCCTCAGATGTCACCGTCCCAATACCGTCAGGCCTGAAGGACAAAGAGGAGACGTTAAGTGTTTTAGTCCCGAGGAAAGAGACGAGCGCCAACTAACAAACTGTGAGGGGACAAATCAAACTCAGAACTCAAATACTGGTCCATATGCGACTGTGAATATTTCACCTTTAGGACCAAGATCCAAAACTCCAGCTTCTTTCTGAGCTAATGAAAATCAAGTGTCCTGTTCAACACATTTCTAACAAACACCAGGAGCTTCAGATGTCTAAACGTACTCAGAAAGCCAAACATCTCACAGAGCAGAAACACTGACCACATGGAGAGCTCATAATTTCAACGTAAAATCAGAGACATGGTGAGAAATGTACAAGAAGGAGGTGCATGCATGGAAATGTCTATTACGTAAAGTTTTAAGTCATTTCCACTCAATTTGTTTGACAGACTGACCTCTAGGATTAGGACGGGGGAACCAACATTGTTTGAGTTCTAGCTGAATGTAAACCCTGTCCTGTTCTACCTGCTGTTTCAGTCCAGTCTACAGTAATGAGCGAGTCTCTGTTTGTCTTCAAGCCTCGGCTCATTAATCCGTCATCGCCTCCTGTCACTGATGTCTGAGACCATGTTGGTCTCTGCTGCCTTCATGTTGAGATTAAAGGGAGTTACATCAGAGTGTCTTTCTGTGGAACAATCATAACTAATGTAGCTCATGTGAACAGCCTCAGTTTAGAGAAACAGGTGAGTTCTAGCCACACTGAGATGCTAACCGCTTGTCGCTGACCGGTGGATTACCACTCATCATGTCCATTCTTACAAACCGTTGAACTGACACGCCGTTCTTTAGATGGTGAGTGGAAGATCTGTAACACGTCTGGTTAGAGTTTCATGTTTCTTCCAGAACAAACATGTGATGTGAAACTGACATCAGTGTGGAGGTTTATCATGGTGTAAACATGCTTTAGACGAGCTGCTGTAAAGCGTTACAGGTTACTGTTCTAACATGGGAGAAATCCCCCTTTAGGGTTCACTGTTAGCTCTGAATTCATCTGTTTCTCCAAACGGTGGCTGGTTTACCAGGTAAGACACACATAAACACACGCACAATGCAAAACCACATGTAGGTAATGGCAGGCAAATGTCATTCTACAGATTGGATTTAGAATCAGACCTTAGTTAGAGCTTTAGATCAGAACCCACTTCATGTGTGTGTCTGATGTGTTTATCATTTGTGACATGGCTGCGCCTGAATGGAGTGTGAGCAGAGTGCATGTGACAGAATAGGCGTTGGACTGTTGGCCATGACAGCATGATGAGAAGCTGAGGACATGACACCCCCATCCCCCGACATGTCATTTCAGTGGACAAGGAGAAACGGGGAGCACACTGGGTTTGTTCCTGTTTGCTGGAACGGTGCTGATTTTTAGGAGGAACCAGATGAACTTTTATCAGCTATCACTTCATCCTGATGCCCTTCAGTTCTGATGGAGATCTGAGCAAACACTGTCAGTGTGTCGCTGACAGCCTGAAGCTCCAAAGACAGACGACTGTACAGAAACAAACCTCTGACGCTGCTGCTCCACTGTCCCCTGTATGGCAGTGTGTGTGTGTGTGTGTCTATATATACATATATATAGTAACACACACACACACACATATATATATATTTAGCTCAAGTACAGTAAATGCTGTAACACCAGCACAGTGAAGGACACTATCTCCATGTTTTCATTGTGACAGAAACATAAAACCTGGTTTTCACACATGACATCCTGCAGGGCTTGTGTTTTTGTTTGTTTTTTTCCAGATGCATGCTGTTCATTCGTTGTTCCTCTCGTTTGTCTGACCTGATGACCTCACAGCTCTGCTGATGACAACAAGCAAATGAACCATCAGTGAAAGACAAACAACCAGCAACACCTTCTCGCCTGAGGAGCTGGTAAATATTACATTTGGTTTTGACTCAACTTATTGCAGTGATTAAAAACGTACTTTTCTCTTTTAATTTAAAAATGAAAATGTGTTTTTTGTTCCAGTCAGAGAATTGCAGGTATTGATGTTTTGTTAGCTCAGATCTTCGATAACCCAGCAGATCTGAATGTGGTCATAACTGATCTGGACACAAGTCAAACCCTGACACTTTACTGGACCACAGAGCAGACAAGTCCAGTTTGGACTCCAACAGCTTTAGGCTCACAGGCCATTAGGACTCAGGGATGTTGTGTCTGTTAGGGGGGAGGGTTGGGATGAATAGGGGTAAACTGGGTGAGGTGTGTGCACCAGTAGCAGACACCGGCCCATTACACATGACAACCTGTCAGCCTGTCATGTCCTGACCTCCAGGCACTGCTGGACTGGAGGAGCAGGTCTGTATGAAGCAAGGGGACTAAAGTACACGGTGACCTCTCTAGTTTTCAGATTTTATGAGAAAAAACATTAAATGAAAATACAAGAATGTGGGAAAAAGACAATTCTTTGAATTACAGAAGTAACGTGATGATAAACACAGAGATCTGTGCTTCAGTCCTCCGTGACCTTTGCCCTCAGACCAGAGACTTTCTTCCACTTATCTGGAGATGTCTGACTGTGATGTTGACAGGTTTGATGTGTGAGAACATCACAACAGATTAGACAAGAGCTAAATAATGCAGCTCAGATAACAGGCTGCAGACCGGAGAAGGACGGATTTATCTCAGGAGCTTCAGGAAATGAAACCATAGGAGCTGAGAGACCGACATCTACCAACCCGAATTTAGATTGATTCTAGTTTAAAATAAAAAATATTTATTATGTAAAAGGTTTGGATACACACCGAGGAACTCTAACTCACTAATGATTCATCAGGATAGATAGATAGATAGATAGATAGATAGATAGATAGATATAGATATANATTCATCAGGATAGATAGATAAATAGATAGATAGATAGATAGATAGATAGAGATATAGATAGATAGATAGATAGATAGATAGATAGATAGATAGATAGATAGATAGATAGATAGATAGATAGATAGATAGATAGATAGATAGATAGATAGATAGATAGATAGATAGATAGAATCTAAGAGGGACTCATATTCTTTAACATCTGGCTCAAATCTTTTCCTATTGTTTGTAAAGTCAGTCTCAGGTGGGTTTAGTGTCATGCTGTTCTGTATCATACCAGTAAATCATGGAACATGTCAATGTATTCAAACATTTCACAGGATTCTGAGTCATGTCATAAATAACTCACCTTCTAGTTGCAGAGAAAACTGTTGATCTGAAGTCTCTTTTCCTCATGAACTCAATAATTCTGAGTTCTCTCCTAGCTGTTTGAGTGGGGGGGTCATGGGGGGAGGGGGGGAAGGCTCGTTTGAGGTCTGCCTCAGATGGAGGCCAGTTTAACAAGTCAGACACACAGTGACTAGAAGTGAAGAGGGAACGCAATGTGAGGGGTACAGTGAAAAGAGGGTCATTTGGTAAATAAAGTGAAGAGGTCACATGAGAAAGAAACAAAAGAAAGAGGACAAATGAGTTCACAAAGATCAAAATTAAAAACTAAACAGCAGGACTCAAAAACAAAGCTTACAGGAGAAAGTAATGGATGGGATCAGATACTAAAGTCTAACAGAGACCTGGAGCTCTGGTCCTCTACCAGAGACCTGGAGCTCTGGTCCTTACCAAAGACTTGGAGCTCTGGTCCTCTACCAGAGACCTGGAGCTCTGGTCCTCTACCAGAGACCTGGAGCTCTGAGCCTCTACCAGAAACCTGGAGGTCTGGTCCTCTACCAAAGATTTGGAGCTCTGGTCCTCTACCAGAGACCTGGAGCTCTGAGCCTCTACCAGAGACCTGGAGGTCTGGTCCTCTACCAGACACCTGGAGGTCTGGTCCTCTTCAAGAGACCTGGAGGTCTGGTCCTCTACCAGAGACCTGGAGGTCTGGTCCTCTACCAGAGACGTGGAGCTCTGGTCCTCTACCAGAGATCTGGAGCTCTGGTCCTCTACCAGAGATCTGGAGCTCTGAGCCTCTACCAGAAACCTGGAGGTCTGGTCCTCTACCAAAGATTTGGAGCTCTGGTCCTCTACCAGAGACCTGGAGCTCTGAGCCTCTACCAGAGACCTGGAGGTCTGGTCCTCTACCAGACACCTGGAGGTCTGGTCCTCTTCCAGAGACCTGGAGGTCTGGTCCTCTACCAGAGACCTGGAGGTCTGGTCCTCTACCAGAGACGTGGAGCTCTGGTCCTCTACCAGAGATCTGGAGCTCTGGTCCTCTACCAGAGACCTGGAGCTCTCAGCCTCTACCAGAAACCTGGAGCTCTGGTCCTCTACCAGAGACCTGGAGCTCTGGTCCTCTACCAGAGACCTGGAGCTCTGGTCCTCTACCAGAGACCTGGAGCTCTGGTCCTCTACCAGAGACCTGGAGCTCTGGTCCTCTACCAGAGACCTGGAGCTCTGGTCCTCTACCAGAGACCTGGAGCTCTGGTCCTCTACCAGAGACCTGGAGCTCTGGTCCTTACCAAAGACTTGGAGCTCTGGTCCTCTACCAGAGACCTGGAGCTCTGGTCCTTACCAAAGACTTGGAGCTCTGGTCCTCTACCAGAGACCTGGAGCTCTGGTCCTCTACCAGAGACCTGGAGCTCTGGTCCTCTACCAGAGACCTGGAGCTCTGGTCCTCTACCAGAGACCTGGAGGTCTGGTCCTCTACCAGAGACCTGGAGGTCTGGTCCTCTTCCAGAGACCTGGAGGTCTGGTCCTCTACCAGAGACCTGGAGGTCTGGTCCTCTACCAGAGACGTGGAGCTCTGGTCCTCTACCAGAGATCTGGAGCTCTGGTCCTCTACCAGAGACCTGGAGCTCTCGTTCTCTACCAGAGACCTGGAGCTCTGGTTCTCTACCAGAGACCTGGAGCTCTGGTCCTCTACCAGAGATCTGGAGCTCTGGTCCTCTACCAGACATCTGGAGCTCTGGTCCTCTACCAGAGACCTGAGAGCTCTGGTTCTCTACCAGAGATCTGGAGCTCTGGTCCTCTACCAGAGACCTGAGAGCTCTGTTTCTCTACCAGAGACCAGGAGCTCTGGTCCTCTACCAGATATCTGGAGCTCTGGTCCTCTACCAGAGACCTGAGAGCTCTGGTTCTCTACCAGAGATCTGGAGCTCTGGTCCTCTACCAGAGACCTGGAGTTCTGGTCCTCTACCAGAGATCTGGAGCTCTGGTCCTCTACCAGAGACCTGGAGCTCTGGTCCTCTACCAGAGACCTGGAGCTCTGGTCCTTACCAAAGATTTGGAGCTCTGGTCCTCTACCAGAGACCTGGAGCTCTGGTCCTCTACCAAAGATTTGGAGCTCTGGTCCTCTACCAGAGACCTGGAGCTCTGGTCCTCTACCAGAGATTTGGAGCTCTGGTCCTCTACCAGAGACCTGGAGCTCTGGTCCTCTACCAGAGACCTGGAGCTCTGGTCCTTACCAAAGATTTGGAGCTCTGGTCCTCTACCAGAGACCTGGAGCTCTGGTCCTCTACCAAAGATTTGGAGCTCTGGTCCTCTACCACAGACCTGGAGCTATGGTCCTCTACCAAAGATTTGGAGCTCTGGTCCTCTACCAGAGACCTGGAGCTCTGAGCCTCTACCAGAGACCTGGAGGTCTGGTCCTCTACCAGAGACCTGGAGCTCTGGTCCTCTACCAGACATCTGGAGCTCTGGTCCTCTACCAGAGACCTGAGAGCTCTGGTCCTCTACCAGAGACCTGGAGCTCTGGTCCTCTACCAGAGACCTGGAGCTCTGGTCCTCTACCAGAGACCTGGAGGTCTGGTCCTCTTCCAGAGACCTGGAGGTCTGGTCCTCTACCAGAGACCTGGAGGTCTGGTCCTCTACCAGAGACCTGGAGCTCTGGTCCTCTACCAGAGATCTGGAGCTCTGGTCCTCTACCAGAGACCTGGAGCTCTCGTTCTCTACCAGAGATCTGGAGCTCTGGTCCTCTACCAGACATCTGGAGCTCTGGTCTTCTACCAGAGACCTGAGAGCTCTGGTTCTCTACCAGAGATCTGGAGCTCTGGTCCTCTACCAGAGACCAGGAGCTCTGGTCCTCTACCAGAGACCTGAGAGCTCTCGTTCTCTACCAGAGATCTGGAGCTCTGGTCTTCTACCAGAGAGCTGGGAGCTCTGGTCCTCTACCAGACATCTGGAGCTCTGGTCCTCTACCAGAGACCAGGAGCTCTGGTCCTCTACCACAGACCTGGAGCTATGGTCCTCTACCACAGACCTGGAGCTATGGTCCTCTACCACAGAAATGAGAGTTTGAGGGTTTGGGTTCTTAGCTAAGATCTTCTCAGTATCTTAGCTGTTCTTAGACCTGCTCTCTTCTGGACAGAGATCTCTGAGGTTGTTTTGGGACCTGGTTGTCAATCCTGATCTGGACGTCCCAGAGTGCCTGAGCCCTGTCATTCCCCACCAGCCTTTACCTGACTGTCTGTAGAGCCTGAGGTATGGTTACATTGTGGTCATTTCTTTCTTCTTTTAACTTTTCTGTTCTTCTGGTGGCTGATTTCTCTTAGTCTTGATCTTTGGTTCTATGGGGGTCAGTGCTCCTTATTTTTTGTGGCCTACATCTCATAGCCACAGGATCCCTGTGCTATGATGTAAACCAGCACCTGTTGAACTTATTTAAATTAAGAACCTCAAAAACGTCCTGCATTCATCCCTTTTTGATCTTTCTCTGATTAATTTTTTTTGACAATTATGTTTTCTTTTAGGTTTTAGCCAAGCACCTACTACAGCCTTGATTGGTGTATACAGGTCCTTCTCAAAAAATTAGCATATTGTGATAAAGTTCATTATTTTCTGTAATGTACTGATAAACATTAGACTTTCATATATTTTAGATTCATTACACACAACTGAAGTAGTTCAAGCCCTTTTATTGTTTTAATATTGATGATTTTGGCGTACAGCTCATGAAAACCCAAAATTTCTATCTCAAAAAATTAGCATATCATGAAAAGGTCGTCTAAACGAGCTATGGACCTAATCATCTGGATCAACTAATTAACTCAAAACACCTGCAAAAGATTCCTGAGGCTTTTAAAAACTCTCAGCCAGGTTCATTACTCAAAACCACAATCATGGGTCAGACTGCCGACCTGACTGCTGTCCAGAAGGCCATCATTGACACCCTCAAGCAAGAGGGTAAGACACAGAAAGAAATGTCTGAAGGAATAGGCTGTTCCCAGAGTGCTGTATCAAGGCACCTCAGTGGGAAGTCTGTGGGAAGGAAAAAGTGTGTCAGAAAACGCTGCACAACGAGAAGAGGTGACCGGACCCTGAGGAAGATTGTGGAGAAGGATCGATTCCAGACCTTGGGGGACCTGCGGAAGCAGTGGACTGAGTCTGGAGTAGAAAAATCCAGAGCCACCGTGCACAGGCGTGTGCAGGAAATGGGCTACAGGTGCTGCATTCCCCAGGTCAAGACACTTTAGAACCAGAAACAGCAGCAGAAGCGGCGGACCTGGGCTACAGAGAAGCAGCGCTGGACTGTAACTCAGTGGTCCAAAGTACGTTTTTCGATGAAAGCAAATTTTGCATGTCATTCGGAAATCAAGGTGCCAGAGTCTGGAGGAAGACTGGGGAGAGGGAAATGCCAAACTGCCTGAAGTCCAGTGTCAAGTCCCCACAGTCAGTGATGGTCTGGGCGCCATGCCAGCTGCTGGTGTTGGTCCACTGTGTTTTATCAAGGGCAGGGTCGATGCAGCTAGCTATCAGGAGATTTTGGAGCACTTCATGCTTCCATCTGCTGAAAAGCTTTATGGAGATGAAGATTTCATTTTTCAGCACGACCTGGCACCTGCTCACAGTGCCAAAACCACTGGTAAATGGTTTACTGATCATGGTATTACTGTGGTACTCTCCTGACCTGAACCCCATAGAGAATCTGTGGGATATTGTGAAGAGAAAGTTGAGCGACGCCAGACCCAACACTCTGGATGAGCTTAAGGCCGCTATCGAAGCATCCTGGGCCTCCATAACACCTCAGCAGTGCCACAGGCTGATCGCCTCCATGCCACGCCGCATTGAAGCAGTCATTTCTGATAAAGGATTCCCCACCAAGTACTGAGTGCATAACTGAACATCATTATTTGAAGGTTGACTTTTTTATTATTAAAAACGGTTTTCTTTTATTGGTCGGATGAAATATGCAAATTTTTTTAGATAGAAATTTTGGGTTTTCATGAGCTGTATGCCAAAATCATCAATATTAAAACAATAAAAGGGCTTGAACTACTTCAGTTGTGTGTAATGAATCTAAAATATATGAAAGTCTAATGTTTATCAGGACATTACAGAAAATAATAAACTTTATCAAAATATGCTAATTTTTTTTAGAAGGACCTGTATGTAAGTCTTTTTTTTGGGGGGGGGGGGGGGGGGGGTTACTTATTTTAATTAAATGATCTTAACTGTGAACTCTGTTTCTGTCATTTTAGCATCACTTTGTACCACTAGAAAAAACAGGACCTGCAGGAAGTTGAACGTTACCTGTTTCCATGGACATGTGAGGCGCAGAAGGCGTAGCTGTAGTGAAGTAGTGTTGGGTCAATCATGGCACCATTCTCTGCCCTCTCTAGCAGATCACCCAGGTAACATAGATGTCGATGGCAGCCTCTAACGCCATAGCGAGCACAGTATTCATCCAAGACAAATACCTGACCAGGACTGAACCAGCCCTGCAGTAAACACACAAACACTGCAGTGTGACCTCCAAAGAGGCAAAAAGACAAAGACATGTCCAACAATTCTCTAAACCAGGACTAGAAACTGGCCTCACAGAACCAGCTCAGCACAATCAGAGTGGAGAATAACAAACCTCCACCTCCACTCAGACAATGAAGACATTTATTTTTTGATTATAAACAGGTGGTGTTCATTACCCACTGTAATAAGAAATGATGCAACCAGATGCAATAATAAACAGAATTAAGTCAGAGCTCAAAATGATAAGTAGGAATGTTGAACCCACAATAGAAAGCTCGTTAGAACAGTTCCTATTACACACTTATCCAAAGTGTGTTTGGTCTGTTTTGGTTTTATTATCCATCTGTTCAGTAAAGCCAGCTAGTTTGGGCCTCAGTACACTATAAGGGGTAGGGCTGGGTACCCAAACACGGAACTTCATCGGTACCGACCGAAAGCATTCAGTATGTACCGATACTGGAAAAACACAGTACAGATTTTGGTACTTATACAATAAAAATGTCCTTGTAAATGAGCCGCTCCATTTTATCCAGCTCCGCTCCGCTCCACGTTACGTGAGGCGTGGAGCAGCAGAGCCTCCTCACAGACACACACATCCCCTCTGTTTAACAACAGTTCTCCTGCAAGCGTAGCGACTTCTAGGCCAAAAAAAATCTAAAGTTTTGCTGCATTTTGGAAAGGTAAATGGGAACAGAGCAAAATGCAACATATGCATTAAGATTTGTGCTGCGAAAAACAAGAATACCAGCAATTAGTCAAAGCAGCTCATCGCGCATGGAATTAACTTGAGAACTGCAGTGTCGTGTTCAGTCTCTGACTGCATAAAAAAAGGAGACCCTGAGTTTCCAGCCTCTGCTACATCAGGAGGTGTGTGAGGGGAAGACAGTGACATAACAGAAAGTTCCCTAGGGAAGCAATAAATAATAATAATCATAATAAAAGCATAAATATGCCATAAAACAATGTTTTTCGGGTTTAATTTTTAAAATATTTTAGCACTTTGTTTATTTCTCTCAGAATTATACATATAGGTACCGAAAAAAGTATCGTTAAGATACCAGTATCAAAAACCAGGTATCGTTAAAGTAGTAGTATCAAAAAATATTTAATGGTACCCAGCCCTAATTAGGACCTCATAAAACACTTGATAAATTTAAAGGGATACTCCACCAAAAAGTGATTTTTTTTTTGTCTGTTGCCATATTCCTCATAGTTAGAAAAGTGGGCAAAAACAATAAAGCCATGTTTCCATGGGAGGTACAGTACGGTTCGGTGGAGGGTCCTTGTAGTCCGGTACGGATCCGCTATTTCGGTTGAGCGTTTCCATCAGCTGTCGGACCATCACTCGGCAGGCGAGGTTAAACGTACTGTAAATGCATATCTTCACGTCATGCCAGCTCTGTCCTTATATGGGGATTTTAATTTCTCCAGCTTGACCTGACATTGTTCCGCTGTCTGCTCAAATCCTTCTGCTGCATTTTGTGAAACTTCTTTATAAATTCTTTCATTTTTTTACCGATCCATGTAGCTCGTCCTGAACGCAGCTCATCGCTGAATGTTTGGAGTTCTGAAAGTGATCAAACCTGGTGTAACTTGCTGGCATTTTATCACTTCCATGGTCGGATCTCTGCCGACAGACCTGAGGCGCGGAACCGGGTTCAGCCATGGTGAATCCGCAGTTGGATTTACTAGCGGTCTGACCCAGCCGGTCGAGCTGCAGCACTGGGTTCAGCTGCGGTGATTCACTCGCGGTCCGCGGCTCAACCTGCTGGGTCGGACCGCGAGGGATTCACGGACTCAGACCCGAGGAGGCGGAGACCCACGGTCCGCGGCAATGAATGAATCCCTCGCGGTCAGCGGCTAGACCGGGCAGGGTCCAGCCGCTGACCACGAGGGATTCATTCACTGATCCAGACCTTAGGAGCCGGGTCCAGCATTACAGGACGGATTGTTTTTACTTCTCACTTTAGTAATAATAAAATAATGCACTCCAGGGTTTGTTTTGCTCGTCACAAGCAGTGATCAGTAGTCTGTGTTTTAACCCCACAGCTCCACCCTAACCGTACCTGCTCTATGGACCCCCAGCTCAAGAGGACCATTCATGGACCGGTACGGATCGGTTGTATGGACCGGTTTTACAATCGAAACAGACAAAATAGCAATCCGACCCGAACCAAACCGTACCGACCCCTGCCATGGAAACATGACTTAAGTAACCAGGCCACTGAGGCCAGTCGTTATCCTGATCCAGCAGTACTCCTTTAGCATTAGCTTAGCAGAAAACAATGTAAGTGAATGGTAACAACTAGCATTGTGAGAAAAAAAAGTCCTTAAAAAATCATTCAGCAGTGATACTAATTCTGTCTAGTGACCTCAATAAACATATCGACTGCAAGTGAAAATAAAAAGTAACACGAAGGAATTACGGGTACTATTTTAGACTTGGGACTACTTTATGACAAACAACTGCTGTAAACCTCCACTGAACGGCGCAAGGACATGACGCAGCGACCCCAAAGACGCCTACTTGAGTTTAAACACCAGTTTAAATTACCGGTATTTACACTTCAGGAACCAAAACACAAACAAGAATAAGTTATAAGATAACACTGTTTACAAAAGAGCTGGTGTTAGCATTGCTAATGCTACTGAAGAAAGGCTATGTGCCAATAGCAGGGCTTCTACAGAAAAAATAGCCAGTCCAAAAAAAAAAAAAAAAACATAGCCAATCCAACTAAAACATGTTTAAACATTCATGGGAATTTAGTAAATACTTTCAGGTATCTCAGTATCTGATATCTAAACAATCCATGTCAGCTCTTCTCTGAGTGAACCAGGATCTGTTGGTTTCTTTATCTGTAACCACTTCATACTGAAGTCAGCGTATTTTCCCTGCAGTAGTTACCAGGTGAGAGGCGGGGTTACACCTGGACAGGTCACCAGTTCATCCCATAGAGACAAACAACACAGAGACAACCATTCTCTCACTCTCTCACACCTACAGGCAGCATAGAGTTGTTACAGGGTAAATAACAGCTGCTGGTCACAAAAATGATGTCCTTACCAGGCAGGAGTAAGAGTCATTAAGTCTGTGATCCAGAGTGAGGCGCTGGACCAGCTCAAACAGGGACGAGTGGTCAAAGTTGCACGGGTTGGCTGAAATGAACTCATCCATTCCATGCTTTTGGGCTCGATCAGCATCTGTACAATGTATAATATACACAACCAATGAGAGGACACACAGATAACAAACATAAAGTGAAGATTTTACTGTAAAATCAAAGAGTCTCAGACTCAAATGGATCAGCTACAGGTTGTAGTTGCACACATTTCATGTGTCAGTCTGCACTGCACTGTTTCCACTGTAGACTCTTCAGAGGTAGTTTTTGAGTCATGAGTTTGAACGACAACCTGAGTACGTCAGTAGAAAACTGCTCATTTAGAGGTTAAATATTAGCTCTCCGTTCAGAAGTTCACATTCATGCAGGGTCTGGAGATAATTACTTAGTTCAGTTTAGAAAATCCCTTTTATGATTTGGCATTTTTATTCTGTTTAAATTCTCTGACTCCGTAGCAGAACCCAGCAGGTGCTGCAGAAACAACAGCTGCTGCCTCTGAGCTGCTGGCATGCTGCTTCACTGCAAGACCTCCGTCAACAAGGTGCAAAACCAAGAGAAAAAGATAGAGTCAGTGAGGGCCTGAATGAAAACACGCACTGACAGCTGACTGTGCAACCACAGCACTTACTGCTGCCAGCAGCCTCAACGTGCACTCATAGACAGCATGTCTTCTGCAACTGTAGAGATTCGTTTAGAAACTATTCTCTACTTTTCTGTTGTTTTAAAACTGTCAGAGACAACAATAAGTTAGAAAAAGTGTAAAATTTGTTTTAAAATGACAACTGAAATCAAAAGAGAGGAGCGCAAATGATCAAAAGTTTCAATTGGTAATTAAACGACTAAAAAATCAGAGACAAATGAATAGAAACAGACCCAAATATTTAGTTTCTTTACATCAGAGCCTTGTCGTTTCATACTGATCAGTCTCACATGAAGACATAAAACAGGTGACTAGTCTTCATATTCAACATTCAGCTTTGTCTCAATGAACAATTATTGTTGGTCATGTTCAACCTACTGAATACAATCCACACAGTGTTGTTTAAATGTTGAGTGATTCACTTCTTTCTCATTTTGGGTCTGAGAAGCTCAAACATCCCAGAATAATCAGGCCCACCAGACCCAGTGAAGAGGGCCTTTCATCAGGAAACACAATTCCACCTCTCTAAGGAACAAGTCCACTCCTCCAACCATCTAAATCAAATGTTAGTGCAATTAGCTTTTCCTCTGCATTCCTCTCCTCCAGATACGGCTCTAGCCCCAGTCCCCCATGATGACCCAGGATTTCATCGGAGGGTCGCTGCAGCCGTGTCCTGCCTCTGTGTCCACTCATCTTCAGCAACTCCCAACGTTCATTATCAGGTAACTCTACCAAGTTTTCCTACACTGTAAAACCTGCCAAGTAAGTTCAACTCAAATGATATCAGGAAACCGATTGCCTTGTGGCATTTAAGTTTATTAACTTAAATTGTTAACATTTAGAAAACTTACTTACTTTGAGTTAACTTTAATTAAATCTATATAGTAAAGTCAACATGTGTAGATGAATTCAATGGATAAGTTCAACTATGTTTGCTTAACTTAAACCATTTTATTCCTCAAACTCATCTAACTCATATTGTAAAAGCTTATTTAAAAGATGTAAGTGTAAAAGTTAAATGAAGTTATTTTAACTTAAATGTATGTCTTTTGTAGAACTTATACCAACTCAAATCAAATTAGGAAATTTTAAACCACAAGTTTAGATTATATAAATTGTAAGAATTCAATACAAGACAAAAATCATGAGCAATGGTATTTATTACCACACATTAAAAATGTCTCCATAAACGGTATCAAAACCTCATTACTCAAAATGCATAAATACTAACAAATTATATTTCCCATCAACAGACCGTATCAAAATACCAGTCACATGAGGTAAAAAAAAAACACTTAAAGCATACAGCTTTAGAAAAACCTTCCAAGTCATTATTACACAACCAGTAATTGAACATATATAACAGAAAAGTCAATTTTCCTATGAAAATATCAGTGTTTGTGCAAGCAAAACTCAGAACATGAGTATCTGTAATGAAACATTTTAATCAAGCTCATTTTTGAGAGCCTGCAGCTTAGGCTGAAGTTGCTTTCTTCCATCATCCAGGTTTAAAAGGACAACCTGGATGAACTCAAAAAAGCCACTGAGCTTCTTGGGGTAGCTCATATGAAGAGCATAAATCAGACCAAATAAAATCACAACTGAGTCTGGCCAAGATCTGTGAGACATCACTACCTGGTCCTCAAGCACAATGGACACATGGTGAGTCTTGAAGGGAACTCCATCAGGTACCTCTTCGTTTACTACAGCCACCAGCGCCACTGCTCCTTCAGCTGTCGCAGACTCCTCCTGAAAATTAATACATGTTCAGTATTATAATACTTTTCTAAATGGTAAAATAACCAGCACAACTTTACACACAAATTACCTTGCAAGTTTGAAAAATTTCTGAGGAATCCTCCTTCAGGTGGAGGACCAGGCCAGCTAGGGCTGCTGTTCCGACAGCAGTGATGTCATTCTTGTCCTGTTGAATAAATATAAATAGTGAATCATTAAGTTTTTCAGTCAGCATCTGTTAAAGGTATTCTCCACCAGAAAGTGATTTTTTTTTTTGTCTGTTGCCATATTCCTCATAGTTAGATAAGTGGGAAAAAGCAATTTGTAAACAGCCCAGCTGTTTTCCTGATCCGGCAGTACTAGTAGTTACCATTCACTTAGTGTTTTACTCTAAGCTAAAGCTAAAGGAGTACTGCCGGATCAGGAAAATGGCTGGGCTGTTTACAATTTGTTCTGGCCCACTTATCTAACTATGAGGAATATGACAATAGACAAAAAAAAATCACTTTATGGTGGAGTATACCTTTAAGGGCATTTGAAGCACTTTTTACCTGTTCTTCAAAAGTCTTAATCAGTTTTTCCATCGCCTCGCCAAAAACTCCAGTCCTCTTGTTTTTGTACAGCTTTAGAAGTTTAGGTGAATACTTGTCCAGTGAAGAATAGAAGGAATATTGCAGATTTTGATTTGTGATCCTGTGGAACTCAGTGTAGAGCTGCATGGGTAACAACAAAACATTTACATATTATTAGACACCAGATTTGAAGAAATCAAACTTCTCTTCAGAACATAATTTGCATAAATAGGTCATCAATCTATTTTTATCCATCACTTAATATTTAAAAAATTATAATAGTGACACTTTCAGCAGCATTATTTCATTCCGTTTGAATAATATTTTTTGTTCCACAACATTTTCATCTTCCACTGAGGATCTCAGTCCGAAGAACCCGAGTGTTTAAACTGCAGAGGATCTTGTGGTTCTGATGATTTGATTGATCTACAACCAGGACTGGTTCAGTTCATAGATCCATAGGACTGATAAGTCTGGTGTTGATCTGCCAGTCATCATCTAGAAATTGCTAACTCTCCCCGTCCGGAGCCTACTGGCTGATCTTCAGCGCAGCACATCCAGACAGGCAGAGTGTGACTGACTGCAGTATTCATATAACTCAGTAATCACAATAACTACATAGCTGATCACAAGAATTCACCAATATACAGTTCTAAAATTTGAAGGCATAAACAGACTGGTGGTTTAACTCCTAAAAGCAACGTCTTTGTTCTAATTCTCTTTTCTGTTCAGAGATGCG
>SSNR01000223.1:855032-904431 GCA_006937965.1 Callopanchax toddi | reverse complement strand
TGAGGAACCAGAGCTGGGAGACCTGGGGACGGACTGTCCAATCTCTGGGGCAGAAGTCGCTGAGGTAGTCAAACAACTACGCAGCGGCGGAGCCCCAGGGGTGGATGAGATCCGACCTGGGTATCTCAAGGCGATGGATGTTGTAGGTCTGTCGTGGCTGACACGTCTCTGCAACATTGCGTGGTCATCGGGGGCAGTTCCTGTGGAGTGGCAAACCGGGGTGGTGGTTCCCATTTTTAAGAAGGGGGACCAGAGGGTGTGTTCCAACTATAGGGGGATCACACTCCTCAGCCTCCCTGGAAAGGTCTACTCCAGGGTACTGGAGAAGAGGTTCCGGTCGATGGTTGAATCTCGGATTGAAGAGGAGCAATGTGGTTTTCGTCCTGGTCGTGGAACTGTGGACCAGCTCTTTACCCTCGCTAGGGTGATGGAGGGGTCATGGGAGTTTGCCCAACCAATCCACATGTGTTTTGTGGATTTGGAGAAGGCTTATGACCGTGTCCCCAGGGGCACCCTGTGGGGGGCGCTCCAGGAGTATGGGGTTGATGGTCTTTTGTTAAGGGCCATTCAGTCCCTGTACCAGAGGAGTGTGAGTCTGGTCCGCATAGCCGGCAGTAAGTCGGACCTGTTCCCAGTGAGGGTTGGACTCCGCCAGGGCTGCCCTTTGTCACCGGTCCTGTTCATAACCTTTATGGACAGGATTTCTAGGCGCAGCCGTGGTGTGGAGGGGGTGGAGTTTGGTGACAGGAGAATCGCGTCTCTGCTTTTTGCGGATGATGTGGTCCTCCTAGCTTCATCGAGCTCTGACCTTCAGCTCTTGCTGGGGAGGTTCGCAGCCGAGTGTGAAGCGGCTGGGATGAGGATCAGCACCTCCAAATCTGAGGCCATGGTTCTCGACCGGAAAAAGGTGGATTGCCAACTCCGGGTCGGGAGAGAGGTCCTGCCTCAAGTGGAGGAGTTCAAGTATCTCGGGGTCTTGTTCACGAGTGAGGGAAGGAGGGAGCGGGAGATCGACAGGCGGATTGGGGCAGCGTCTGCAGTGATGCGGACGCTGAACCGGTCTGTTGTGGTGAAGAAGGAGCTGAGCCAGAAAGCAAGGCTCTCGATTTACCGGTCGGTCTACGTCCCAATCCTCACCTATGGTCATGAGCTTTGGGTAGTGACCGAAAGAACGAGATCGCGGATACAAGCGGCTGAAATGAGTTTCCTCCGCAGGGTGGCCGGGCTCAGCCTTAGGGATAGGGTAAGAAGCTCGGACATCCGGGAGAGACTCGGAGTAGAGTCGCTGCTCCTCCATATCGAAAGGAGCCAGTTGAGGTGGTTCGGGCATCTGGTAAGGATGCCTCCTGGACGCCTCCCTCGGGAGGTGTTCTGGGCATGTCCTGCCGGCAGGAGGCCCCCAGGTCGACCCAGGACAAGCTGGAGGAAATACATCTTCAGTTTGGCCTGGGAACGCCTGGGCGTCCCAGCTGAGGAGCTGGTGGACTTGGCCGGGGAGAAGGTGGCCTGGGCTGCCCGACTTAGAATGCTGCCCCCGCGACCCGGATAAGCGGAGGAAGGCGAGGCGAGGCGAGGCGAGGGAGAAGCACCAAATATTCACACCTAGCTGCCACTAGGGTACTTTGTTAAAAATGTTATGTTAACCCCCTCATTTCAATATTGAGATTAAAACCGTTTTAACGATTGAAAATCTGAACAGTTCACCTCCCTGAAACTCACAAAGCGGGTGCTGAAACTTCTGGCCCACGTGGACGATAACTTTATCTTCTCCGTGAAGCGATGCATCAGTCTCCATTTTTTTAACATCATCGCAGTTAATAGTTTATTGAATAAACCTTGGACTCTCAGTTGCAAATATATTTTTCCGAGTGATTCCAACAAGGTTATTAAGAGACTGGGAGCTAATGAATCTGCTAATATCTTCAAGCTAACACTACAGTTCAAGGAGAAAAAAGAGCATGCAATATAACTTTCAAATGAACTTTCTTACCTTAAATTTTAATGCAGATTGGCTGCCAGTTGGTCTTCTTTAGTCCGCTAATTTGTTTCCTCACCCTCTTCAGTTCAAAAAGAAAATGGTTCGCAAGGCTGGGCGCCTCATGGCATTCTCAGGTGCACAGGGTCTCCTGTCCAATTCAGCAGGGCCCACTGTTATAATTTACTTAAAATGAGTTTTATGACATCTACCAAAATAAAATGAGTAGATTTAACTAAATTCTGATATTTTCATAGTACTTGAACACTATGAATAAAATACATGTACTCAAATCTGCAGAGTTAGTTGTTGAGGTCTTCATTTTTGAGTAAGATGAACTTGATTGAACTCAGTGTCTGCAACTTTTTCAGGGAAATAAGTTATTTGGACTCACTTTGTTTATTAATATATACTGTTAGGTTTTACAGTGTACACTGTTGGTTGAGTTAAGGACCAAACACCCAGTGAAGCACTGAAGGCTCTCTTCTAGCCTACAGCGACTCTGATTATCTGGATGAGTTAAAGCAGACTTTGAGAACCTGCTAGGAGACGTGGAGATCACTGAGGAACTCTGGAGGATTAAATAAAGGTCTGTGGCTGATTCTCACACTTTGGCTGCAGCTTCTGGATGGAACGTTCGAGACCTTAATGGAGTGTTATCCAATGCATTAAGGAATTAGTGATGATCTTAAGACCCTGATGTATTAATCTCACTCACTACCTGTACTAACAGCCTCAGAGAAAGAACTCTAGAAAGAGATGAGGTAATAAAAGACTGATCTATAAAGCAGTGTTTCTACAACCTGTGCAGCCTGATCCAACCCGTCTGACTCCACAGAAAAGACCAAGACATTTAGCAGCCAGAGAAAATCCTTTACTGTGGGACCTCTGGACATTTATCACCTCATGACCTGCTCAGTAAACACAATGATACTGGTGTGTTAGAGTCCCATCAGGTAATCCGTTTGATCCTACCCTTCATCATTAGTTCACCATCATTACTTCATTATCTAACCCTTAGGTTAACCACTGGTTCAGTTATTTGAACCACTATCATTAATTATTAGGATTTATTGCACCATCACTGATCATCATTACCTAACAATTCCTTTACATTACTTAACCATTGTGTGTATATGTGTGTGTGATTGTGTTTGTGTGGTAAGCAATAAGCATGTTTCATTAGGTCCAGTCTTCATTATTTTGTGTATTATTTACATCCAAACACAGTAAACATGTAGAGAACAACAGAGAGGGGTAAGGGAGGACAGGGTGTTGATGGAGAACAGTTTGAGAAGTTGTGGGTTCGAGTCCTGAAGCAGCCACGCCCACTTCATATCAGTAAACTGTGGTTGTACATCAGAAACATGTCATTATCTTCCCCTAAAATCAACCAGGAAGTGATAAAATGATTAGGGTGTGGTTTTGTGTAACATTTGTGGATGGATGGATGGATAATAATAATGCATCAGTTTTATATAACGCTTTTCTAGGTCACTCAAAGACGCTTTACAGAGTTGCATTATTCATTCACACAGTCATTCTCACCGGTGGTGGTAAACTACGACAGACGTCTGTAGCCACAGCTGCCCTGGGGCAGACTGACAGAAGAGAGGCTGCCATTCTGACCATCGGCCCTTCTGACCACCACCAACATTCACACACAGTCACACTCACATTCACACAGGCAAGGTGGGTGAAGTGTCTTGCCCAAGGACACAACGGCAATCTAACCCAGCCGGAGCTGGGGATTGAACCGGTGACCCTCCGGTTACCAGACCGGCCACTCTCCCAACTGAGCTAGTGCCGCCCCGATGGATGGATGGATGGATGGATGGATGGATGGATGGATGGATGGATGGATGGATGGATGGATGGATGGATGGATGGATGGATGGATGGATGGATGGATGGATGGATGGATGGATGGATCATCCTCATCCTGTTCACTTCAATCAGAACAAACTGCTGATCGTTGAATGGACGAAGGTCCTCCTCAGAAACAGGAATCTTGAGACGTGTCAGCTAGTGTCCTCTTCACTGCCCATCGGAGACACCCCAGCTGTCAGTCAACAAAAAGACAAAGAGCTGGACCCTGGGAGCTGATTTTGTCCCCTCAACAAGTCTCTGCACCCCACCTCGACACCCTCCCCCAAAACCCAAAAAGGTGACATTGTGGTGCCCCTTTGGTCTGTGGCTGGTGGCCTGTCAGCTCTGTTTGATGTGAGTGACTGGGAGTGGAGGCGGGAGGCTGGACAGTAACATGCAGTGACATTAGTTAGCCCTGTCCATCTGGGCTGAAGAAGCATGGCCCTGACAATGATTGATGGCTGATATTCATTTTTAGATCAAGAGAACAGGAATTGCCAGGCGGCGTCCTGTCCTGTGTTTGCTGGTCAGAAACATTTGGGGCTTTTAATCATGTGACTTCTTTTTTTATAGAACAATAGGATGCAAAAACTTTCACAAGAAGTGCCTTTCAGTACTTAGTAATGAGTCAGAATGTCACGCAGTCTTTGTCCAACATCAAAATCTGGGGTCTGCATCCTATAATACTGAAAGAGACATTTTACTGTTTTACCTTTCCTAAAAATACATACAGTATTAGTAAAGAGCCTCATAATTCACTTAGTCCTTCAAATTAAGGGTTTGTGTTGCAATATGATGGGTTTGTTTTTATTTCAAAGCATTTTAAAGGGATCAGAGTTTCAGGTTCAGCTTCAGACAGTTTTCATCTGAACACATTGATCAAAATTCATTCACTCATTCATTGGTCAGGCACACTGCAATAAAGGAAGATTTCATACCCAGACACAATTTAGCAGGTAGTTTAGTTTCTATAGTCATTGAAAAATAGTGCAATAATATAAAACAATAAAATGAAGCAAAATGTTTCACCTACACTGATTATCACACCAGGTTGTACAGTGAAATACTTTAAATATTAGAAGTGTTTAACTTTGTCTCTCCATCATCAGAATAACTTGCTGCATGTGGAAAAACTAGTTTGATATTAGAGAATTTGGGGAGAATCTTTTTTTTCTGATGGACTCAGTGAAATCTCTGTCAGAACAATAAACAATACAGGAAGAGAAACAAACTGTTACCTCAACATTAAACTGTATTCATGTAGAACCTGTAGTGCCTGCAAAGTCATGTGTGTCAAAGGTCATTCCCTTTTCCCCTGGGAAGAACACTGCTGCGTATATCTTAACCATGACATCTCATGTTTGCAGTCCGTCTTCGTAAGCCGACCTCGTCATCTGCAGAGCCGTCACAACAAGACTGCTCTGTTCTTCACCTTATCTCATACAGGAGACTACAGCTCTGAAGGAATAAACCTTTGGAACTAATAAAAGTTCCTTTTCTACTGTTACAGACTTGCTGATTAACGGAAGCTTTGGAAGCTTTTAACGATGGAAGGTTTTCTTAAAGATGAATTTAACCAGACTTGATTGCTTAGAAGTAAATGATTAAGTTAAAATACTTGATAATTGTTTAAATTGCCGTATTTTGTCTTTTCTCAGAAAAAGTGACTGAATGACTCTTAAATGCACTTTCAATATAACTCAAGTATTATATTCATATTGATCAGTCTATTCAATCTTGATAATTTAAGTCTTAAAACAATGATTAGTTGAAATGCATTATTTTGGATCTTCAATACATCAAATGAATCTACTTGATGAATGAATGAGACTTTATTAACATCCATGCTACATACTAATATCAGCACATTAATAATGACAGTTATATTGAATTTAACTCATGATATTAGGTTAAATTCTTCCTTAGAAGCCTCTCAGAGATGGTGAAGTCTCAAGGATTTGTTAACGCCTCCTGCACTTTACTGATCCCTGATTGGCTAGTCTCAAACCTCAAAAGTAACTCGGAAGAATCCAGAGTTCCAGCCACCATGCTAGACTGGAGACCTGTTGAGGTCAAGCCAGAGCTTTCGACAGATAACTTTTAGCGGCACAGAGCCGACCTTTTTGAGAACCACACTACAATCTGTTTAACCTGCTAAAGCTCCATCAGACGCTAACAGCCATCCTCCAGTCTCCAGCTGAGGTGAGCTGCTGCATTAGAGTCACCTCAGCCCAGTTTCAAGGTGCCTTGAATACCCCAGAAGTAGCCCTCCGAGACCGAGAGCCCACCTCCTCCTTCATATCCCAGCCTGCCCCCCCCCCACCCCCACCCCCTGATGCTGGTCTAGAACCTCCACTGCAGACCCTAAAGGCAAACTGGGATCATCATCCTGGCTTAGCTTTCATTTTAACCTGAGGAATATTCTAGTCTAAGCACACTGCCAGCATTAGCATCAACACAAGCTGTTTCTGGGTTCTGAGGAGTCTTGTGTGAAGTACCTCCAAGTACCTGCAGTAAATATTACTATGATCCTTGTCTGGATAAACAGAGAGTAGCTTTCATGGTTACATTAAGATAACATCCACTCATAGTAGGGCCTAAAGAGGAACACGTTTCTACCACCTGAATCTAAAACCACTCAGAGCAGCTTTAGCTCGCGGTTTGTTAATATTGTCCTTTTTGCACGAGACATTTTCTTTCTCTCTATTTCCTGACCTAAAGGCAGCTGTGAATGTGAACACGGTGGCTGCCTGAGATATCCCACCACTGCTGCAATGAAGAGGTGTAAAAGATCATTTCATGTAGCGTTATCTAAACTGTAGCAGGTTCATCATCCATCTGGTGTCTGTCTGCATGGAGTTGGCACGTTCTCCTCATGCATGTTCTCCTCATGCATGTTCTCCTCATGCATGTGTGGATTTTCTCTGGGTACTCCGGTTTCCTCCCACAGACCAAAGCCATGCCTGTCTGATTAAATAAGGACTCTAATTTGACACTAAATCCTGAAGACTTTATTTGAAACTGGCTTAAAGGTCCTGTTTTAGATTTGTAAAAATCAGTGGAATGAAAAGTGTTTGGCTCTTTTCTGATTTCCTGTGTTTTTGTCACATTGAAATGTTTCAGATCATCAAATAAATGTGAACATTAGAAGAAAAATAACAAGTAAACACAACATGCAGTTCATGAAGGAAGGTGTTTTCTTATTAATAATAATAATAAACTTTATTTATAAAGCGCCTTTCATACAGATAAAATTGTAACGCAAGGTGCTTTACAAGTTAAAATGACCCCAAATAAACCACATTCCCATCCGTCCCCCATAAAAAGCACAGACGCACACACAGACACACACACAACCACGCACACACACACACGTAAACACCCACACACACCCCTACATTCCATAAATAAGATCTGACTGACAAAGTGAAGTAGACCAAAAACCCCTTGAAGCCAGACGTCACGTTGTGATCCACGAGACTTCAGGAACAAATAAGAAACAAAGTCATTGAGATCTCTCAGTCTGGAAAAAGGTCTAAAGCCGTGGGACTCCAGAGAGCCACAGTGAGAACCACTTTACACAAATGGTGAAAGATTGGAACAGTGGTGAACCTTCCCAGGAGAGACCAGCCAACCAAAATTACCCCAAGAGCTCAGAGACAACTCATCCTAAACCCCAGAACAGCATCCGCAGACCTGAAGGTCTCACTGGTCTTAGTTCAGGTCAGAGAAAGAAAAAAAAACGGGGCAGAAATGTTCTGCAGGCAGAGTTCTGAAACCAAAACCCCTGCTGAGCAAAAGGAACCGAAAGGACAATCTCAGTTTGGCCAGAAAACATCCTGATGATCTTCAAGACTTTAGTGAAAATAACTGTGGACTGACGAGACAAAAACTGAACTTGGTGTGTGTCCTGTTACATCTGGAGGAAAAGGAACAGCATTTCAGGAAAGGATCATCACCCCAGCAGTGAAACATGGTAGTCTGATGGTCTGGACCTGTTTTACTGCCTGAGGACCTGGAAGACCTGCTGTGAGGCTAGCTTATGTTCTGTGTCTACCAGAACCTCCTGAAGGAGAACGTCTGACCATCTCCTGACCTCTAGCTGAAGCTCAATGGGTTCTGCAGCAGGATGATGATCCAAAACAGCAGGTCCACCTCTGAACGGCTTCAGAAAAACTAAACAAAGACTGTGGAGTGTCCTAGTCCAAGTCCTGACCTGAGTCTGATGGAGATGCTGAGGCAGGCTGAATTCTCATTTCCAGTTCTCACCAGCGTTTGATTAAAGGGAGGAATCACTTTGTCACACAGACTCAGGGAGGTTTGGTTTTTATTCCCCTTATTAATATACACCTCCACTCAGAAACTGCATTTTGTGTTTACTTGTGTTACTTTTGTCTGACATTTCCATTTGATCTGAAACATTTTTCAAACACTTTTTAACAGCACAGTAAATAAAATGTGCTTGCAGAGGTTATGTTGATTGTCTGTCCGTATGTGAAACACTTTACATCAAACAGTTATCACATCCAGTTGTGTGCAAAATAAAAAAGAACAATAAAAAACTTGTAAACTGAAGAATAAAAAACCTCCCAAACTTCAGTATTTGATTGGAGCTGCAGTATAGTTGTAATCCTCCTTAGATGTGTCAAAACAAATTAAACTGTCAAAGCACAAAGCAAGAAACCAGTAAACTGTGAAGCTCGATTTCACATCACAGCAGCACAAAGCAGAGCCCTGAGTTGTGTGTCTGCTGTTACAGTGTTTTAATGTTGTGTATTTTGATTTGTGTTGGGGTGTAAAGCTGAGTGTGTGGGAGTGACATGATGGTTTATTATTCATTGCTCTGAACCAGGTGTGAACTGACACGTAGTTATTTGGTAACATTGAGTGATTGCTGCCCGATTTAATTGTGCAGCAACCACACTGTATTATTCATGGCCTGGCACTTTTAACTTGGTAATTACCAGCTGCTGGGACACAGTGGGACTCCAGTGGTTGTGTCAAAAACAGCTCCCTCAGTAAATTCACTTACACAAACGCATGGAACATTTCATTATTAATTAGGAAGGTCAGCATGAACCCAGCTCTTTAAAAGCTGTTTTGGCTTCTTTTATGTTCTGCAGAAAGTTAAACAACCTGCAGCCAATCAGTGTCAAGACAATTTATATTGACATGAAAAATGTTCATCCGTGGAATGAAATCATGACTTATTCTGATGCAGTAACCTGTTACAAGACTTTAATAAAAGTACAAATCAAATGTGTTCATTCATCTATAAGTGTGTGTGTGCTGGACATGATGTCAGTTAATTCAGTTGAGTTTTCTTCGTATTACATTTGTTCTGTTCATATAAACAGTTCCCTGCAGTGCACATTTGCTCTCATCTTGCTGTTGACTGGGACACAGCCTTGTTAAAGAATGGGATCTGAGGTTTTACTGGTTGCTTCTAAGGAGCTCACAGAGTGTGATGTGCTGCCTTCAGCAGACAGAAATCAGAGCGTGAGCCGACCTTAAAGGGATTTTTCAGCCATTCTTAGTCATGTTTATGTGTAAAGTCATTAATAATCACTATCTTGATTGCAGACAGGTTGTTTATCTGTATAGATTTCCTGAACAGCCACAGACTGTTGAGCTAATGGCTCCACAGCCTAGTGATGTTGTCTTTAAACAGCATCAAGCAGCTTCACGTTACTCTGGTTGTAATTTTTTTTGTTGTTGTTATTTTCATGCACTCACACGTATTGTCGGAGACGTTTTTGATTTTTACTTCTCCGTCTGTGCTGTGAAGCAATTCTCCACCAGGACAGCAGAGGGCGCATAACTTTTCTGCAGTAATGCCTCCGGTCGACCAAAGTTTGTTTATTTCAGCTCAGTAATGGCCGACAGAGGTCGAATTTTGATTGAAATGTAACGGATTTATGTTAAAGAACAAACTGTGTTGTTTAAAAGAATTAAACAGGAGTGAGGAGACAGCGGCGTCTGTTGAATGTCCGTCCGTTCAGTGAGGACGAGGCAGACGACGAGCGAATATGTAGCTCTTGTTTAACGACACTGGTGGATGATATAAATGTTCGTACTTCATCTGCCAGACGTTTCTCGAGCTGATCCATATCTGCTTCCGCAAAATTCTACTTCTACTTCTCTGAGCGGCATGAGCCGGATATGATCACGGGTTGTTGAGCTGACCAATCAGAGACGTGCGCTCTCCGTCTCGTTCGACGGATGTTTAGAAAAGTGAGCTCGACTCCGTCCGTCCTTGCGGGCTGTCGGAGAGCCCTTGCGTTGACGGATAATGGCGTTGCGTGTCTCCGTAACGACGCAGACGAAGAAGTATAAATCAGGCTTTAGCTTCTGTAGCTTCACATTGCAGACTCCCAGCTGGAAACTCTTCTGTTGAACCAGGATTTTATGTCATGATTTTATTATTTTTTTCTTTTTGCTTGTTTTTATTCTTTTTGTAACTTAAAGGTCCATATTCTGCCAAATCCACTTCCTAAAGATCTTCTAACAGTCGTATCAGTCCCAGAGACTGTGTCTGAGACCCAAAGTGTTCAAATGTTTTCACCGTTTTCACTTCCTGATTCTTATTTGTGGGAAATGTGTTTTGAGCTAATGCTAAAAGGGTGGTTTCTAAATCTTTCCCCTGCTGATGTCAAGAAGGGAAAAGACCACTCCTCTCTAGAGGACAGAGCCAATCAGAGCACCTTTGGCTACCTGAGCCCACCCCCGCCCCCCTTTAAAAACCACGGGAGCGCTCATCCTCACAAACGTTAGCTTACAGTCATGGTGAAGCTACGAGCAAAGCACGGCAGTTGCTCCGTAGATGGATGATCAACGAGCACAAAGTCTTTTTTTACTCCCTTCATCTGAGACCCTGAAGACCCACTGACGTCTCACGAACGTCTGAATAAACCGATGAGGTGATTTTGACATAAATATTAAAAAGCTGCAACTCTAGGGTGATCATTAACTCGTCCTAACTGATATTCCTCTGACCTGAGGTCATTCAGGAAGCTGTTTACAAACTATAAGACTATTAAAAACGTTTACACAGAAACACACTTCAAAATGGCTGAAATATCATTTTACAGAATTTGTGAGATGAAATACGAGCACCAGACGTATGGACCCTCCAGGTCCAACAGCACAACTGCTCAAATACTGAACATTCAATAAAAAGACCTTCAATAATACAATTCTTCCAAATACTTATTTACATTTCTTTAGAATTGTTGCTATATAAAGAGGTTGTTATTAAGTCTGATCAAAAACATATTGATTAGAAGCTTTTCTAACATATCCTCAGGTTATAATAAAGGCTTGTACACTGATTCATTTCAATGCCAAGGGCCTGGTGTCAAACCTAGAGTATTTATAAATGTTGTCATCATCCATGCAGCAGCTATTAAAACCCTCACAGAACAAGTGAACAGGTCATATAGTGTTTCTGTCAAATACAACAGTTACACAGAGGAAGTGGAAGAAAGATGGCCATCAAAAGAAAAATAAATAAAGGGGAGCAGAGCACTTACCATTTAATCCAGCTACTGGATAGCAGGGTCAGAGTTTACAAAGAGAGAAAGAAAAGGAACAAACAGAGAAACATAAAGACACACAGCAAAGCCCAAACACTTTAACGCAACACAACAAAGACAAAAGCAGCATGCTAAGAAATGAGAACAGTTCAGAGCAGAGGTCAACAACCCTGGGCAGCACCGGCAGGCGAGGGGTTAACTGATGGCATGAGGAGCATTCGTCCTATCAAGTGGATTCATGAATACATAGAAACAGTCACCAGTTTATACTCCAAATTAGCTAGCACTTCACCTGCTGGGTTTGAATTGTGATTGACTAAAAATCACTGACCATTATGAGTTACTCTGCCTACTGGTGAGAAGAACGTTTCTTAAGGCATCGCAGCGAGCTAACAGATAACACCCTGTCCTGATTGATGATGTGGATGGAAGACTGAGCAGAAGGACCCTTTGTGAACTCCAGTGTTAAACAGGGATCTCATGTCTTATCTTATATACAGTGTGTCTTACTGCTACTTCACATCGGACGCGGTGCGGCTGCAGAACGTCTCCGGTACTTTGCCTCCGCAGGAGCGCCAAATCTTGGTGGTTCACACGATAACAAGTACTTGTATAAGCAGCAGCTGGTAAACAAAAAGCTACAGTCATCTTCTCATACTTTTGTTGAGGATTATTTATTCAAATGGCTTGTTCCACAATGCACACTTCATTTTTATATAGTTTAATGTTTTGCTTAATTAAGTCTTGTGTTGTTTCTTTGTCTTTTAAATATCCAAATCGTGCTAACTTTAGCTTGCAGCTAAAGGTTTTATGTTGAAAAATACCAGATGCATCTCGCCCGCCAGCGTTTCACTTCCTGTTTGACGCGCGTAATGTCTTTAACTTGATGAAGATCTGCATGCGGTGTCCGGAAAAATAGACTTGTTACGAAAAGTTAACTTTGCTCTGCAACCGCAGCCGGTGTGAAGGCTCTGATTGGAATCAATGGTTTTTAATTGTTGCGGCGTCCGCACCGCAACGCATCCGTTGTGAAGTGGACTTTACATTATGGTGAAATGTTATGGATGAAAAGTGAGGGTTTTTTGACAACAGCAGAATTGCACTTTGCCAACCTCTGTCAAAAAATATAACTTCGTAAAGTTGTCTAAAGTTTATGACTGTTGATATGCTTCAGATTGATCGTAATTCAATAGTTGATACGGGGACACATTAACTTCAGACGACACTCCTCATCAGAAAGGTTGCCAACCCCTGGTTTAGCGTATGTGCAGTACAGTATGTGATGAAAACAAACCAGTGACTAATATTTAAATAAAGATATGCTGGAGATTACAGGAAGACTACAGCAGGAGACAGAGAGAGACATGAAGCTCAACAGAGGATGAAGAGAATCAAGGAAAACAAACGCTGTCTGATGTTAGATGATCTGTAAAACAACACTAGCCCTCACAAGTGTTTTTAATTGATCTAAAAGACAATTTAGCTATCAAAATGGTTATCAAATAAAATAGCACAGGTGTGACTGAAAAACAAGATCTGGGAAGTGAAAACTTACAGAACTGGGATATGGGTGCATCAAGCTGTGGTGCTGTGCCCCCCCTGGCGTTCAGTTTCTGGACCTGGGTGGGAGGCACCGGCTTGTGTGACTGACCCGTGGCCCTGTACATGGCCTGAACCCACAAGATGCGGTCCTGCTCATCATCACTGGCAAAGATCACAGTGTCTCCTTCTTTTACGGCATTGAAGAACGTCCTACCTCCATCCAGACCTGAAGAATGGACATGGTTAGATGTAGACTCACTCTTTCCTCAACACTCAAAGAGAAGTGTTGAACAAAATTATATTGAGACAAATTATAAGCAGTGTCGCAATGTTTCTATCGTTGTAATGCATCAGCTCAGACAGGTGGGGTGCAGGTTAAGAGCTTTAAAAGAAAAGGAGATACTTTTCAAACAAATCCTCTAATGAATGTACAGGCAGCCAGTGCAGCGAAGCTAAACTGGGTAGACTGATGCCTTGTCCTCTGTGCGTGGTGGTGTGATGAAGTTCACCTCACCTGGCTGAGGGTCAGTGTAGTCCACAGTGTAGCCATCCAGTTGTAGAAGTTCCACAGGCTCCGCCTTCTTTTCTCTGTAGCTGCACATGGCAAAAGTGTACTGACTCACCTGTCAGAGAGAGAATGTTCATTTGTCAGCTGGCTGAGAAGAGAACAACTGAATTAAAACACTCCTTAACTTTGAGGTATCCACTGAATGATATCATGAAAACAAGACATTAGTAGTAATATGTTATTAATATTTAGAGGTATTTATTGTTTGGGGGGATTTTCCACTTCATTTTTCTAATTGAAGGTGTCGTTTCTGAGTGATATGTTGTTGTTTTGTTTTTTCTGGTTTGGATGGTGTGCTGCTTGGAGGATTTTTGCTGTTAGCTTTTTTACTTTGGGCCACGTAATATGATGCGTAACCATGACAATGGCAGACTTGTTTGCCAGAGGGAGAAACTGACATCTCAAAAGCTAAAAAAACCTGAACTGTGACCCAAACAGAGACGTTTAAAATGAGGAGACACGGATGTAGATCAGGAGCAGAGAGGAGAGAGAGGAAGAGGAAGTTTAAACCATCACTTCATCCATCCTAACGGGGAGCCTGAGATCTCTCCTGAACCAGATGGACCAGCTTGAAGTTCTGATGAGGATCCATCAGAACATCAAGTGTTTCACTGAGACGTGGCTGCAGGATCAGATCCAGACTCCAACGACTCTCTGTCCGGCTTTCAGACGACACCAGCAGACAGAGATTTGAAGAGGAGCAGAAAAAACAAAGGAGGTGGATTATCAGAGCCCAAGGCCTGATCAGACCAGCTGTGGGATTCTGCAGCACCTCTTCAAACTTAGCCTGGCCCAAGGCCCAAGAGAAGACCTAAGAAATCTCACCCCTCTGCCCTCAATGACCTGTTGTCCTAACGTCTCACATCATGAAAGTCCTCCAGAGACCATTATTGGTCCACCTGACTGATCAAACAGCTCCTTTCAGGACTCTCTACAGTTTGTTTATCACTGCGGAGTCGGAGTTGAAGACTCTTCACAGACCTCTGTGAGGATCACGTTCTTTGATTTCTCCAGTCAGTCTGATTTATTATGTAGAAACTCCAGAGACACAGGTGGATCCTCTAGTCACCTGGATTCAGGACTACCTGACTGACAGACCTCAGGCTGAGTGTCTGACCAGGTGATCAGCTGACCAGGAGCACCACAGGGAACTGAACTCTCACCACTCCTTTTCTGTCACATCTGCGGTGGTGGTGGTTTTGTTGTTTCTCTCTCTCCTCCAGGGTGAGGCAGGCTTACAGCTGCAGCTCATCGGGACTCACCAGGAGCCCTGAGGCAGACACCGGGTTGTGTTGCTCTCTTGAGTGGTAATCAGGCCTCTACCTTCCTGTGTTGCCTCTTCCTAGTTGTATTCCTGACCTGTATGTTTTCCCCAGGCAGAATGCACACAGGCTCCTGGTCCCTGGATTACCTTGTTCCTCTCTGTTCTCCTCAGAAGGTCCTTACCTCCACTCTATTCCCTACCTGTCCACCCTCCAACGCAACACCTGCCTTTCTCAGCTTCCTGGATTCTCCTCCTCCCCCTGGAACTCCTACTTTCATCAGCAAGCCTCACTCATTCTATCTTATTGCCTTCCTGGAGTCATATCACTCATGCCTTCAATAAATGTTTTTCTCTTATCTGAAATGTTTGTGCCTCTAATTTCTGCCATCACAGGCCTCAGAGTTTCAGTACCAGTCAGATTCCTGTCATCTGCTGAACTATTCAGATAGATGCCTCTGATTATGTTAGATGTATCGGAGATGGAAAGGAGAAGAGACAGAAGTGGTTATGGATACATTATGATGGTTAATAAACTGTGGAGCAACGCAGTGGGGATGGATGTAGAGTTTCTGAAACACAGAAGCGTCAGACGAGAAGCTGGAGAAATATCCAGAGTTGAAAGAAGAAACAGAGAAGTTGTGTAAAGTCAGGTCCTACACAGGTATAAATATGTGTGTTATGGTGGACATGGTCTTCTCACTGCGCTGTTAGCCTGCTGTAGCTGTAGCATGCCAGTCACTGTAGACTGATGTCAACAACAGCAAAGCCTGGCCATCCAGTGCTGTCACCATGTCTACTGCTGCAGCGTGTGTGTGTGTGTGTGTGTGTGTGTGTGTGTGTGTGTGTGTGTGTGTGTGAGAGAGTGACAAATGAGATTCCCCAAGACAGAGCTGATGACACCTGAGGCCAAGTAAAGGATGGAGAGAGCTGGACCAACTCTCCAGCAGCTCCCTGGCCTCCAGGACACCACAGAGGCAAACCATGGTCTAAAGTACTCCACTCCCCCACTCCCCTCACCCCAAAACACCCATTCCTGTCTGTCTGCCTTCCTCGCTCATCCTCTCTCTCTCTGTCAGTCAGCTGGAGGACGACAGAGACACTGTGATGAAAAATGAGGGCGAGTGAAAGCAGTTGCTCATGTAAATGTTGTTCCCATCATTACTGAAGGAAGTCACACTTGAGTCTTAAATTAAACGTTAAAGATGACTTGTTTAATTTGGCATGGGAGTTCACAAATAACGTGGCAAAAAATGCATCCTGAGCCAGTTGTCTTTTATTTAATGAATTATTTGATGATTATAATTAAAAATCTTACAACATATTCAACAACACCTGCCTTCATCTTTTACAATTATAGCTATTAGTAAGAAAACCTCTTCAAATGGCTGCTTTACCCTCCATCAAAGTTGGCTGTTCTGTCGCTGAAAGCAGCCCCTGATCTTCTTCCTGGGGCCTCTTTCCAATAGCTGCCTTTACAGTCTCTCAGAACCAGAAGTCCATGGAAAGATTATAGAGCCAAGACTCTTTAGGAGCTGGCAGAACTCAACCCTCATCTGGTCAATAAGAGGAGCTCTCTTCTCTGCTCTGGAGAAGGAGAAGATCCTGAGACTGGGCATCACTTCAGAGCTCGACTCAAATCAAAGTCTCCACCTGTGTCTTTACTAAACTTCACCTAATCAGAATCTGAGAGGAATATGATAAACAACAATGGGACACTCATACTTCAGTCATGTGTTGTGAGATAAAAGTTAAAACAGAATCATGAGCAAATCATGTATTTCTTGGGCTCATGCTACTATTATATATATTATAATAGCTACTATTAAACTCCTCACATGTAAATAAAATGACTGATGTTTGCAGAACTCAGCAGTAAAGCACCAGTATGTCTGCGATGCTGCAGCAGGTTCATGCTCTCACAGATCTCTGCTCTGACAGGAAAAACCTGCTGATGCAAATCAGTTTCACTTCAGACACTTTGGAGGTGGATAGCAAGGAATTCACTTCCTGATTGGTCACTTTAAAACTGAGCACTGGCCTCTGGGTCGATGCACACTCAGTCTGCTGTCACAGTCGCTCTCACAAAAGCAGCTTCTTGAACAAAAGTTTGATCAAGAAGTCACTGCATTACATTGTAGTCAGATTTAATCATCTCTCATCTGTACAGTTCTTTTCTATGACTTCAGAAAGTTTACATTACAGTCATTCACACACTGATGGCAGTCAGCTACACTGTAGCCACAGAGAGAGACTAGACCTTCCAATCACCACCAGCAGGTAATGGAGGTGAAGTGTCTTGACAAAGCACACAACGACAAGATGAGCCATTAGTGAGTGGGGTTTGAACTGACAACCCTCTGGCTGCAAGACAAACGCTACTGACCTAACACCTCCCTAAAAGCTACGAAACTAAAGGCTAGTTTCTACTCCTCCGTCTGTGTCGGTACAGAGACACGCAACGCCATTATCCGATGATGCAAGGGCTCACTTTTCTAACTATCCGTCAAACAAGACGGGGAGAGACGTCTCTGATTGGTCGACCCAACAACCCAAGATCATTTCCGGCTTGATGCCGGTACACTGTCAGAAATAAAGGACAACAATTGTACCTTTTTTTGTCACTGGGGTGGTACCCTCAAAAGTACAGTTTTGTACCTTTAACTGGGGGTTATATCCTAAGGTGAACAAAGATGTACCTTTTAGAGTACATATTTATACTCCTTAGGGTACATATGTGTCCCCTAAGGGGTACAGGTGTGACTAGTAAAAGGTACAAACTACAAGGGTAAAAATTTGTACCCCCAGTTAAGGTTCAAAATGGTATCCTCAAAAGGTACAATTCAACATCAATCCATTCCAGTTCAATCAAAATTCACTCTCTGTCGGCCATTACTACGCTGAAGTAAACAAACTTTGGTTGACCAGAGACGTTACTGCAGAAAAGTTATGCGCCCTCTGCTGTCCTGGTGAAGAATTGCTTCACAACACCAACAGACAAGTAAAAATCAAAAACGTTTCAGTTAATACGCATGAGCGCAAACTTGCTGTCGTAGACTAGGCTTAAGACCTTCGACGCTGAGACCACGCCCCAGAATCCTAAGGACCTGATCACCTCCACACACATGCCTTAGTCTCTGGGTGAGGTGGTCCTCTGATACAGGATCTGGAGGTAGGCTCCATCGCTGTCTGCCTGCTGCCAAACCAAACTAACAATGACAACAGAGAACTGTGGAGTGCAAACATTGTTTAGGGGGAGCAGAGCAACTATTCAATATTCAGACCGATCTCAAGCCAAGCCTGCATTCAGTCTACCAAAAGATTCAGTTCAAGGAAAGCCCAGAAAATGTTACTTCCGTATCAATCATCTCCCTGACTCACGCAATACTCAATCTAATGTCCTCTCTGTTCCAGAAGCAGCTCTACCTTCATTCTGTGGGTACCCTCACATGGTAAACTAACCATCAAGTCAAGCAAACACAGAACACTGAGCATGATCCGGTCTGCACAGGACCCTTCAACCACCGTGGCTTCAATCCCAGGAAAACCTGCATCTCTCTTCGAACGTCTTTTTGGTGGCCCGGTGTTGAACACGGCATAAAAGAAAAGGTTCTGCCTGTCTCAAAGTAAAGTCTGAATCAGACACCTTAGGACTTTACATTTTACTCCATCTACAGACCCACAGATCACTGGACTCCCCCCTCTGCCTGTAACAGTTCTTCATATTCATTGCAGCTCTTCAAACATTATACTGACACTGGTGGGTCAACATGCTACAAATAAATCCAAACAACAGAACGGTCTCAGATGAAGAGAACAGCTTTCATTATACATCATTCTTTATGGCAGTGCAGGTTCACCTGTGTGCTTTGGTGAGAAATTAGAAAAAAAATCTAATGTGTTGTTAAAAAAAACCTTTCAAGAAGTGGGTCAAGTTTCTGCTGCTGGTTTTGTAGCAGCTCAGTAGATATAAAGGATGTAAGGTTGTTCACAGACAGAATATCAGTAAGAATCATCCATTAAGAAGTCAGAGCATCAGTTCTCCAACCTCCAAACCCAAACCGTCCAGCAACCTGAGGATATAAATCAAACAAGCTGCTGATGTTTCTCTGAACCGTGCACCAAGAAGCACATTTACCCCTCAGTGTATGAAGGTGTTACCTTGTTATTGCGATAGTGAACAAAATAATGGCGCAATGGGTAATTCACCAACATCACGTCTAGAGGCTGTTCAGGAGAGACGCTGAAACCTTTAGCTTCCTGTCTGGAACTCAGGAAAATCTTTCTGCAGCTACCCTGAGCTACAAAATCCAGATTGGCTTAAGAAAAGTACTTCATGGTGGATATGATAAGTCACTTGAACATGCTGAACAGACGTCTCCAGGGAAAGGGGAGAAAGGCGCTGCAGATGCTGGAGGACGTTTTAGCATTTGAGCAGGAGATAACTCGTTTGTCAGAGAGGTAGAGAGAGGAGCCTCTCTCACTCCTCCTCCCGGAGAGAATTCAAAGAAAAACATCCTCTCACTTTACAGAGCAGTAAAAAAGAAAATTGCATTTTTGAAAAGATCTGATAAGTTTAGAAAATAAAACAACAGTTATCCTTCCCTCTGTTTCCTCTGGCTGAATCAGGAGTGAGTTGAGACATCTTGAATTGAACCGGTAGGTCCAGCTGACATCGACCTACCTGTGAGCCGATCTCAAAGATGTCAGCCATCAGGAGCCACTCCAGCTCCACCCCCCTAAACCTGACCACGTCTTTATGAATGCGTCTCAGAAACGTCGCTATACGCTGGTGTTTGTTTTAACTTCATTATAGGAGCAGGTTCTCAGAAGCACCAACATCAAAAAATCCAAACATACGACAGCCTGCAGTCGTGTGAAGGTGGACGTCAAAGCTCAATATTTAGGTGTGTGAGGGTTAAAGAACTCACACATTATTAAATAAAACCTGGACCATTTTAGATTTATTGTTTTGAAGCAGTCTGGTGCCGCTACGGCTCTTCTTTAGTGGCCCACTTCTTATTTTGTTAGAGTTCAGGTTTTGATCAGCCCACACACGGCGCTGTTCGCTTGTCTCCTCTTCAAAATGATTTGATGCTTTTTATTTGTTTATTTCATTATTGACTGGAAATATAGTTTTTGTAAACATTGAATCTACAAAAAGGATGTAATACTTTGTTATTAAATACATTTAGTCTATGCTAGATCCTAAATGTCCACACTGACAAAAGGTCATTACAAAGATGATGTTGTATTTTATTGATGTATTTTAGTTCAAATTTGGAAATTATAATTTAAGAAAAATCAGATTAAGGAGTATATATATTTTTTTTTTAACAGAACAGAGTCATATTCTATACATGGAGCTGAACAAATCAGAACATTTACAAATAATAAAATGTCACAAGTCGGTTATTTATTACAAATGTTGAAAGAAGTCATGAATAAAATACCTCTGCAGCCATAACAACGTTTCTAAAACAGCAACAAAGTGGAGCCATAAACACACACAGTTCACACAGCCCTACACACACACACAGATATAAAAACAAACACACACACACACACAAGTGTGCAGTCTATTGACCAGTATTTGTCACTTGCTATATATTTAGCTGGGAGCCAGTGAGAGGCTTCAAGTTGGCGGAGCTCAGGCTTTTCTAGCTGCAAGTGTTAGACCAGCTAGTGTTCACTCGACTTTGTCAATCCCCTGTCAACTTGTAGCTCTGAGACATATCCTCTCTAATGCATCAGAGACAGGACCACTGCTGCCCCCCCACCCCACCCCCCGCCTGCTGCCCACCTCTCAGTGCAGAGCCACCAGGAAACACCCCCTCCACCCCCCAACTATCCCCTGACAAAAGCCTGCTTGGCCTCTCCATCATTTGTGTGACGGCCGAGGGAAGACAGCTTGGCTGCCTCTCTCCTCCTCGCTGCACACAACATGTGGTTGGAACTAATATTACATCCATGACGGAAGCTGCTCCGCCTGCTTTGTTGTTCCTTTCTTCAGACGGATAATGTTTTTCATTCTGCTTTTAAAAATCAACAATTAGATATTTTAAAAAGACAGAAACCGTCATCGTATAGAGCTTTAGGACCTATTGCCAAAAACTAGAGATGGAGGTTATTTACTGTAACGAACAATTTAAAGTAAACTGAAGAATAAAAGTGTTCAACTTGTTTGATAAAGAAAGTGGTGACGCTGTCAGATGATCAAACTGTGTTTTAGTTTAATACAGTTTTTAACTTTCCTCACTGCTGTCATGATTTTATTCATTTAGTTTTATTTTATTCACAGCAGGTTAGAAACATGTAAAACATGTCAGTCAGTCACAAAGAGAAGCATAAAATGAACATCTAACCATAATGATGTATTAACAACGTGCAGAGGACGTTAGGAGGGAAACACTGTTTGATTTACAACAACGATCTTATACTTTTAGCATTTCAACACATTTTAAATCTGGAGACATTTTATTTGATCCACTGAAACAAAACCATTTAGAACCACATGAAAACTAAAATCTACCTCCTGACATGTTAGTCAGAACCACTGCTGGGTGTGGGTAAAAACACAGAAAATAATAAGAACATGTTCTGTAGCTTAATTTTTTATTTTAATAATCGATTTTATTATTATTATTATTATTATTATTATTATCATCCAAAATATTTATATATTATTTTAAATTTAAGGCAACTATTATCAAAATAATAATTATTTATATTAATAGTATTTGTTTTATTATTCAGATTTTATCTAATATTTATAAAAAACATTTTTTATCAAATATACATAAAATAATAATTATCTTAACTATTTTTATTCTCCTAATTTTATCATGTATGATTTTAAATATTACAATAATTATAAATTACATTATGTCCAAAAAACATATAAAACCATAATGTATTAACAATAATAATAAATATAATTTTATAATATATATATATGTTTTTATTTAGTTAGTTAGTTGTTTATTTATATTATTAATATAATTTTGGTTAAAATTTTATATTATTATTATTAATAATTTTTATTATTTATAATAATATGTATTATTATTATTATTAACTATTATTATTATTTATAATAATAATATTTATTATTATTATTATTAATTGATAATAATAATAATAATTATTATTATTATTATTATTATCCAGATTTGATCACAAATGATCTTCTTTAAAAGGCATATAATAACTGTTATTACTAATGTATTTATTATTATCATAATATGTATTATTATTAACAATAATTATTATTATTATTATCATAATATTTATTATGATTAACAATAATTATTATTTTATTTTATTATTGTTGTTGTTGTTCTTATGTGAGACATATTGCAGGAACCACTGAGTTGGTCGTTCAGTTCCTACCTGAACCAACACAAAGAATCTCTTCTTCCATCTTTTCCACACATTCTTGCCGATGGCCCACAGGTACCTGTAGGAGTGAAGGAGCATTTTTAATCAATAAAATGAATTTTACACAGATCTCTACGTTGTACAGCTGCCTCAGTATTAGTCCGTTCTGCTGTTAGAGAAGAGAGCTGAGGACTAAACAGTAGAGCATCTACTGACCTCTTCTGGTCAGATATTGTCACTGCAACCTCCTCATCTCTTTGTTCTTTGTTAGACAACGAAACACAAACATCTTCTGACATGACAACACAGTCAAAACCTTCTATTACATAATACACCTGAATAAAAAGTGCATAATAAACATCATGTAACACATCTGAAGAGTAAACGCTTCAAACATCAATGAACTTATTTTCATTATAAAAGTAGAAAGTGACTGAATACAAAAACGTTACATATAATATCTGGTGGATTTATTAATGTTGTTGTTGTAATAATAAATATTCTCAGGATTTAACTCAAACACAAAATCCATTTCTAAAGTGAAAAAGAGAAACTTAAATGAAATGTTCTAGTTGTGTCCTGTATGGTTAAAAGCTGGGTTTTAGTGGGGCATGGTTTTTCCCCCTGTTTATTCCCTGATGTGTTGTCTGTGGTGATCTGAAGTCAATAACTGAATTCAAATGAGCTGAACTGAATGACAGTCTAATTTCTAAGTAAAAGATGACGCTTAATTTTGTCCTTTTTGTGTTATGAAATAAATCCCAGGCTGATGGGTTTCCTGTATTTTAGAAAGTCTTCTTGCTTCTCTGTGAAATCGTCATTGAAATATTCCCAAATATTCAACAAGTGGCCTAAAATACAGATTAGAGTTGATCATTTAGATGTAGCTGGCAACATGGCATCAGTTATTATTGTATTCTATTCTGAGTGGGACAGGGAGTTAGTGAAAAGCTTTCAGAATGGGCTGATGTGCTAACACGTGCACCTTCATCAGGATCCTGGCAGCACTGTTCTGGATGTTTTGTAGCCTCTGGATGCTCTTAGCAGAGATCATGATGTGTGCAAAGATCTCTCACATAACATCAAAGGACGGCTGATTTACCATCAGTCTTAACCTTCAACTATCAGAGCCCCACCTCATGAGTCTACAGGTATCTCTCCGTTTAAGGTGGTGACCAGTAGACAGATGACACTCCCTCTTCCCCTGCTCCATCAGCCATCAGTGAGACCAGTGTGGCAACCTCCTACACTAATGAACAGTACACGAAAGACCTAAAAGACCAGCTGCCTTCACCTTCCCCCAGAAAAACCAGGAGAAAACAGCTGAAGGCAGAACAGTTTATTATGACCAAAAGGCCTCACATGAAGAACTTCAAAGTCTGGTAATACGTCTTTGTACCACAGTCTGGACAAAGTCCAAAACTGGACAGTTAGCTAAAAATGTCCTACCAAAATGGACAGGACCATACCCGATCACAGACGTGAATCAGATAAAGGTCACCAAAGGTAAAGAACCAGTTTACAAAATGGGTTCACTGGAACCAAGTCAAACCTCACAAAGTTTCAACCAAACCATCGTTTTGACCCGAATATAAGACTAAGTTATTTTTGTTGAAAAGACTCATCTTATAATCGGGGTCTAACCGGTGACACATGCTGAGAGTTGTTTGGGGTCATTACACGATTGCAACAGCAGAGGGCGCAGGCTTTTTATAAAGGCAGCAACAAGAAGCTCAGCTCAGATCGCCACCGGTCCCGGTCCAGTCTGACTCAAAGTTACAGTCCCACTAGGGATTATGATGCCCGATGATCAGTCCAGCCCGGTCCACTCCAGACCCAGGGCAGGTGCTTTCAGCGTGAGCGGCTCAGCGCGGACTTCTGTCCAGGTGGAGGGCTGGCGCCTGACGATCCAGACACGCCTCCTTCCCCTGAGGTCCTCACAGCGGTGGGGAAGGAGCGCTATTTCTGTACCCTTAGATCGAGTTATTGGTGGGGACACGTCGCCTCCATCCACACTAAATCTACGCCCATGACCTTCACTATTCTCACATATCTTCATTTGCGCCACACACACACACACAGAAAGAGAGAGAGAGAGAGCGTGAGAAGAAAGAGAGATTTGACTTAATGTTTTCTCTTTTCTTCCAGCTGACAGAAATCTGTCACCACGACGGAGAACTTTAACTCCTGATTAAATGGCTAATATTAAAGCAGTCTGTAATTAGCGTATTATTTAATTGACTTTCTCAAAATTTCAATAAAAATAGTTTTATTCTTTTTCCTGAAGATTGGTCTTGGAAAGGGGGGTTTGTCTAATAATCAGGGTCGTCCTATATTTGGGTCAATATGGTAAGTGATCCTGACTCTACACTAAAATCTACCTGAACTACTTTAACTAGAGAAAGTTAAACATAAACATCATAACTCATCCTGAAGGCGGTTAACTCTACCTGCTCTACCTCTTCTCTGATCTGTTAGTGATGACATCATTGTTTTGAGTGAGACTGAAGTGAATGCTGGTGTAGTTTGTTGTTGACGGACAGACTTGGTTGGGTTTGATAATAAAACAGTTTTGAGCTTCAGGTGATTGAACACACACCTTGATGACCATCAGAGTCAGATAACAACCATAGAGACAGAGTCATACTTTAGTAAAAACTAACAAATAATAAGTTAGATACTAACATTGACTTTCTTTTTACATTTTTTGTATCGTCATAAATTATTTTTACAATTGATTGATCAACAAGAACAAGACATTAAAGGATCCACCAGATACACAGGAAAGGTCTCCATCCAGGTGAAACCACAATCATCAGCTCTCTTCCTGTCACTTACCCACAATGCTTCATGTTCTGTGGTTTATCCATTCGAATAGCCAGTTTAATCTTCAGGTCGTCTGAGCAGCCTTTAGAAACAGTCATCTTATGGAGCTCACACTGTTTGGGACTGTTGGGGGTTGGATGAAGCACAACCTGGAAAGAAGCACATGATGAATGCATGCGGTTTCAGTATTTACGGACGACAGATAAACGGATCTGAATCAACGGATGTCTTACCCTCCCCAGCTCCTTGTCCTCCAGAGCCAACACACCTGTGCTCTCAGTGAACAGCTTCACCTTTACTGCAGGTAGCGGCTGGGTGGTGGTGAAGTCCCCCTGAGTTCCCCAGCTTCATGAAGGTCCATACAAACGTGAAAGGAGGAGAATGGGATTGACAGAGGAGAGAAAGAGTGTTTGCTACCTCCTGATTTCCTTTTTTTTATATATATAAAATTCATTTTATTGTCCTGACATCTGATTTTAGGTGTGCTGGTCTCTTTATGACTCAAAGGCTACGTTCACACTGCAGGTCTTAATGCTCAAATCTGATTTTTTAATCAAATCCGATTTTTTTTGTCTGGCTGTTCACACTTCAACTGAAATGTGACAGCAAACAGTCTCCAGTGTGAACGAATCACGGCCCCAAAGCGGCCCGCATGCGCAGACGATGACAAGACGTCACACATAACGTGCTCTGTTTACGGAAGTAAAAGTACAGAAGCTTTGACAATAGACTTGAACATGGCCCGATTACGGTAAGATATCTTTAAGGCTGAAATACACCGGAGACCTCAGCGCTGCACCACGTCGCGCTCGCTCCGTTATTTTGATTAAAAACCATTTTAGTCCGTCAGATCACTCATCACACGGGGACCGCCACAGCGCGTCCCAGAAGCGCGAGTCCACGCCACGGCGCTAAGTTCACTTGAACAGAATTGTCACCTAATATATTACTAATCAAGTCCAAAACCTCACTTTCTGTCCACCGACTGCCTCCGTCTCCAGTATCAGCTCTACGTGTTGGGAGCGTTTCCCTCCGCCGACGCATTTAGTGGTCTGTCTCCTGTCGGTCACGTACGAGGCGGATTCAATGCGACATGTCCGTTCAGACTGGAGTCGCTTTCAAAAACATCAGATACGTATCCGATTCAGTACCACATATGAAAGTGACCTGGGTCGGATTTGAAAAAATCAGATCTGTGCCTTTCAGACTCCATCCATTTTCTGTAGCCGCTTATTCCTCCACAGAGGGTCGCGGGGCAGCTGGTGCCTATCTCCAGCGGTCAAGGGGCGAGAGGCGGGGGACACCCTGGACGGGTCGCCAGTCCATCGCAGGGCCACACAGAGACGAACGAGACAAACAACCACACACCCACTCACACCTAAGGACAATTTACCAGCCCAATTAGCTTGACAGTCATGTCTTTGGACTGTGGGAGGAAACCGGAGTACCCGGAGGAAACCCACGCACGCACGGGGAGAACATGCAAACTCCACGCAGAGAGGCCGCAGAGCCGGGACGCGAACCCATGACCTCCTTGCTGCGAGGCAACAGTGCTAACCAACTGCGCCGCCATGCAGCCTTTCAGACTGTCTTAAAAAACTCAGATATGGGTCGCATGAGGGAAAAAAATCGGATTTGAAGCGCATTTGGCTGCAGTGCGAACGTAGCCAAAGTGAGTCCATGAGACTGCAGTGTGATGAGTTTACGACCCTGGAGTGACCCGCATGCACACAGGATGTGACATCACAGATATCACGCTGCTTACAGAAGTAGAAATGGATGCTACGTACATGTCAACGTGTGTGTGTGTGTTTCAGTTCTGAAGTAGTGGTTTATACACTTGGTCATTGCTTCCTAAACCTAAAGTGTCTGTGGTAGATCCTGTTGACCAGATCTTAGCTTTAGAACAACTTGTTTTTATTGGTAGACTCATTTATGCAGATGAAAGCTGCTTGTGAGACACATACGTTGGTTTGGAGGCTTCAGCTTGGTCAGTCTGCAGTTTGTGGCCACCCTCCACCTCCATTGTGCAGTAAACGATCCTGTTTGGAGCCAAGGACCTCAGACCGTGTACCTCCATTATCACCACCTAAAACACAGAGACTCGTCTGATTAGTCATCCTAAAGGTTTACAGAAAGTGTCATATCATAAGGTCCACACCCAAAGTGGGCAGAGTCTCTATAAACAGGAAGTAGTCCTCTCATTTGAACAATACTCATGGCTGGTCAGATCAGGAAAGACGCTACTGCTGATTGGTGAGAGAATTTTTAGGTGCTTGAACAAGTTTTGCTGTAAAAGTCTCAGTGATGCATTAGAACATTATACTACCTGTTAGCTAACCTCTACTATTTATGGTTTGAATAAAACAACGTCTGAATCATTAAGCTACTCTGCATCTTGCTGCATAAGTATATAAACACCATAAACTTAAATTAGCTTCTGGTTTGTCACCATTCTGCAGCAGTGTCTCTCCTGAGCTGACTATTGTTCTCAGCTTTACTGTAACATTAGCATACTGTTAAAGGTCTCATATTCATCCCTCTCTCTCTCTCCACTCTGAATCATTTCTTCTACATCTCAATAACAGGTCAAAGCTCTAATTGGTCAAACTGACCCTTACTTTAAGGTCAGCTGTTATTCTTCCACCCCTCATCAGACCTCCTGAAGATAAACTTTTCTTTCAAATGGGCGGGGCAGTTGGGGAGTCGAGCTTCTCTAAGCCCCGCCCATCGCTCCCTCTTCACACGTTCGCGTGACGTCAGTGGGTCTTCAGGGTCTCAGATGAAGGGAGTAAAAAAAGACTTTTGTGCTCGTTGATCATCCATCTACGGAGCAGCTGCCGTGCTTTACTCGTAGCTTCATCATGACTGTTAGCTAACGTTTGAGAGGATGAGCGCTCCGTGGTTTTTAAAGGGCGGGGGTGGGCTCAGGTAGACACAGCTGCTCTGATTGGCTCTGTCCTCTAGAGAGGAGTGGTCTTTTCCCGTCTTGACGTCAGCAGGGGAAAGATTTAGAAACCACCCGTTTTAGCATTAGCTCAAAACACATTTCCCAAAAATGATAATCAGGAAGTGAAAACGGTGAAAATATTTGAACAATTTTTGGTCTCAGACCCAGTCTGTGGGACTGATACGACTGTTAGAAGATCTTTAGAAACTGGATTTTGCAGAATATGGTCCTTTAAAGTATGTTTCCCAAACTAAAGGGAAAGTAATATTTTCAACCAAACTCACTGTCCTTCACCTCGAAGCTCCTTCTAAAGCCACGCCTCCATAACCTGTGAACCTTCTCTCAGCTGGAGGAGAACACTGTTGGTGCTTTAAATTACAAAGTCTGCCTCTGGTTGAAGGAGGTTCTGCTGCTCATTGTCTGCCATTTAAAGCCATTTTTAAATATTATGTGAAGACTCATATGTTCAGTCCCTTTTGAAACAACTGGTTGGCCAAACTCCCCTGACCCCTCTTTCACCCTATAAGGCCATGGTTCCACGACCAGAATGAAAATCTCATTTCTTCTGCTCAATCTGAGATTCAACCATTAACCAGATCCTCCCCCCAGCACCCTGGAGTAGACCTTTCTATGGAAACTGAGGAATGTGGTCCCTATAGTTGGAACACACCCTCTGGTCCTCTTAACCCTGGTCTGCCGCTCCACAGGCCCTGCCCCGATGACCAAATCTCAGTGTCACCAGTGGATCTGGGGAAGGTTATAAAACCATGTCATACACTGGTTGTTGTGAACGAGTGAGAAAAAGGAGAAACCTTTAAGACAGTGGAGCCCATGTCCAGTCCTGGAGAGCTACTTCCCTTCTCCCACACCTGAACCTAATGAATTAGTAGGCCTCTGCAGAGCTGAATGAGCTGCTGATGAGGGAATTTGATTCAGGTGTGTTTGAGCAGGGATGCATCTAAAAAGTTCCAGGACAGCCCTGCTGAAAAAACCAGCATAGACCAGCATATGCTGGTTCCAGCATATGTTGTGTTTTGGTGCTGGTATGCTGGTCCATAGTGATCCATTAGTTCAACTAGCATAGACCAGCACCAAACCAGCATAGACCAGCATTGACCAGCAAAGACCAGCAAACAAATCATGATGGTCTTGATTTATATGCTGGTCAATGCTGGTCTATGCTGGTTTGGTGCTGGTTTAGCTGGTAGACCAACATGATTCAATGCTGGTCAATGCTGGTTGAACTAATGGATCACTATGGACCAGCATACCAGCACCAAAACACAACATATGCTGGAACCAGCATATGCTGGTCTATGCTGGTTTTTTCAGCAGGGTAGCTCTCTGGACTCGAGCACCAGTGCTTTAGGTTCCCAGTTCCGTTTTCTCTTGTTTCTTAAACATTACTGTAGTTTTCTGCTTTCATTCTGAACTCTATAGTCAGATTGATTCCTCTTTCAGTTTGTAGAGTTGAGCCCTTCCTTCCTGTTCTCCTCTCACACGGTGAGTGTAGGAGTGAAGAGGACCGATGCTTACCTCCAGGGTGAAGGACAGGACAACATCAGACTTGGACAGCATGTTCTCGTCCTCCTGTCCCATGTCCATGATGGAGGTGTTGTGGCCCCGCTTTAGCTTTTGCAGTTTGAACTCTCCTCCTTTGGACACTGGCATGCTCTCCAGGTTTGCCATCAGCAGGTTGACGGAGGACCGCAGCTCCTCAATGTACATGGCCTCCATTTCTTTGGAGACAAACTTTGGAAACCGTCCTCCAAGCTTAGGAAAATCAGAACACAGCAAACATTAACGAGTCATATCTGATCTCCTACTGAGCTGTTCTAATCACACCGGACCTGGTCTGGTCCACTACTCCATGTGTCTCCCTGACACTAACTGCTTCAAAGGTTTGATCCTTTTTGACTGATTTTACACTCTGACTTTTATGTTATAAAATAGTAATAAAGGAAACATTTAAAGTTTATAGAGATGTGGAGAGTTTTGAAGAATTAATGCTGCAGATATTAAAACCCTCATCTAAAGCTAATAAAAGTTTTTGATTGCACTCATCTTTAAGCGTTCCCTCTGCTCCTCAGCTTTTCCCTTCATCCCTTTTTATTTATCTCTCCTACCCGAGTGATCTGATCCGCCATCTGCAGCCGTCCATCCAGCTCTCGTCGGATCTGAGCCGCCTGCTCATCTGGATTGTCCAGCTGGAGAAACACAACACAGCTCTCTGTAAACACACACACACACTCACCTGAAACTATTAGATTAAAATGCTGAAGGCTCGACTGAAGAATGACATCAGAAATAATTTTAACCATATTACAGCACAGCAATGGTACTTTGATGTCTTGATGAACTTCAATATGATTCTCTTGCTTCAGACTCGCTGTCACAGTCATTTTCAAAGCTACACTGCCATCTGGTGGATTTTCAGATCACAATAGTCTCAGTTAATGTCTTGTTCTTTAACAGTTTGTCAGGTGAATTTATTTGTGTTTAAATTCTTTTCTTTGCTTTATTATGTTTCTGTAAAGTCACACAAAAATGTAGAAGTCTTTTTTCTAAATAAGCTTGATCTCAAATGTCCTTCAGTGATCAATGGGTTGCACACATTGGGAGGTTTATGGCCAGAAACTTGGATTAGTTGGAATAAATTTAAATCTATAAATTCAAACCCTGAAGTGAGACGCGTTGTGCTGAGAGCCTGGTCCTGTGCAGACATCACCAGTACCTCTCTACTGTCCTTCAGTCCAGCCTTCTGCAGCCACTGGAAGGATCACTTCCTCTATCTGCCTGTGGTACATGTCAAACATGGCCTTATCCCTCCATGACAGCTCCTCCTGCTCCTCCTCTTCCTCATTGGGTGTCTGCTGCCTGAGACCTTCACCTAACAGATAGATGGGGGTTTCTGACTGATGTAGTCCAGGATGGTTCTGAAGCTGACCAGTCTTCTGCCTTGTGGCCTATCTGGCTCTTTGGTTGTGGCTGACTTCCTTGCAGCCTCATCTAGACGTGGCATCCTGAGGAACTTGTGTCCTGAACATCTGCAGTTCATCCAGACATCCCAACGTCCATTCTCCTGGTGGATCAGTGAGTGGATCTTATACATTGTTGGTGTGATGCCATCCATAGGGGGAGACTGCACCACTTTGGAACTGGTAGTGTCTGTATGTTGTGCCTGGTTGAGGGGGTTCAGATCTGTGCAGACAGTAGTGGGCACAGAACCATCCAGGCAGTGCACAGATGAGTTCTGGACTTCAGAGCAGGCGTAGAATTCATGTAACTCATCAGGTGTGAAGCATCTGTCAGTGGTTATCCCTCTTGTTTTTGTAGACCTTAATATTTTCTCATCCTTGCTAAAAGTGTCAGATGTGTTGTAGTCCTGTCCCCGGTCTCCTTAGGCAGAAAGCCCCACCCTGCGGTTCTGCTGAAGGGTTCCTCCTGTTCAGAGGATTACACTGAAGTAACGCTTTAATCAATCAGCTGGTTCCTTTATAACAGGACAATTTGACTAATTGACATTTTTTAATTAATCAAAACTTAATTGCATTTATTACAGTCAGTTAATCTGTACCTGATATGATCTGGATGTGTTGTTTTGTTCAGTACATTGAGATGGCCTGTGCTGTGAATTAGTGCTTAAATAAACTGAAACCCTCCAGTTTCCCATATGGAAAAGTTTTAGATAAATCCTGTAAAGTTTGTATATGTCTTGTGTGACACTTGTATGAAATGTATACAAGCATGAAACCAGTTATAAGATCTCTAGAAAAAAATATATAAAATGAAACTTGTATGTTTTGGGTACTTATTAAAACAATATATGACAACAATCCCACATACATCCTGGGTTTTTCTGAGTTTTCTGCCCTTCTTCCTAAAGGTCTTGTTCCAGTAGCTCATTTAATGCAGACTTTGTTGAATGATGACTGTGACTCTGACACTAGGATCAACCAGCTTAGACTACGGAGCATAAAGGCAGGTCAGTTTTCTCTCTCCCTCTTTACGTGTTTAATTTTTTATCACAAATGAAGGTTTTGGGGGTTTGTGATTTTCAAAAACTCTTTTTTTCTGCTGATTATTGAATATTTATTGAATAATTTATTCATGGTTTTATAGAAAGAGACAAGGCAAAACTAAACTCAGTATTTAGTGTCAGTTGTAACTTTTATGTTTCATTAGAATATTTTATAAAAGTGTTAGACGTTAAGGTTAAAGTCATTGCCTGTTTTGTCTCGATGCTCATTTGGATGTCTCGGGACTTTCTCCACTCACCATCCTCTGCATACTGACTTCCTACCATCTGCTAAAACCCAGTTCACAGGATGAAAACTCAGGCTATCACTTAGTCACGTTTGAAAATCGTTTAAAAAATGTTGATATCTGATGATTTATTTATTTTTGCTGAGTTTGTCAGTGTGCATGTCTGTTTTCACCCTGGAAAGCTACATTTTCTGAGTTAAAGCAGCAATGTGGAGCATTTCAGCAAGATGACATGTTTTTAAACCAGCGTAGCACGGCCCCTCCCAAAACATTAACCTCCCTGGTTTCTACAGCCCCACCTCAACACTCCGGTCTCTGAGTCAGGCAGAAATTGTGCAGCTTCTGCTCAAACTATGATTACATTGCAGGGTTTTTTTTTTGTTTGTTTGTTTTTTGTTTTTTTTGCACAATAAAAATACACAAATAATACGACAAATAATTTAAAACACAGTGCAGGAGGCTAGTTATGCTTATTTGGAGCCTCCACCAATAAAATTTCAATAATTTTAAAATAGATAAGAACAAAAACAAACAAGAAATAGTACAAGAATAAAAACATAATTGAAAATGACAATAAAATAGGCACAAAATGCTGAAAACAAGATGCTAAAACAAGGATAAAACTGCTGTTGTATGAAAGAAGTTAAAAAGTAAAACAACTGACTCTATACTCTGCCTTTATTAAATGGGTTTTCAACAGTTTTTAAAAAGCTTCCACTGCAGAACACTGAGGTTCAATCGTTCACAGCTCACAAATCATGTTCTCACTCAGTACGAGGCTCTGAGACCTGACTGGCTCTGTAGCAGCGAGCGGCTGCTGGACTGAAGCTGCAGCAGAACCTGAAAATGAGTAAAACGCTCGGTCCAGAATGAGTGCCCATGCCCGACCAAAAACAAAGGCGTGTCCTTGGCAAGCCTTGCCATTCTGTGAGGAGAAATGTTTAAAAATAAAAATAAATCCCTCAGTAGCTGAAGAATGGATGACATTTTAGTAGAAATGAGCTCTGGCTCCTCCATGACCGACTGAGACTGTAAACAGGAAGACAGACACGGTGCATCCTGGGAGCGCGCAGCCCCCATCTCTACAGATTTGCACGAAGCACATGCACGTTGACTGACAGCCTACAATGCAAAAATTTGAATTCTATTGGCTGAAAAAGTTTGCTGGTCAGAGAATTCAAAGGGGTCTATTGGAGGAAAGAGCATCTTCAGAAGACTAACAGATGTTGAGGAACTCTACCCATAGATCATAGTTTAGACCTGAAATATCATTTAAAACATTTAGAAAACTTTGAGACATAGAAAAATAATCCACTTAGGAGCTTAAAGGGAATCATTTTGAACCAAAGTGAATTAATGTACGTTGTAATAATTACACATAAAAATCAACTTGAACTGAAGCTACCTGATTCATTCTCACACCCTCTCACCAGTCTCGCTCTATTATTGATTTCCTCCCATTGGTTACATGAACATCTTGTCAGAACACACACCCTGCTGTTACCACTGACTGAGAGACACATCTCAACAACTGGTGTGTTCAGTACAAATACAGCCTCACACACAGTCTGTTACACACGAGTTATACACAAAATATGGTCTATATATTTAAACATATAGCCACGTCTTAAGCTCAGCAGTCTAATACACATCATTTACTAAAAATTCACAAACTGTGTCTTCATTCATGTTAGGTCTAATAATGATAAGACAAAAAGGTTCTGAAACATGCTAACTGATATGAAAATGTATAATTATTATAAATATACAACACAAAAGACTAAGCTACCTCATCAAATCAAGATCATGTTTTTTTCCCAGGTGTGCTGAGTTATATAATAATAATAATAACCACTGGCTACAGCCTGTATTTATTAGATTAATTCAATCTCCTCATGTGGACATGGACCACACTCTGTGTCCCCAGGAGTATCAAGGATCAGCAGCAGAAACGTACTAAACATTTGTACAAACTCCGATTAAACAGAAAGGTTAGGAGGAGTTGATGCAATGGCTTAGATTTGCTCTTGACATTGGTGGGGACCAGGATGAGACAGGACGGGGGGATGCTCCACATCCAGGCCCAGGGCTGGTGCCATCATCTTAAGCGGCTCGGCGCGGACCGTGAGGGACTCACGCCAGTCGATCCAGGAACTTACACCTCCTTTCACTGGACACAGGTCCACTTGTGCACAGCAGAGCAGCACCTCGGTCTGCTGGGCTGACGTATTATTGGTGGGGATGCAGCGCTATTAATGCACCCCCACCAATAATATGGATTGAGTTATTGGTGTGGGCATTTCAGTGATCACTGGGTATTGGTGGGGACACGTCACCTCTTTCCATGCCAAATCTACACCCATGAGTTGATGTAACTCCCCTGAATCAGTTCAATGACCAAAACAGTTTAATTAGGGAATCAAAGGCAGGAAATGGGCCTCCGCAGGTCACTTAGAAACCCCTTCCTGGTGTTGGTCTAGGGTTAGGGTTAGGAATTAGGGTTAGGCGGAGGGTTAGAATTTAGGGATTAGGGTTAGGAGTTAGGATAAGGGGTGAACTTTTTTTTCTGTAGAACCTTGAATGGTCTGCAGTTGACATCACTTCAGAGCTTATGCTGGTTTAGGGGTGGATGTGATTTATTTCATGTTGTCATCCCATTCTGTTTATTGTTTTGGTTGGATGGATGCTTTAAAGAGAAGCCAGTGTGAGCGCATGCTCTCTAGTGACTTTCAATACAATATGTTCCTGTCCTAATTAGTAAATTTTCTCCTGTGATGTCAACAAGCAATATGCCAGATGTTGTCTTTCTACAGCTGAATCCGGGAAGTGACAATATGGTAAGCGTTCATAGTGGTCAAATCTCTCTTGCTGTCCCCATCTGTCCCCTAGAGTTTCTGTGAATGAGATGCATTGTGCTGACAGTTTATTCCATCAGCTAGTTCCATTGAACCCCACCCCATTAACACTGATTATCCAGAGCCTATACAAAAGGCTTTATGAGGAGACATGTTAAAGTTTACACAGTTTTGAGGGGGGTAAACTTCGCCTCTTATTTTTCTCTGAAATCATCATTAATCCCTTTATAGGACCTATTGATTTGTTATTCACCATGCTTTTCAGTCTGTTGTCTCTAGCCTATTCCTACTAGCTAGAAGCCATCAAAATGCTGTCCTAATGGTAGAAACCCATCTGACTAAAGGGAGTGAACACCCACTCTGTTGTTTCCTCACTACATGCCTGCTGTCTCAGTCAGTAATTCAATTTGTATCCCAGCTTCAGTCATCATTACTGCCAAAGGGACGCTCATCAAATGAGATGAGCATTGCTTTATGATCATCAACCCTGCTGCTCTTTAAAGGATCAGTACAAGTCGTCCTCTGGCTGGCTTCTCTGATAGTTTTGATCTGTTTGCACTAAGAGCAATAACATGGTTGCAACATGTATACACCATATCAATGACTAATAAAGTTTTAAAAAACTGTTTCATTTCTCAGAGCATAATTTTCTGATGGGAAAACCTGTATCCTGACATTCTCATGGAATTAACTTCCTAATTAGAAATGAAAGAAATACAGCAACAATTCTCCAAACCCCCACATTTCATTCTGACTGGATCTGTATAGGAGACGAGACAAAACACACAGATTCCATCCATCATCCATCCATCCATCCATCCATCCATCCATCCATCCATCCATCCATCCATCCATCCATCCATCCATCCATCCATCCATCCATCCATCCATCCATCCATCCATCCATCCATCCATCCATCCATCCATCCATCCATCCATCCATCCATCCTCTGAAATACTTACTTCAAAAGCAAAACATGGGTGCACAGGTTTAAAGTAGATTTTCTTTCTTCCACAATGGGTTAGATTTTTGGTGAAACTGGAGAATTTGAAGGTAGTCTTCTATCTGTGTAACAGCATCCACTTTGTGCTCTCTACCATTATCACGGGGTGATAGTGGGTGCATTGGTCTGAGGCTTGAAAGTCTCACCTTCACTCCCCCAAACATCTATATTTTGCCTGCTTTTTCCATAAAACTTTTATTCAGAAGAGTCCACATGGCAGCTATGGATTAAACCAAGCCTTTAGAACCTTTATTCTGGACCTCCTCAGTGGACAGTGACACAAATGGTTTCTGTCTTGGCGATGTAGCATGCTACCTGCTAGCTTCATGGCTGTATTCGATATTACTGGATGAAGCCATGACTTTGTTCATGGAAATGGCAAAGAAAGAGAGACATCCCATGAACATTCTGAAACACGCTGGACACTCCCTGGTGAACGCTGCCATTTGTCACCACCAGTGATTTACTGGTTTTAGCATCTGTCAACATCTAAAAACTATCATTAATACATCATTCTGCTCCTACAGCCACACTATTTACACTGTGGTAGTATCAGTACATATGTTAGTAACTGTTTTCCATCAGGATAAACATGTTTTATTGATGATATACTGTAGTACTTTGGAGGCGGCTCTTATAGTTTCTTTTCATGCACCGATGGTTTCACTGTGTGTCATTTGCCAAAAGCCCCCACATAATTCTCTCCTTCTGTATAAATGTTTTTAAATGAACTTGGCTGATATTTCTCATCATAATTTCTGTTCCTGCTCAGCGTGTTGAGTTGGAAAATGCTGCCAAAATTCTCAGTTCTGGTAAGCAGTCACTTTTAGAGCTGAAAAATACTGAAGGAGGAAAAACCTCAGTTTTTGATCTGATCTGCCTGTTCCACAGATTATGATCAGCCCCGACTGACAAGTACTGAGCTGTTAGCCTTTACTAGCCTCTATGAAGAAAGAAAAAATATCTACAATCACTAAAGCATTTTTTAAGAGGCTGTAATGAGAGAAACCTTTTTGTCCTAATGACAAATAGTTTAAACCGTAAACATAAAAGAGGTGGGCGTTCATAATCATTTGCTAATTTGTGTTAATAATAGTACAGCAAAGCTGAATTAAAGGGGAGTAACAAAAAATCCAAATAATAAAGTCTAGAAGTCTGATTTTGATTTCAGGTATTTCTGATTCTTTGCCGAGCTTGTCACGGGCCTTCAAGCTCTTCAGCAGCAGCTCTTTGGCAGCAGCTCTTCGGCGGCAGCTCTTCAGCAGCAGCTCTTTGGCGGCAGCTCTTCGGCGGCAGCTCTTCAGCGGTGCCGTGCATCTCCCTGGGTGCGCCCCCTTCCAGCTCTGGGTCTGGATCTGCCATTTGGTGATGGCTGCTCTAGACCTATATCTAAGTTGCCTTTTCTTTCTAACACTTTAGAGAAGGTGGTGTTTACTTCCAACTTCAGGAGCGTCTACAGCTTCATGGCATTACTGAGAAAATTCAGTCTGGTTTTTACTATTTGTGGCACAGAAACTGCACTTCTTAGAGTTTTTAACCATCTGCCTTCAACTGCAGACTTGAGAGATTCTGCTGTTTTGATCTTGTAGGTATCCTCGGTAGGTAGAGGGGTCATCAGGCAACCGGAGGGTTGTCAGTTCAACCCCAGCTCCATCTAGGTAAATTTGTCGTCGTGTCCTTGGGCATGACACTTCACCCACCTTGCTCGTTGGTGGACAGGAGGGCTCTGAGAGATGCACAGAGTTTTTCACTCTCCTGTGCATCTCCTGGTCAGACAAGCAGAAGAATGAATCCTGCTGTAAAATGTCTTCGATTTGAGTCAGTTTCTAACACGTCAGGAGAAATGTTACAGTGAGACAATGTGATCTTCACTCCAAAAGATAAAACTGGATGTTTTAAGCAACAATAAAAATAAAAAGCAAACACCACAGGCATGAAAAGACAGTTTAGTTAAAGGACAGGAATTCCTACAAACATATCTGGGTGGAGAAAAAGGAAGAGTTATGAAAACTGGACTGACCTGACATGCATTATAGAGGAGCTGGTGCTCAAACTTCTTCACCCCCAGGATCTGCTGGAACATTTCATACAGCTGGTCCTTGCTGAGGATGAGCTCAGAGGCAGCACTGGCTGTCATCCTCTGCTGGTGCTTCCTGGGGTCTTCTTCACCTCGATAAATGGTGTCAAACTTAGCTATCCAGGAGCTCAGCACTGTCTCTTTGCTGAGGCCGTCGATCTCAGGCAGGCTGCGCACTCGCTTTTCTATGTGCTTCTTAAAAACCTCACGAGAGTCACTGGCTGAGAATCCACCGCTCTGCACCATCCGGGACACTCGGTCACTTTTCAGGAAGATCTGCAATCAAGTTTAGAACCAGCAGATCCGTTTAACATACATACGTGTACAGATTTATAAACTTAAAATAAAAAACCAACTGGTATCAAAATATTAAACTTTTCAAAAGATAAAATAATAATAAATAGCCATATTTTTACAGCATTAAACAATCGCTGCCTCCACTCAACATAAAAATGCACAAAGGCAGAGGTAGTGGTCCTGCTGCAGGGCTGCTGCTCTCCTACGGCCTCCTCCACGTCTCCTGATGTACTGACCCGTCTCCTGGTGGCGCCTCCATGCTCTGGACACTACGCTGACAGACACAGCAAACCTTCTTGCCACAGCTCACATTGATGCACTATCCTGGATGTGCTGCACTACCTGAGCCACTTGTGTGGGTTGTAGACTTCGTCTCATGCTACCACTACAGTGAAAGCACCACCGGCGTTCAAAAGTGACCAAAACATCAGTCAGAAATAAGAGGAACTGAGACGGGGTCTGTGGTCAGCACCTCCAGAACCACTCCTTTACTGGGGAGGTTTTGATAATTGCCTATAATTTCCACCTGTTGTCTATTCCATTTGAACAGCAGCTGTGAATCTGATGGTCAGTCAGTGCTGCTTCCTAAGTGGACAGTTTGATTTCACAGAAGTGAGACTGGCCTGGACTTACATTGTGTTGTTTGAGTGTTCCCTTTATTTTTTTGAGCAGTGTATAATCACTGACTCACAATGTTAGGGAGTGGCATATTGTACAGTTTATGAGTGTAATAATGGTGCAATGGCTGGGTGTATATTTTAAAATGTCAGCTAGCTAATGCTAATGTGCAATGTTATTTTCCTGTAAGGTGCTGTGCCCGCTGTTATGAGCCCACAGATGTTGACCAGTAAATACTCTGTTTCATGCAGATTAAACAGCATTCCTAGATTCCAACATTTTCCACCTCTCTTATTTAACTTACTGATTCCAGCTACTTGAAATATAAGCAGCACATTAAAGCCACAGTCTGAAGCATTTCAGCAAAAGATAATTTTTTTTAATCAAACGTACCAAGGCCCCTCCCAAAACATTCCTTCTCCCTCATCCTGCTCCTTCTAACCCGACCTTTACAAGTCTGCACAATGCGCATGCACGTTGACTGACATCCGACAACGCAGAAGCTCAAATTCTACTGGCTTAAAAAAATTTGCCAGTCAGTGTGAAGTCATGGGGTCTATGGGAGGAAGGATGGAATTAATAAGAATAACAGATGTTGTGGAACTCTACCCATATATCATAGTTTAGAACTGAACTCTGATTTGAAACATTTATAAAACTTTGTTACATAAAAAAACACTGTGGACAGCAACCCTTTAAACAACAAAATTGTTACAGCCTACAAGGCGAGACACAAAAGGTATAACTGCAGTAAAACGTAAATATACTGCAGTAAATGCAGTCCATCGAAATGGTAAACAATCGGATCAACAGCATTCATAAAAAACATTAAACATTAGTGCTGGGTATTCATTGAAATTTCATGAATTTATTCGATTCCGATTCTCAAGATTTAGAATCCATTATCGCGTTCAATCTGTTCTGATCAAATATTGATTTGGGTCAGTGAGTTTAAAACTTTTCTATTTTAGCTGTTGCCTTGAAACTGTGCAGCTGTGCAATGTATTAATACTATTGACATTCAGTGACAAATGAATTAAATATTGGTAGTTAAAGATGGCTGTAAGGACCAATCCCACTCCCAGAATGTTGATGCTTTTCACAAACATGCTGTCAGGCAGAATGACCAAACAGGTCCAGGAGTCGACAGAGGAAATCAGAGGTGTCAGTAAACAGCCAAGCCTCAGAATGCCCGTCTGGACTTTGTTTTCTAATTAAGCTACAAAGACCAGTCACTGTCAGGGTTCAATCGATCTTCAGACATACAAATCGATCTTTATGAATTTTTATGAAAATCTATTCAGAATCAGTGAATTGATTTTTTCAACACAGCTCTATTAAAAATACATTTTGTCGTATGATGGAAGAAAACAAACTTACCTCATAGTAGCTCTGAACAGCGTTGATAAAAGCCTCATCAGCCACGATCTGAGTGTCTCCACTGAGGAACGCCTGGAAATGATCTTTGACTGTCTGCAGCTGCAGCTTACTGATCTGAGGAAGACAGGAAACACAGAAGACCTTAACTTTCAATAACTTACAAAGTAAGTATTGCTAACCTGTTGCACAGCCATCACCAAATGGAGGACCACGGTCTGGATCCAGACCCGTTTCTGTCTGGACCAGGTAGCAAATCCAGGTCCTCGGTCCAGGGAGAGGGGGCATGTCCGGGCACGCCCCCTCTCCCCCGGACTGAGGACCGGGTCATTATGCAGATGGACCTTTGACAGATGTAATTCCCTGCTGGGGATCCTCCGTCAGTGGGTGAGGAGCGTTTATCTTAGGAATTCCTTCAGCTACTGTTTTTCCTCTCTTGTTTTAAAGATAAGGTACGATACCTTTAGTGTTATAACATTATTATATACTTTACATAGAAGATGTTAAGGTCTCTTTGTTTGTTAGTTACAAACTTTGCTTATTTATCTATTTAAATGAACCGATATATTGCAGTCAAAAATGTTTATTCAATGCAAATGTGACCCAGAAGGACTTATTTCTGCCAGATGGCAAAAGTTAAGGATTTTTGTAAAATCACATTTCTCATTCAAATTTACTAAAATTCTTTCATGCAGCAGGATGACGTTTCTAAAAACAGACATTTTTATTTGTGTTTAGAAAAAATGAACCGACTGACTGGTAGGTCTTCTTCTACTTTTTGTTTTACTTGAATCCCCTCTCTTCTATCCAGAGGTGTGACCAAGTTTTGTAAGTCTCAAGTATTTCCAGTCAAGTCTTGAAGTTGCAGTAAACACAACCAAGTCCAAATCAAGTTCAAGTCCTTAACTTAAAATTCAAAGTCATAATCGAGTCATCTGACCAAGTATAATTTAATAACAGTTTTAATAAATGATTTCTAGATAAATCTCTCTCCCTCTCATGAGCTGAAACTGAAACGCTATAGTAGAGTCAGCTCGTGCACCCTGGATTGTGCGCACCATGTCCTGAGAGAGGCCCAGTCTCTCTAGACGCTCCCGTTCAGCGGTCAGGCCCAGAGGCGCTGACCTATTACTGGAAAACTCCTGAGGGTCAGAGGGTCTGATTGAGATCTGAGGGTCTGGTGGAGGTCAGAGGGTCTGGTGGAGGTCAGAGGGTCTGGTGGAGGTCAGAGGGTCTGGTGGAGGTCAGAGGGTCTGGTGGAGGTCAGAGGGTCTGGTGGACCAACAGCTCCAGGAGCTGCTCGTATACCTTCTGATTGAGTCACATGATAGTAATTCATAAATACTTCAAAAAAGTGTCTTAAAAGGATACTTCACCGCCAAGTTATTTTTTGTCTATTGCCATATTCCTCAGACTTAGATAAGTGGGCAAAAACAATTTGTAAACAGCCCAGCCGTTTTCCTGATCCGGCAGGCAGATATTCATGCTCCTTTAGCATTAGCTTAGCGTAAAACACTGTAAGTGAATGGTACCTACTAGCATGCTATCTGGTACCACTTATCTAACTCTGAGGAATATGGCAATAGACAAAAAATAACTTACCGGTGGAGTGTCCCTTTAACAAAAAGAAGTGAAGATGAATTTCCACATCTCTTCGGGAGACGCTCATATAGTTGTCTTCAAGTTGCCGGAGTTGATATGTTTTAAACACAATGATCATAATACAGAGCTGATTAGTTTCTAGGAGTTCTGCCATTTATGAGCTAAGGTTTGTGCTAACCTGAGTTTGATTACTCAGCATTTAATTTCTAGTGACTGATTCATAATAACCTGGCTGTCACTGTTTAAGTCATTGATGTTTATTTAGTTATAATAAAAAAACATGGTTCCTTAATTAGAAAGGTTACATAAATGTTTACTTATGTACTTGCATTAAATAAAAAGATCATTTACTGGGTCCCCCAAAATAAGCCACAGCCCCCCACCCCCCCACCCCCTGCTAAATTCCTCTGGAGCTGGGTCTGAGTAGTATACATATACACACACACACACACACATTGCGCTCTCCTGTTATATAATTTAAACCCAATAAACAGAACTTGTGAAGATTCTCACTCATACAATAATGAGCATATGTGGGAGGTATGAGTTTCTAACAGGGATACTTTGGCATGCTGCAGTGACTGGCGATTAGACCCCTGATCCTCCAATCCCTGGGTCAAAGCCTCCCCCATACACACATAACATTTTTATATAAATATGGGGTCAACATAGCATTAGTAGGGCTGTCCCGATCAGGGGGTTTTTTTGCCCTTGAGTTTGAGTCATTTGATTTTGAGCATCTACTGATACCAAGTCCCGATCTGATACATTTTAAAAAGAATAAAGAAGAGCGAAGAAACAGATCTGCTTTCCGCTTCAAACTGCTTCCATGTTCTACTTGTCTGGCGTTTAACCAATAGCGTCCCTGCAACAAAGTGATGTCATGCTGCACGCATTGCTGTTTCTGTGTGGAGTCAAGAGGTCTAACTCTGTGCCTCTGCATAACTATAGATGTCTTAAAAAATAATGACTTTTTATACATACATATCCGAGTCCGGATCTGGAGGTAACGCACTGATTCCGATAGAATCTGAAAACACGTGGTCAGATCTGGACATCCCTAGCACTTAGGTGAGCCAACACCTTTTAGATGTTGTAGCAACTCAAATCCGGACCCAGCGCCTGTTCCATCTGGCCCACACGGCACCGCACTTCAGACATTTCTTCTATCCCCAGACCGTAGATCTCACACAGCATCCCGGACCGCGGAGCAGGTTGAGCATGTTGACCCGCAACAGGAAGTTGAAATTACAACAGATCACTCTGTGGTGATGGATCTCCTTGTTAAGGGCTCATTATGGTAAAGAGCCCTGTGCAGTGACTCACCTTAGTCCTCACTGAGTGTGTGTTTAATAATCATGGTACCCTAAAGTGTGTGCTACATGTTTCTGTGTGTGTACATGTGAAGCTGTGTGGGTGTGTGTTTGCATATGAACATAACAGACCGACTAACAAGGCTTTCATCGTCATTAGCAACTGACATGCTGTCCTCATGAATTATGCAGACACTATTGAACTGTTTCGCCAACACACACAAACACACACACACACACACACACACACACACACACACACACACACACACTTAGCTCTCATATCATTATGGTCACTGACAGGTGAAGCATAAAACTCTACTCCTCTTATGTTGGTGTATCCTGTCATCATCCAGGGCTAAGATCCTAGCAAGGTAAATCAACAGACAGAACTTGACAATGTTTAGCTTCTCGTATGAGCGTCTGTCCCAGTCCTGTTAGCCCTGGTCTTTATGAAACCAGAGCACTTCTATAATGCACTGTTTCTGAATAGTTCTTCAGTGATAGGGTAAGTGTTAGCCTTTTTCTATGGAGCCTTGTCTTTCCTAGTGTCATAAATATTGAATTCCTAAAACCTTTGGTAATATTCCTCATGATGATTAAAGCTGGTATTTCAAAAGGTGAACAGCTGACAGCGCTAAAAGCTTCAAGCTACAGAGCATCATCACGATCGACAGAGCGTCAGCGTTAAGTTTGACTGGATTTCTGATGATTACTGTTATAGTTTGTTTTAGGGAGCAATAATTTTACACAAGATGTCCCAGGTGTTAGCATGGTGGGTAGCCAACAAAGCAGATAGACATGATAGAATCATAGCTGCTGCAGATATCGATTCATTTAAAAACAACCATCGGCAAGACCCTCCTCCTCCAAGCTCCTCCTTTGCTGCTCCACTAAGTGGAGAACAGGTATGAGGGGAGGAGCTCAGCAGAGTACATGTGAGGTGATTAACTGATATAGCATGAGCTGTCCACACTGCCTTCACCTGACTGCCTAGTCGAAGCAGGGGGTGGAGGTGATGGGCTAGATGGGGAGGAGTAGGCCAGGCTGTAATCATTAAAAACATCAGCATCTGGAGGCACTTCTGACAATAACAGCAAAGTAATATTTGCCAGAAAAATCATTATTTCCTGTGTAACTCCATGCTCATTCTCTCATTTATTTTCTAAATCTGTTTCTTCCAATGAGGTTTGCAGGAAGCTGGAGTCCATCTCTGTCTAAGGTCTTTGAACAGCTCCTCAAGATGTGGCTGCCTTAAAAGATCCATAAATAACATCTACTCTGTACCTTCACCCCATTATCCACATTCAGTATCTCATTATGCATGTTTCTGATAAATACCTGCTTCTGGTTGCTCTCCTATGTCCTTTTTTTGTATGTATCCTTTTATGTCCTGTATTATGTCCTTTTACCATAATGTCAGTATTGTATGTTAGAATAGTTTTCACCCATTTTAATAGTGTTATTCTGTCTTCTTTGTCACGATCAATGATCTATCCTGTCTAGTTTGTGCTCCTGTGTTCCTCTGGTCATTCGATGTGTGTGTCATGTCCTGATCTGTGTTTTGGTTTGTGTCCCCTGTAGGGGTGGGCGGTATAAACAGTATACGGTAGAAATGATTTAAATTTAGCCGGCAGTAGAGATTTTATCTCGTCCTACCGCGTTAGAGCATGTTGATGAATTACTGGTGGGAATTGAGATTTAGAGCAGGTTCCAACAGACTATTCCTTCAGAATTATACACTTCCAACTTTATCAGTTCCTCCTAACAAACCTCTCGTTTCCATCCATCTAGCCATTTTCTTAAACCGCTTCATCCTCCACAGAGAGTCGCGGGTGAGCTGGTGCCTATCTCCAGCGGCCAAGGGGCGAGAGGCGGGGGACACCCTGGACGGGTCGCCAGTCCATCACAGGGCCACACAGAGACAAACGAGACAAACAACCAGTCACACACCCACTCACACCTAAGGACAATTTTACTAGACCAATCAGCCTGACAGTCATGTTTTTGGACTGTGGGAGGAAGCCGGAGTACCCGGAGAGAACTCACTCATGCACGGGGAGAACATGCAAACTCCACACAGAGAGGCCGCAGAGCCGGGATGCGAACTCACAACCTCCTTGCTGCGAGGCAACAGTGCTAACAACTGCGCCACCATGCAGCCCACCTCTTGTTTCCAGTTTTTCCAAAATTTTGCGTTGTGGTGACAGAACCTGATTTGGGTCAGTAGGATTCAAAATGCTATGCGTCTTCACAGACAAACGAGACGAATCTCCCTCCCTGCTTTTTACAAATCACACACTGCACTCTTTTACGACCTGGCCTTTAGAAGGATGAAGGCGCTGCACATAGATATCATATATAAACACGTTTATTTAAGTTATCTATTGCACTGCATCGGTTCAGGCCTGGACGCACTGTTCCCGTCCAGTGTAGGTGCACTGGTTTCATTCAGTTCCGTCTTCTTCATGCTCCCTCCTCCTCTGACCGGAGCGTGTTGTTGGAGTGAAAACCAAGGTTTTTCTAAGTTAGACCAGTTAGAGGTGCATAGAAGTCTGTCTCCTCCTGGGGTGAAAGATTAATGACCAGAGGAGGGACTTTAGGAACAAGGCAGCACAGCGCTGCACACTCCATCTAACATCACCAGCACACCACAACCCCCTGTAAAGCATCTATCATCAGAGAGTTCAGAGGAGAGCTGCCTCCATCATCTCAGACCCCACACACCCCCAGCATGCTCTGTTTTCACTCCTACCCTCAGGCCGGAGGTACAGAAGTGCAAAATGCAAGACCTCAAGGCTTAAAAACTCCTTCTTCCCCTAAGCTGGGCATAAAGTGTGCCGCTCAAACTGTAGGTTTAATTACTCACAGTTCACTAATCACGTTCCCTCTCTGATGAGCCCTCTCTGTCCCTGCTGCTTCTGATACAGCTCTATAGCAGCTAGCTGCTGCGGTACTCTGTAGCTGAACACAGAAATGACTCTACCCTGGATGAACTTCTTGACCAAAATAAACACGTATCTTTGGCAAGCCTTGTCATTCTGTGAGATGAAAGGTTTAAAAATAAAAATGATCTGTCATTAGCTGGGGAATTAATACGTTTTTAGTAGAAATTAGTTCTGTCTCCTCCATGAACGGCTGAGATGGTAAACAGAGAAACACACGGAGCATCCTGTAGGAGAGCGCCCCCTACGGCTATAGGGTTGCAAGAAGCGCGTGCACGTTGATAGAAATCTGACAATGTAGAAATTTGAATTTTATTGGCTGAAAAAGTTCGGCGGCCAGAAATAATGCAAAGGGGTCTACAGGAGGAAGGAGGGTCTTCATCAGAATGACAGATGTTGTGGAACTCTACCCATAGATCATAGTTTAGACCTGAAATATCATTTAGAACATTTAGAAAACGTTGATACACATATCACCGTTAAGTCTTAATAAGCTGAGCCTTGAGCTCCCCCTCATGGTCACCTCACCTTGGAATTTTACTTGAAAATCTTGAACTACCACTGTCTTTACTGCTGACTGTCGCACAAAACCGCTAATGCAGCGCTATATGTACATAGTCCTATTCAGCAGAGTGTCTTTATTCTGTGAAGCTGATATTTCTTTATATAATTTTTTTGCTTATTTCTTCTTTTATTTTCAATCTTTATATTGTTTATATTTGGCATTTAGGACGGGTGGCAAAGTAAGAATTGATAGATGGGGAAACGTGTTTCTTTACTGTGCATAAGACTTTGAATCTTAAAGAGGAAGAAAGTTCTAGATTAGAACATCAAATTTAACCCAAACTGAGACCGGTTCTACCGTATGATCCATCAGAGATTAATGATGCATTTAAACATTTTTACACACATTCATTTACATCAGAACCACCAGATGATTGAAGGAACTTGATGACATTTTGTTTATGGTTGAATTGCTCAAACTTGACCCTGATGACAAAAATCGTCCTAAAACTCTCATCAGACAAAAAGTGACATGAAAAAAACTTTGGGCTCCTTACAAACTGACAGAATACCAGAAGAGGATGGATACCTCCTGAATTTGACATAGACATCAACAACATGGCCTCCAAGTCTCAAACCCCTCCAGACTCGTTTTCTACTGCCATAATAACAGTGAGCTACAAAAAAGAGGTTGGTTAAGATGCTCTTCATATCATCTGGTTTCTTTGTTAAATACCAATTACAAACTGATCTCCAAAGCCCTGGCTAACAGACTCCACTGATACCTAGCACCGTTAATGAATTCATTTCAAATTGCTCCTCAGCTAGACTCTTTAATATCATTCATTTAATGAAAACAAAAGCAGAGCCCAGTGTAGCAGTGGCTGTAGATGCTGAAAAGGCATTGAGTAGGTTAGAGTGGCCATATTTATCTAAAGTACCAGCCACATTTGGGTTTGGTCCTTTTTTATTAACTGGATTAAAACTTTACCCTAAACCCCAGGCTACAGTCAGCACCGAGGGACAGACTTCCTCTCTGTTCCCTTTAGGTCGAGTCAACAGGACTTTACTAGCAGCTCAAATGAGGTTTCATTCTCCAGCAGGACTTGGTGCCTGTCCACACATGAGACACACCAGGTGACCTGAAGGCTGCTATCAGAGCTACCTGACGTCACCAGACCTCAGCAGCTCCACAGGCTGATCTCCTCCATGACACCAAGCTCTGATAAAGGAATTCATGCAGAAAGAAGTCAACCAGGTGTTGAGTGAAAAGAAATGAACAACCATTCATAAGCTTGATGGTTTTTTTTTAATATCATTCTTTTATTGGTCTGATGTAATATTAAAATTTTCTCAGACACTGAATTTTGGGAATTAGGGGTGGGCGATATATGTATGTCACCGCAAATTTAAACTTGTAATTCACCTGTTTTTTTATTCCGTTTCTCCCACACGCTGTGAATGCATCACTACTCACCCCTCCCAACCTTATAGTTTCTACCAGGCCACGGTGCCAACATGGCGTCAGCGGGAGTTTTAGATGAGCGAGGATTGACTGAAGAGGAGTCAGACGAGCTAGTTCCCAAGAGAAACAGCACTGGATCAAATATCTGGTGGTGGTTTGGTTATATCATATTGTGGTAGAGCCAAAAAATATAGGGATATTCGATTTTCCTAATATCGTGCAACCCTAGCCATAATCTTCAGAATTACAGAACACTCAGCCAACTTCCACCTGCCTGTCCACTCTCCAACACTCACCTCCTCCTTACCAACCACAGCCTCTAGGACACACTTCTTCTCTCCTCTCAGCTCTGATGCCTCTCTGGTGACAGTAGACCCACACTTCCTCTCCTTGTTTCCTGTTGCTTCCCTCATTATCTGCCTTCCTTCCTAGAGCGAAGCTGGACTCTATCTCACCTCCAGCAGAACTTCACCACAATTCTTAATAAAATAGTGTTTTACTTTATATCCAGTCAGTATGTCTGTCTGTCTGCAACAGTCAGTAATTACAGCTGATAGGACAACATCACAATCTGTACAATCAGAATACTGGGTTCACCAAGAGGTCTGGTGGAACTTTATAGACTGGTTAGGACAGGTTTATGGTCAGCAGATGGTGGGGCAACTATCAGCGTTTCATATTCACTAGACTAGAGGATATTGCTGATTCATTTTATTTACATAGCACTAGTATGCAGCAAAGGTCATCTCAGGGCATTGTAAAAAAAATTCAAAACTACTTGTATCCATTTATATTTAGGCCTGGTCTGATTTAACCCTTCATCCTGCTCTGATTTAACCCTTCATCCTGCTCTGATTTAACCCTTCATCCTGCTCTGATTTAACCCTTCATCCTGGTCTGATTTAACCCTTCATCCTGGTCTGATTTAACCCTTCATCCTGGTCTGATTTAACCCTTCATCCTAGCCTGATTTAACCCTTCATCCTGGTCTGATTTAACCCTTCATCCTGGTCTGATTTAACCCTTCATCCTAGTCTGATTTAACCCTTCATCCTAGTCTGATTTAACCCTTCATCCTGCTCTGATTTAACCCTTCATCCTGCTCTAATTTAACCCTTCATCCTGCTCTGATTTAACCCTTCATCCTGCTCTGATTTAACCCTTCATCCT
>SSNR01000223.1:788797-832073 GCA_006937965.1 Callopanchax toddi | reverse complement strand
GGGGGGGGGGGGGGGGGGGGGGGGGGGGGGCACATTAAATGACGTGGCGGGCCACATTTGGCCCGCTGGCCTTGTGTTTGACACATATGCTATAGAGCTTAGAGTAAGACAACATGCATAAAGAGGATGATGTGGTCAAAATACTCATTTGCCTAATAGTTCTGCACTCACTGTAGAACAATTATGACACTCTCCCCTCCCAGTCCACAACCCATTCCCAGGCACACATACACCCACACATTAGAGCTGGAGCGATTCGTCGATGACGTCGAATCAGCATTAGTCGAATACAATTCAATGAAGTCGAATACAGCATACAGTCGAAGCAAACACTGCTTTCCACGTGTGAACCCGCCCATGCAAGTAATTTGAACCAAATATACTATACTCAAATATATACTTGTGTTTTGTCTAGTTGATTATTATAATACATAAACATAGACATTTAAAATGAAAGTTTGAGATGAAGAGAAAACTGGGATAATTCTGAGTTAAGGTAAAGGGATAGATAAATATCATATAATGGCTAGATGTCCTATCTTGGAGTCGACAGCGTCCCCACATGGTGACCATCTTACTTCGGGGAGATTACATTACGTTCTCTATGTTAGCAGCTGGAAGGTTAGTGATCAGGGTCAGTGCAGATGAAGCTCAGTATGATTTTAGCATCTTAGACACTATCATATTATACGTGTGTTTAATATAGATTGGACAAAAATATTGGAATATAGAGGCTGAATGCATGGCACTTAAAATATAGAAATCTATAAGTCAAGTCCTATACTATATTGATATGTAAATATTGATGGATATCCGATGTATTGTGCAGTTCTGCCAGGCTGACCAGTTCAGTATCTGTAATATACTGTAATTTTTATAATTAAAAACATGTATTGACATCTCTAATAAACAGTAGTTTTCTCTTACTGTCGGTCTGTCGTTCATTTATTCTTTAATTTTTGTTTTTATTTATCTATCCCTTTACCTCAATTCAGAATTATCCCAGTTTCCTCTTCATCACAAACTTTCATTTTAAATGTCTTTATGCATTTTAAATGGGTTTCAGGCTGTAAGCAGAAATAAAAGTTAGTTAGTCTTATAATAATCAACTAGACAAAACACAAGTATTGTAGGAAGGGATTCTTCCTCTCAGTTACTGGATTGATTATAGTGGTAGCCCACAGCAGGTGATCGATTAGAATCACAAAGATCGGGTAGTTGACCAGTCTTTATTTTCATAACCACACCAACATGAAAATAACTATCTGATGAAGCAGTGGTTCTGTATAAACAAAACACAATAACAAAGAAAACTATTAATTCCAACTTAAGATTTCTCTAAATGAGAGATGCATGAACTACAAATTGACACTTGCAAAATAGTCTGTAACAGGATGCAATAAACTAAACAGAGCAATGAAATTAAATGCAGAGCTGGGCACAAACTGCTGACACAGCTTTACAGTTACTCTGAATCATTTATGGTGCAGCATTGCCCCCTAGTGGTCAAACTGGGTACATCGCGCAGTTTATCTGCTGCGTCATAAGCTTAACAAACTATAATTGCTCATTAACAGCATTGAACGGTCTGCCTGTACCAACAAAGGTTTATCAAACTATTATTTATAAACAAAGTAAACGTGCACAGAGCAGGTTTGCCTTTAGTGGCGAATAATCAAACAGAAACGTATAAATTGCTACAAATGTAGAGAATTAACTTACTCAGCAATATAAACTAATTATCTCACAAACAGTCTGTTACTCACTTGACATAGACGCACTTCAACAACAGAAAGCTTGTACAGGTCGAACAAACAGCAGTTGGAAAACGTCCTATCCTCATATGCTCTGCATCTGGTCTGAACCAGACACGAAGGGAAAGTCCGAATCCCGATCCAGAAGTGGGAGGAGTTATCGGAGAAGATGGATTATTAGAATCTCCTCCGTGTCACAGGTGCTCCATAGGGCCTTTTCCACAGCCGCCCCCAGATTTCCATGGGAAATCTGAACGATCAGAAAAGGCCTCCAAATGATGGGACGGTCAACAGCTGCATTCAAACTTGTTACAAAGCAGCTGGGTCCTTACTCTGGCAGAGCTGGTAGTTGAATGAGTCTTGCCACTGGTCGTGTATAGGTCCGGTTACCAACCTTCACATCTGCTGCTCTTACTTTCCCGTCAGCTCCAGTGAATATGCTAGTTATCTGACCTATTGGCCAGAGCGCTCGAGGGGACTGAGGGTCCATGATCATGACTGTCCTTCCAACATTCAAATTGGGACTCTCAGTGTTCCATTTTTGACGTGCTTGTAGGCTGGGGAGGTAGAACTTAATGAAGTGCTTCCAGAAATGATCTGCCAGGATCTGGCTATGACGCCAGCGTCTGCGGCCTAGGAGCTCCGATTCTGGATACACCACCTGGGGCAGGGAGGAATCGGGGCGTCCAATCAGTAAGGAATTTGGTGTTATCGGATCAGGGTCTGCAAGGTCTGCAGAGGTATAACCCAGAGGTTTAGAATTGAGTATCCCCTCCACTTCTACGAGTAGGGTCTGTAGTACTTCTTCAGTTACCACCTGGGCTCTCAGTGTAACTCGCAGAGCTTGTTTAATGGACCGAATTTCTCGCTCCCAACAACCACCAAAATGGGGTGCATGTGGTGGATTGAATCGCCAGTGAATCTGCTGAGGGGCAAGCTGTGACTGAAGATCTGGGTGTAGAGCAGCAAAGGCTTCTTGTACTTCTCGCTCACCCCCTCTGAAGTTTGTTCCCTGATCCGATAACAGCTCGAAAGGTTTCCCTCTCCTTGCTATGAATCGTCTTAGAGCCATTAGAAAGGCATCAGTACTGAGACTGGATAAAACGTCGATATGCACTGCTCTAGTAGTCATGCACTTGAAGAGAATGCCCCAACGTTTTTCGCATCTCCTTCCTATCTTGATCTGATAAGGGCCAAAACAATCCACACCTGAAGAGAAAAATGCTGGTTTATGGAGGCGCAGCCTTGCTGATGGTAAATCAGCCATTTTGGGAACTTGTGGTTTACCACGCCACTTCTGACACTCAGGACAGCTGCGCTGAACGCGACGTATAGCCTCTCGACCTCGTGGAATCCAGTACGTGCGACGGATTTCTGAAAAGACTCTTTCAGCTCCGGGATGATGTAATTGCTTATCAAAATCCTGGATGAGAAGCACTGTGATTGGATGTTTAGCATCCAAGATAACTGGGTGGATGGTCTCGAGGTCTAGGTTATTACTGAGCCGTAAGCGTCCCCCAACTCGAATGAGTTCTGCTGGTCTATCAAACTCTGGAGCTAAAGTAAGAAGGCGGCTGCTGGTAGCAACTGGTTTTCCCATTTTTAGCTGGGCATAGTCAGTAGGGAAACAGTCCAGCTGCACTTGACGCAGAAGTGCATTTTGAGCCTTTTTATAATCCTCAGCTGTTGGTTTATCCTGGGCCGCCCCGTATAAACACAGCTGTGGCCATGAGGAGATCACTGAAGGATGTGAATTGAACAGCATCAGGTATGACTGGACAGGCTGCTTTGGCAGTATGGCCACAAAAAGTTGGCTTTCGGAGCTCCTGACTGGGAGTTGATGTTGATTGGAGTTGGGGAGTTTTTGGCCATTGATCCGAGCTTGACAGCAGAAATACTGGACCACAGCTCCAGTGTCCATCAGTAGTTAGAGCTGAAAGAGGTTTACCACGCGTGATGTCATCAGCCGGGTTAGAAGCAGACTCCACATAACGCCAGTCATCCTCAACAGTGAGCTCCTGGATCTCTGCCACTCTTGTGCCCACAAACACCTTGAAGCGGCATGACTCTGAGTTCAGCCATGTGAGTACAGTGGTAGAGTCTGTCCATAAAGTGACTTGTCTGATAGGGAGAGTTAACTGAGTTTTGAGCAGTTTTGCCACCTGTGCACCTGTGAGAGCAGCACATAACTCCAGCCGGGGTATGGATTGCTGCCTTTTGGGTGCCACTCTCGAACGGGCTGTGAGGAATGCTACTTCTATCTCACCTACTGGACTCTCTGTTCTGAGATATGCCACACAGCCATATGCTTTCTCCGAGGCATCACAGAATACATGAATATCACGGTGACTAGTGGGGGAGTCCAGTGCAGGACTAGTATAACATCTGGGGATGTTTACGTTCTTTAGATGATGCAGCTCATATTCCCACTCCTTCCAGGTATGAAGCAGGGGCTCTGGTAAGGCTGGATCATCCCAATCTCGTTTCTTACTCCACAGCTGTTGGATCAAGATCTTAGCTCTTGTAGTGTAAGGCACCAGGAACCCAAGAGGATCATATTGGCTGGCCAGAACCTTGTAGATAGACCTCATGGTGATCTTATCTGCCTTCACCTCTCGGGACTTGTAGGACACGGTATCAGTTTCACAGTGCCACAGCAGACCCAGAGTTGTTTCTTGTTGATCTGAATGACCTTGAGAAATCCACTTCTCAGCACTGTCTGATCGTGCATCCACAGGGAGATGGCTGATGGTGTCAGGGTAATTACTGGCCCATTGCCGTAGTTCAAAGCCACCTTGGGCTAGCAGATACTGCAGCTGATCCACTAAAGATTTAGCATCGTCCTCAGAAGTGACACTTTGAAGGCAGTTGTCAACATAAAAGTTATTCAGTACCGTCTCCCTGACAGCATCTCCTGGCTTAGCGTGGTCGATAACATGTTTCTGGAGGGCATATGTGGCACAGCAGGGGCTGCTAGTCGTGCCAAAAGGTAGGACTTTCCATTCATATACCTTAGGTGACTCTCTGCTGTCAAGACCTCTCCAAAGAAAACGCAGAAGAGGCTGGTCTTCAGGAAGAAGCCTCACTTGGTGGAACATTCCACGTATATCGCTGCTAACTGCCACTGAATGCTCCCTGAACCGAAGGAGGACAGAAAGCAAGGATGACCCTAGTGTTGGTCCAGGTAACAAGAGCTGGTTTAGGTTCGTGCCATGGAACTGAAAGGAGCAGTTAAATACCACACGGTGCTTGCCATTGTGCTCCACCATGTGATGAGGGATGTACCAACTGGTTGGGGTATTTTCTTCCTCAGGCTCAAGCTTCTTGATGTAACCCGCTGATTCCAGCTTTTGGATCTCAGATATGTAGGTCAGTCCTAAATCTGGGTCCTTGGAAAGCTTCCTCTCAGTGCTCCTGAGTTGTGGGAGCACTGCTTCTTTGGGTGCATTTAGTTGAGGGAAATTCTTTACCCGCAACAGTGGGGTTGCGTAACGCTGGATCCCATTGACCTCTACCCGCTGAGTCTTCTCATCCAAACAGGCAACTGCCTCTTTATCTTGACGAGATCTCATACTCGCCTTTTCACTCTGCCAAGGCAGAACATCCATCTGCCACAGGCGCTCCACATGTTGCTGAAGGTCACCTGGAGGATTCTTGTAAGTTGTAAAGAAGCAATGCTGTCCAAAAGAGACTGCTTAAGACCTTGGGTTGGACCCTGAAGAACCCATCCAAGGTTGGTTCGGACTGCCATTGGTGCCCCTGGTGGCCCTAAACGCACTGGCTCCACTGGGGTTATCATGTGTGAATGATCAGAGCCTATAAGCAACAGGGGTTGGACTCTTTCAAATGGCTTAATGGGCAGGTCTCTCAAGTGTTTGTATTTCTTCTTCAGTATAGTAAGTGGATAGGTGTGCTCACCTAGGCCAAGCTGAGGTGCAGTGAATGCTTGAGTTATGGTGTAAACGCTATGAGGGGAACTCACAGGTGAGATGCTGAATGAGACAGCCGCCCCATGCAGAGACTGAAGCTCCTGTCTTACTGTTCGCAAAGGCAAATCTTCTGGTTTACCCTGAAGTTGCAGCTGCTGAGCTGCTGAGTGGAGAAGTAGAGTGCGTTCTGAACCATCGTCCAAAACAGCATACGTTTCCAAGCTTTGGTCTCCATTTCTCAATATCACTTTGCTGATTTTGAGGAGGACACGATGTCCTTGTGGTGGCTTGCCAACATACAAAACCTCCTCACCTTCCTTTGAAGTAGATGGTTTCGATGTGGCAGGTTTGGCTTGCTCTTGCCTTTTTTCCACCTTATCAGCTGTAGTTGATGGTTTCTCACTGATTTCGTGTAAAGCGAGGAGATGTCTGTTACCACACATCTTGCAGCACATCTTTAGGTCACAATCAGCTGATCTGTGAGATCTACCACAGCGCCAACATCTGTTACTGTTTTGGATCCAGGTGCGCTTTTGGTTGGGGTTGAGGAGCTTGAAGTTAGCACAGTTATTGAGTGAATGTTTGCTGTTCTCACAAAATGGGCAGAACCTCTTGAAATCTTGACTTGGGGCTCTGATCGGTCCTGAAGAGGAGTTGCTATCTGCTCTAAGCAGAAGAAACGATGACTTTGCAGGAGTTTTGGTTGCCCTTTGTTGCTCTCTGCTCCGAGGATTTGTGTCCCTCTTTGAACTCCTACACTGTAGAGTCAAATCCTCCTGAACCTGGAGTTCATACTCTAACCAGTCTGCTAGATCTAGAAGAGTAGGGATGGGTATCCTCTGCGGATGGATGAACCGTCTGAAACTAGACCTGAGGTCGTGTGGTAATTTACCCAGTAAACGGGAAACATGAGAACCACAATCCAGTTCTACTCTTCCATTTTGCCCCAGCTGCTCCAGCATGCCTACAAGAGATCTGACACGTAGAGCAAACATCCTGAATGATTTTATATCACCGCTTACAATGTTAGGTCCATCCATGAGCTCAGCAATCCGCTGAAGGGCCAACTGATGTGGCTGTCCATATTGTTGGTTCAATGCTGTCATTGTGTCTGTGTAGGGGTAGTGAGAGTTACTATATGAATCAGCGATGAGAAGAGCCTCTTCTAGTTTCAGATGGTCAACCAATATTTGGAATTTGAAGTGCTCTGTCGCATCTGTTGGCAAAATATTTTCCAAAGCAATCCGCAATCTGGCAAATTCTCTTGGGTTAGGGTGGACAAAGTCTGGAATGGTGGGAGTAGGGCCTCTGTAGGTCCTCTCTTGGCCACCAGAGGGACTCCAGGATTCGATTCTAGATGGATATTCAGGTGAGTGTCCTCTCCTCTCTGCCGAGTAAGCATGCCCTGAAGGATAGACATGATGGCGTGCAGAATATAGGTTCCCAGAATGATACTGATGTTGTTCGGGAGGACGCTGTTCATTGCGATAGCTGATGTATCGTTCAGGAGTGTGGCGGCGAGCGTCTGGATAACTTCTTTGCTCGATGGGCGTGGGTTGTGTATAGGATGTGTCCCATACGGACTCTGTATAAGGAGCACTGAGCGGCCCTCTGAATGAAAGAACCTGTTCCCTCATAGTAGGAGTGTAACGGTAGCCATCTCTACCTGATCTGCTCCCAGGATAGTCAGGTCTCTCCAAATCCCAGTCTAGCTGCCTGGCAGGATGTGGAGGATAATATTCCTCTCTTGGTTGTGTTGCAGCTATTCTTTGAGTGGAGGATGCAGGCCAAATCGGTTGAGTTATGCCGTAAAGATGGTTTACCCTTTGAGGGGGTAGTTCTGCCTCCGCTATGTTCTGCCGCTGAGAAAATCCAGAAGAGGACGGCTCTGCTTGAGCTCTGGGCTCATCATGTTGTAACTGAAGTTGCTGCATTGAAGCTAACAGGTTATCCCTCTCCTGTCTGAGCTTCTGGCACTCCATTTGCAACCTTTGCTGTGTATTCTGTTCATCAAGTCTTCCACCTAGCGAGACATTCGAAAACTGCTGGCTTATTGGGGATGCAGAACGTGAGCCTTCCGTACTCTCCGTAGCTACACCAGCCTGCAGCTGAGCAAGGGAGATTGATGAGTTGGTTGGTGGTGGTACTGGTTGTGAGGGTTGATCAAAAAGGATGTAATCCTCTAAGTACACGGGGAGGGAAGACTTCCTCCTGACTCGTGTAGGGGGCTCTCCCACCAGTGGATCTGACATCCTGGTCTGCTGCAAGCCCCGCACATCTGGCTCGAAGGACCACAATGTAGGAAGGGATTCTTCCTCTCAGTTACTGGATTGATTATAGTGGTAGCCCACAGCAGGTGATCGATTAGAATCACAAAGATCGGGTAGTTGACCAGTCTTTATTTTCATAACCACACCAACATGAAAATAACTATCTGATGAAGCAGTGGTTCTGTATAAACAAAACACAATAACAAAGAAAACTATTAATTCCAACTTAAGATTTCTCTAAATGAGAGATGCATGAACTACAAATTGACACTTACTACATTAAAGTATGCAAAATAGTCTGTAACAGGATGCAATAAACTAAACAGAGCAATGAAATTAAATGCAGAGCTGGGCACAAACTGCTGACACAGCTTTACAGTTACTCTGAGTCATTTATGGTGCAGCATTGCCCCCTAGTGGTCAAACTGGGTACATCGCGCAGTTTATCTGCTGCGTCATAAGCTTAACAAACTATAATTGCTCATTAACAGCATTGAACGGTCTGCCTGTACCAACAAAGGTTTATCAAACTATTATTTATAAACAAAGTAAACGTGCACAGAGCAGGTTTGCCTTTAGTGGCGAATAATCAAACAGAAACGTATAAATGGCTACAAATGTAGAGAATTAACTTACTCAGCAATATAAACTAATTATCTCACAAACAGTCTGTTACTCACTTGACATAGACGCACTTCAACAACAGAAAGCTTGTACAGGTCGAACAAACAGCAGTTGGAAAACGTCCTATCCTCATATGCTCTGCATCTGGTCTGAACCAGACACGAAGGGAAAGTCCGAATCCCGATCCAGAAGTGGGAGGAGTTATCGGAGAAGATGGATTATTAGAATCTCCTCTGTGTCACAGGTGCTCCATAGGGCCTTTTCCACAAGTATATATTTGAGTATAGTATATTTGGTTCAAATTACTTGCATGGGCGGGTTCACACTAGGGCTGCACAATTAATCAAATTTTAATCGTGATCAAGATTTTGGTGGCCACAATTAAATGAACCTGATCGTCAACGATATTTCCAGTCAAATTGCGAGCTCTTCTACTTGCCTCTTCATCACACACCGCCTCAACCAATAGTCTGCCAACCACCAGGGGGCGAACGCATGGCTAAAGATATGTGTCCTATCAATACAGTGAGCAATGAAGGCTTCAGAAATGTGAGTATTTGAGGGGGGTGGGGGGGTGGGGGTGGGGGGTTGCATTTTTTATAAATATAAAATTGAGTTTTTAGTATTTTTTTTTGCATTATTTATAATCTATTCTAAAGTTTTATTTTTCACAGGAAAATGTTGCAACATTGTTTATAACTGGTGCAATAAAACAGATTTTACCAGACAGGATGAATGATCGTGATTAATAATCGTGATTACAATATTGATCAAAATAATCGTGATTATTATTTTGGTTATAATCGTGCAGCCCTAGTTCACACGTGGGGGTGCATGCTGGGTAGGCTGTGCAGAGCTGGTGCTTAAAGTAAAACGGCACATAGAACCTGATTTTAAAGTCAGAGAGCTGATGATGTTTAAACTGTACAAATACAATCATCTTGCTACTGTAAAAGCAGTAGTTTGTCATATTTGAAATATAAATGTAACTCAGCCTTCTTCTTAATGTGCCAACCTTGAAAGGCTGAAAATAAAAGTTATAAGCATTATAACTTCATTACTCTTCTGCCAGGCACTGTAGTCTAATGGCTAATGCAAGGTACTTTCATACCTGAGTGTGTGGATTCAATACCTGGTTGAAATCATTTTTGATTCTGTGTTTAAAAGTTACAGTTTAGGGATCGGGCAGAGAATCACGCGCGAGCAGAAAGCAGACTGAGCGCGAGCAGAGAACAGTCTGAGCACGAGCAGAAAGCAGACTGAGCGCGAGCAGAGAACAGTCTGAGGGCGAGCACAGAGCGGTCTGAGAGCAAGCAGAGCTGGCAGAGCAAGGAGTTTGTCAGAGTTGTGCGCACACTCCTCAAATTTTTGTGCGCTCACATAGATGTGTGCGCTCAAGTCAGTGTCACCACTCGCTCAAGCAGATGGCACAAATATTCCTCCATAGGGGAGGGGCTCAGGGAGCCAAAGCTGTTCGTGATTAGCTCTATCCTCAAGATAGGAGTGGTACTTTCTGCTGCTGACGTCAACTAAAGAAACTGACCGTTTGAGCAGGTCCAAAAAAACTGTTTACAAAAAGGAGAATAACTAAGTGAAAACAGCGAATTTCTTTTCACACTTTTGGGTTTCATACACAGTGTTAGAGACACATTTTACTGTGAAAAGACCTTTAGAAAGTGAATTTTGCATAATAGGGGCCCTTTAAGTAATTTATTACATTTTTTGGGGGCGGGGGGGAGGGGGGGGGCGGGGTATTTATTTGAAATTTTATGGTTTTTATTAATCGTGCAACAGAAAAATAATCGTTAGAATAATCGTCTAATTATCCATTAGAATAGTCGACTATTCGATAAAATAATCGCCCGAATAATCGTTTTAAAAATAATCGGTTTCCCCAGCCCTACCACACATACACATAAAAACCACATTAAACACTATATTGAGCTCAGATGGCTCCAGTAATGAGAAACACGCCATCAAGTGGGCCCTCTGCCTCATCAGCTGTAGAACCAGGTCAGCAGCCAACACACCAACCAAGGGCACCCGGGTATGGAGGGTGGCAACCCCGCCACTGCCTGGGCCCTACCGGGGAGCGCCCGAGCCACCACCGCCGACCACCGGTCCCAAGGCAGAGGGCTCCACAGAGGAAACACTGGAGGATTAAAATGCGTAGCATATAAAATAACAAGAACCTATATGAATAGTAAAATGACCAATAAAATGTGAATAAAAAGCTAAATAAATAATAATCAGTTAAAAGCTAATCTAAAAAGGTGGGTCTTGAGTCTATTCTTAAAAACCTGAACGTTCTCTGCGATCCTGAGGTCCTCTGGCAGCCCGTTCCAGAGGTGAGGGCCGTAATAACTAAAAGAAGCTTTGGCGTGGGTGTGTGTCCTGACTTTAGGGATGACTAGGAGACGGCTGCCAGAGGAGCGCAGTGACCGCGAGGGTTCGTATGGCAAAAGCAGTTCAGAAAGATAAGAAGGGCCAAGACCATTAAGACACTTTAAAACCATTAACAGTATCTTAAAATCGATCCTAAAACATACGGGGAGCCAGTGCAGTGATTTTAAAACCCGAGTGATGTGCTCCCGCTTCCTGGTCTTTGTCAGGACACGGGCTGCTGAGTTTTGTAAAAGTTGTAGACCTGAAGTACTCTTTTTAGAAAGACCAGAAAGCAGGGCATTGCAGCAATCGATTCTACTGGTGATAAAAGGATCAGCGTCTCCGTATTGGCCCGAGAGAGAATGGGGCGGACTCTGGCGATGTTTTTGAGATGATAAAAACCTATTTTGGTGACGTTTTTAATATGGGGGATAAAAGTCAGCTCAGGGTCAAAGATCACGCCCAGATTATTAACTTTTGAAGAAGGATTAAAAGACAGTGATTGTAGTTTGGGTAAAAGTTTCTCTCTCTGGGCCTCAGGACCAATGACTAAAACTTCAGTTTTTCCCTGATTGAGCTTGAGAAAGTTTTCTGCCATCCAGGATTTAATGTCTAAAATATAGTTAAAAAGTGCATCCATTGGCTGTGTGTCATAATTAGTCTCTAAGAGATCAGGAGAGACTTTTAATTTTGAATTACCATATTGAACTGAATATAGGACAAATATGGGGCGACGTGTAGCTCAGTTGGTAGAGTGGCCGGTCTGGCAACCGGAGGGTCGCTGGTTCGATCCCAGCTCCGGCTGGGTTGCTTTGTCGTCATGTCTCTGGGCAAGACACTTCACCCACCTTGCCTACTGGCGGTGGTCAGAGGGACTTGGCGGCCGGCGGTGCATGGCAGTGTGCCCTAGAGCAGCTGAGACTACAAAAAAAGTAGTTTATCCCCACCAGTGTGTGAATGTGTGTGTGAATGGGTGAATGACTGTTGTGTTGTACAGCGCTTTTGGGAGTGTGAAAAAAAAACACTCTAGAAGAAGGCGCTCTATAAATACAGGCCATTTACCATTTATAGGACAACCCTGATTATAAGACCCCCCCCCCCCTTTTCCAAGACTAATCTTCAGAAAAAAGACTAATTTCACTTTTTAAAGAAAGAAACTCCTCCTTGAACCGTCATCTTATCGTGGTGGAGGAGTTTGAGTGCCCTAACGATCCTAGGAGCTATGTTGTCTGGGGCACTTGTGCCCCTGGTAGGGTCACCCATGGCAAATTGGTCATAGGGGAGGGGTGAGACAAAGAACGGTTCAGAAGACTCTTTATGAAGAGTACATCAAAGAGTCCAAGTACCCGGCCCGGAGGGTTACCGGGTTCTCACCCTGGAGCCAGGCCTGGGGTTGGGGCCCGTGGACGAGCGCCTGGTGGCCGGGCTTTCGCCCATGGGGCCCGGCCGGGCCCAGCCCGAACCGGAGACATGGGCTCATCCAACTGTGGGCCCACCACCTGCAGGAGGAGCGTTAAGGGTCCGGTGCTATGTGGATCGGGTGGCAGACCGAGGCAGGAGCTTTGGCGATCCGATCCCCGGACAGGAAAACTGGCTATCAGGACATGGAACGTCACCTCTCTGGCGGGGAAGGAGCTGGAGCTTGTGGAAGAGGCTGAGCGATACCGGCTAGATATAGTCGGGCTTACCTCGACACATAGCATTGGCTCTGGAACCCAAGTCCTGGAGAGGGGTTGGACACTTTTCTTTGCTGGAGTTGATCAGGGTGAGAGGCGGAGGGCTGGGGTGGGCTTTCTGTTAGCCCCAAGACTCTCTGCCTGTATGTTGGGGTTTACCCCGGGGGACGAAAGGGCAGCTTCCCTGCGCCTGCAGGTTGGGGAACGGGTCCTGTCTGTTGTTCGTGGTTATGCACCAAATAGCAGTTCAGAGTACCCACCCTTTTTGGAGTCTCTGGGACGAGTGCTGGAAAGCGCTCCGACAGGGGACTCCATTGTCCTGCTGGGGGACTTCAACGCTCACGTGGGCAATGACAGCGTGACCTGGAGGGGCGTGATTGGGAGGAACGGCCCGCCCAATCTGAATTTGAGTGGTGTTCTGTTATTGGACTTCTGTGCAAGTCGCAGTTTGGCCATAACAAACACCATGTTCAAACATAAGGATGCCCATCGGTACACCTGGTATCAGTGCAGCCTAGGTTACAGGTCGATGATTGACTTTATAGTTGTATCATCTGACCTGAGACCGTATGTTTTGGACACTCGGGTGAAGAGAGGAGCGGAGCTGTCAACTGATCACCACCTGGTGGTGAGCTGGATCAGATGGCAGGGGAAGATGCCGTGCAGACCTGGTAGACCCAAACGTATAGTGAGGGTCTGCTGGGAACGCCTGGCAGAAGAGCCTGTCAAGATGGTCTTCAACTCCCACCTCCGGCAGAGCTTCGACCGCGTCCCGAGAGCAGTGGGGGACATCGAGTCCGAATGGGCCTTGTTCCGCTCTGTGATTGTTCAGGCAGCTGTTGCTAGCTGTGGTCACAAGGTAGTCGGTGCCAGTCGTGGCGGTAACCCCCATACCTGCTGGTGGACACCAGAGGTTAGGGGAGCCGTCAGGCTGAAGAAGGAGGCCTACAGGGCGTGGCTGGTCTGTGGGTCTCCAGAGGCAGCAGACAGGTACCGGCGGGCCAAGCGGAGTGCAGCGGTGGCAGTTGCCGAGGCAAAATCTCGGGCGTGGGAGGAGTTTGGCGAGGCCATGGAAAAAGACTATAGATCGGCTCCAAAGAGGTTCTGGCAAACCATCCGGCGCCTCAGGGGAGGAAGGCAGCAACTTGCTCACACTGTTTACAGTGGGGACGGGGAGCTGCTGACGTCAACTGGGGCTATAGTCGGACGGTGGAAGGAATACTTTGAGGAGCTCCTCAATCCCACCGACGCGCATTCCGAGGAGGAACCAGAGCTGGGAGACCTGGGGATGGACTGTCCAATCTCTGGGGCAGAAGTCGCTGAGGTAGTCAAACAACTACGCAGCGGCGGAGCCCCAGGGGTGGATGAGATCTGACCTGGGAACCTCAAGGCGATGGATGTTGTAGGTCTGTCGTGGTTGACACGTCTCTGCAACATTGCGTGGTCATCGGGGGCAGTTCCTGTGGAGTGGCAGACTGGAGTGGTGGTTCCCATTTTTAAGAAGGGGGACCAGAGGGTGCGTTCCAACTATAGGGGGATCACACTCCTCAGTCTCCCTGGAAAGGTCTACTCCAGGGTACTGGAGAGGAGGTTCCGGTTGATGGTTGAATCTCGGATTGAAGAGGAGCAATGTGGTTTTCGTCCTGGTCGTGGAACTGTGGACCAGCTCTTTACCCTCGCTAGGGTGATGGAGGGGTCATGGGAGTTTGCCCAACCAATCCACATGTGTTTTGTGGATTTGGAGAAGGCTTATGACCGTGTCCCCAGGGGCACCCTGTGGGGGGCGCTCCAGCAGTATGGGGTTGATGGTCTTTCGTTAAGGGCCATTCAGTCCCTGTACCAGAGGAGTGTGAGTCTGGTCCGCATAGCCGGCAGTAAGTCGGACCTGTTCCCAGTGACGGTTGGACTCTGCCAGGGCTGCCCTTTGTCACCGGTCCTGTTCATAACCTTTATGGACAGGATTTCTAGGTGCAGCCGTGGTGTGGAGGGTGTTGAGTTTGGTGACAGGAGAATCTCGTCTCTGCTTTTTGCGGATGATGTGGTCCTCCTAGCTTCATCGAGCTCTGACCTTCAGCTCTTGCTGGGGAGGTTCGCAGTCGAGTTTGAAGCGGCTGGGATGAGGATCAGCACCTCCAAATCTGAGGCCATGGTCCTTGACCAGAAAAAGGTGGATTGCCAACTCCGGGTCGGGAGAGAGGTCCTGCCCCAAGTGGAGGAGTTCAAGTATCTCGGGGTCTTGTTCACGAGTGAGGGAAGGAGGGAGCGGGAGATCGACAGGCGGATTGGGGCAGCGTCTGCAGTGATGCGGATGCTGAACCGGTCTGTTGTGGTGAAGAGGGAGCTGAGCCAGAAAGCAAGGCTCTCGATTTACCGGTCGGTCTACGTCCCAATCCTCACCTATGGTCATGAGCTTTGGGTAATGACCGAAAGAACGAGATCGCGGATACAAGCGGCTGAAATGAGTTTCCTCCGCAGGGTGGCCGGGCTCAGCCTTAGGGATAGGGTAAGAAGCTCGGACATCCGGGAGAGACTCGGAGTAGAGCCGCTGCTCCTCCATATCGAAAGGAGCCAGTTGAGGTGGTTCGGGCATCTGGTAAGGATGCCTCCTGGACGCCTCCCTCGTGTTCTGGGCATGTCCTGCCGGCAGGAGGCCCCCGGATCGACCCAGGACAAGCTGGAGGAAATACATCTTCAGTTTGGCCTGGGAACGCCTGGGCGTCCCACCTGAGGAGCTGGTGGACTTGGCCGGGGAGAAGGTGGCCTGGGCTGCCCGACTTGGAATGCTGCCCCCGCGACCCGGACCCGGATAAGCGGAAGAAGGCGAGGCGAATTTAAATAATACCGTAATTACAGACTGCTTTAATATTTGCCTAATAATCGGGGGTTAAAGTTCTCCATTGTGGAGACAGATTTCAGTCAATTGTAAAAAATAGAAATATGTTCTGTCAAATCTTTTTCTCGCACCTGCCCTGGGTCTGTAAGTGGACCTGGCTGGACTGATCATCCGGCATTTTAATCCCCAGTGGACCTGTAGCTTTGTGTTGGTCCTGACCGGGACCGGTCGCGATCTGAGCTGAGCTTCCTGTTGCTGCTGCCTTTACAAAAAGCCTGCGCCCTCTACTGGTGCAGTCTTGTAATGACCCTGATTATAAGACGACCCTGCATTTTTACATTATTTTCAACAAAAAACCTCATCTTATATTTTGGACAATATGGACTGAATCATTTATCATTTGTTCACTGTGAAGTTGACCAAGTTTTCTCATGTCATTTTACACAAACTGATTTTGTGATGATGTCATAGCTGGAGTATAGCTATTGGTGGTAGCCAGATTCATGGGTCCCCAGATTCACCCTCCAATCCAGTAGGGGTGGTAGTGTATTGGCTTGTTAATTAGAACAAAGTTTTTCTTTGAGCTGGGTGATATGCACAAAAAAAAAAATTGTGATATATTTTTCTGTATTGAGCAATTTTGATCCAGTTTCTAGTTTGGCTGCTCTAATTCTCCATCATGAAACCTTAATAGGGTTAGAGGGAACTCTACATTGATTATTATTAATTAATTTGATTTATCAGTTTGAAACTGAAATTGAAAGGAAAAAAAAAGAAATTGATTTAATGTTTGCTAAAGATTCTCCTAATGTCAGAAATTACCTTAAGGTGATTCAATGTGGTTATAATTTGTCAGCATCTAAAAAGTAATAACCAAAAACAGGTTTGATTGTAAGATGGCAAGAATGAATAAATAAGAAAAATCAATGAGAATTAGACTATTAAATATTAGGGGTGCAACGGATCATCATCGATCTGTGATCCGTACAGATCACCCTCTACGGAAAACACATGGTCCGTGGATCATGCAGCACTCGCACATGGCTAAATCGTCCCAGACATCCTGTGCTCATGCTCTGAATTTGCTGATAATTCCCCTCTGAGAAACGTGTTTGATTTGCAATCACGTATAGAGGTTCACTCTATCGGACTCAGTCATTTTAGTTGACTAAAATGAAGGCTCACCGATTATCTGATCCATTATCTGTTGCGCGCATGTGGAGCGGCTGAATCCTCCATCCCTCTCTGTCAGCTGGATTATTCTCCTCTCTGATGAAGTCACGCCCCCACACCTGTTCCTGCTGCATCTCTGACCGCAGTGAGCAGATTGTCTGACAGAAACTGGGTTATTGCTCTGTCAGATCCCAGAGAGGAGCATAGAAGTCTGTTTATTATGTTCATTATATTTATTCTATCCCATGCGATGGACTGGCGACCCGTCCAGGGTGTCCCCCGCCTCTCGCCCCTTGACCGCTGGAGATAGGCACCAGCTCCCTCAATTCAGTCCCTCTGTGGAGGATGAAGCGTTTTAAGAAAATGGATGGATGGATATTTATTCTATCTTCCTTTTAATTTGTTTTTATATGATTCAAAATTGTATTTAAGCATCAGATTGACATCTGGAGTTAAATGCTGTTTGTATTTAATGAGCTTTGAGCAGAAAAATGTTGCACAGTGTTCTACAAAATAAATAGAGAGCAAAGTTATTTGTCTTTTCTTTTTCTTTCTGCTGATCCGAAAAATGATTCGATCCGTGACTCAAATCCGTGATGAGATTCAATCCATGGGTTTTTTGATCCATTGCACCACAATTAAATATAGAATCTAAAACTGATGTTTTGTAATCCATATATTATCTTTATTTGTTTATAAATGTGACCAGGATGATTTTAATCAAAGCGCACGTAAATTGAAAAAATATTAGCAGATACTGTTTGTGTACAACTTTTAAATACCATCAATAGAGTAAAGGAGTAAAAGTACTGAAAGAAAAATTTACTCTTTACAGACTGAATATACACAAACTTAAAAAATGCATGCAAACATAATTAGGAGGAGATGGTATATTTGTGTCAGGTGTGAACCGACAAGGACACGAACGTGACTGTGTTCCCACTATCAAGACCCAGTAAACCCAGTATACCCTGCTGTTATAACCAGTTGTATACTGGTTGACCACAAGACTCTGGTTTCGCTTTTTGGCTGCTTTCACATTAGAAGTAAAAGCTGCTGTCCGCTGCTTCCAATCCCATTTATAACGTCTACAATTTGCACCTTGCCATCTTGAGTGCTCTACAAGGTGAAGCTCTGAACTGAAATGAAATGGTTTAAACTTTTGACAGTGCTCTTTGAAAGCACACTGACATGTTGAATCAGACAGAATAGCACGCACGCACGCACGCACGCACGCACGCACGCACGCACGCACGCACGCACGCACGCACGCACGCACGCACACACACACACACACACACACACACACACACAACAAATTGGTGTGTTATGTGTGTGCGCTCATCACTGCTACTTGAACACTGAGTATGTTCAGCCTGAAGTTGTTTCTTCTTACAAGTCTTGGTGCAACTTTTCCAAACAGGCTCTCAGGTTTTCAGATTTATTCCTCCTTGCTCTTAAAAAACAAAGACAAGGCCACTGTATAGGAGCAGCTTCTGAATGAGTCAAAATGTTGTGAACCCATACCCTTTTTATTTTGTCTCATCTTCCTCCTCAATGTCATTGATTTCCAATTCTAATTTACAGTTTATTTGTAACGCACTTATTAAAAAAAAGTTTAACCAAAGTGTACATCAGAAAAGTGTGACAGACATTTCAATCAGAATCCAAGTCTGAAGCTAGAAAATTGTTTACTTTCTTGACTTTTTTTTATTTTCAGGCACTTACCTCTAAACATGGGCATGATTTATGCTTTCAGCTCATTTCCATTGCTCTGAAATACACATTGTATTCTCTGTGAAAGTAGGTATTTAAGGCAGTGACTTCCTGCCAAGTGTCTACGGTCCAGAACGCAGCGGTACGTTTGGTCTTCAATCAGCCTAATAGAGCACATGTCACCGCTCTGTTCTTTGAGCTCCATTGGCATCAAATTTAAGTTGCCGATGCTAGCATACAAAGTCCTGAATGGAACGGCTCCCATCTTCTTAAATCCTCTTGCAAAGGCTTAAGTCACATCTCTGTCCCTTTGGTCATCAAAGGATCATCAGCTAGCAGTGCCTACACCACGTTCAAGACAATCCAGACTTCTCATGTCTTCTCAATCCAGACTTCCACGATGGTGGAATGAGGAGCACTACCAGCTCTTCAGAGAACATCTTCTAGACTAGCACCTCCCTTCCCCTACTCTACTGAACTCTCTTTGTGCACTTCCTTCTGTTCTTGTATTATTTCCCCAAACTGACACCTCATGACCTCTGGCAGAGCCTGAGTAGTGTTCCTCCCTCTAAGTAGTTTATTGTTTATCACTGTAAGTTGCTGATAAAAGTGTCTGCCAAATACATGAGCATAATCCCCTCTGCTATAATTCCAAACACTTTAGCAAACATAACTTAAATGATGTATTTTTAACATTTATCCATTAGTCCTTTTATATAAATATTACAGAACAATAAAAAAGTGTCAACATGACAAATTAATTTTACTCACTGAAACTTACTTATGAAGAGATGCTGCACTGCAGCTCAAGGTGTTCCAGATGTTACTGCATTGCAATGGTGCAAGAAATCTCTGCTTTCAACAATCTGCATTCAGCTTTGTGCAGTCTTAGTAAAAAATAATAAAGTATACCTCCTCCAGAGGTCATCTAGTGCAGTGGTTCTCAAACTTTTTTACCCGAGTACCACCTAAAACCTATGTAGGATCTTCAAGTACCACCATGATGTTGGACCTTTAAATAATACACAATTTGACTGTTTTTAACTGGAATCAGAGGTCTCGCTAGACATTTTCATAATTTGACTGACAGGGTACAAAAAAATCCAGTCATAATCCATTTTTATCTGTCACTTATTAATATAAAAATATGATACTGACATTTTCAACATTATTTACTTTTTATTCATTTTAACAATATTGTAATGGTCTTTCACACAAAAAGTCAGTTTTTCCAAATCTATGAGTTTTATTTACTAACAGGAAGACTGTCAGCTGTCACGCGTTACAAAAAAACAAACATCAAGTAGTTTTCTGGGTCTGCACTCTCTCTCCTCCAGCTTGTCACGCACCCCACGCTGCCTTGTTACCAAAGCAACCCGTAGATCAGCTGTTTTCAAACAAATCAGGAAACTCAATGTGGTTCATTTTGGTCAGAAAGGCAGAATAAAATAAATGTAATTGATGTATTGATCAGCTTGAAGGATCAGGTCCGAACCCAAGTGCGTTATGTGCGCAGCTCTAGTCCCGCTGCGCTCCATGGTAGAGGAGTGCTCATTAGTTGGACCGGGCGCTCGCCGCGGACCGATGGAAGCGCACCACCTCGGTGACAATCCCCCCACCCCCCGCTCAAACACCGACCGGCTGCCCCCCAATGTGTGTAAAACGCCCCCTCTTCCCTCTCCCACTGGCGCCGGCGCCAGTGCGTCTTTGCGTAATGACTGAAAGAACGAGATCGCGGATACAAGCGGCCGAAATGAGTTTCCTCTGCAGGGCGGCCGGGATTATTAGAGATAGGATGAGTTCGGACATTTGGAGTTTGGAGACTCGGAGTAGAACCGCTGATCTAGAACCAGTTGAGGCGGTTTAGACAAGTTGGGTGGTGGAGGAGGAGGCTGGGGAGTGGGGGGGTCTGGGCTCCCGGCCCGCTACCCGGACCTAGATAAGCGGAAAAAGGCGAGATCCCGTCATTACACACAGCTGCTGCTCGCTGGGATTTTAATCCGCTCTGCGTGGTCAGAAGGCGCGTGCCTAAAAATATTTTAATAGTGGTAAAAATATACCCAAATTAGGCCACCTCCTGTTACAAGTGCTTAATTAAAAAAAAAGTTCACTATTTTAGTCACCAATATTTCATTAAAAACAAAAGAGTTGGGTCCGCCGCGTACCACCAGGGGGCGCTCGCGTACCACCAGTGGTACCCGTACCACAGTTTGAGAATGACTGATCTAGTGCATTGCAATTACAAAAACCTAGTGTGATATGAGCTGTCTGTTGAAGACTCTGTTATCAATCAATTAAAATCAGCATAAATTATGTTTTGTAGTCGACATTGATTGTGTCGACTAATCATTGCAGCCCCAGTAGACAGGTTGATACAGACAGTATTGTATCTGACTTTTAGTTTAACAACAGACTTAGCAGGAAAAAACTAATAAAAATAGAGATATTTAGCTCTATCCCCTTATAGATGTTTTTTGTTGTTGCAATTTTGCATCATGCCACTTCTGTATTTAAAGTGACCATATGAAGTATTATGGTTAGTAATTTAATCAAAAACCTGCTATACTGACTTCCAGTGGACCTCGAAGATGGCAGCAGTGTGAGGGATGAGTTTCCTGGCATTGAAGGTTTGTGTTACGGGTTCAAGAAATCAACAAATGGTCAGTATGGGTTTAGAATTTGTCTAGAAGAAAGCAACGAACAACAAAGACAGACATGATGGCTACTAAAAAACATAGTGAGACAACGACATTAGCTTTAAAACAAGCTCACTGTGAGGAAGAAGCAGAGGAGCTTAGGGATCAACCAGTCAGGTGGGAGAGTAGCTCAACTGAGCCAGCAAGTGGAACTAACTCACCAAACCATACAGACAGAAAGGTAGCGCAAGGGATTTGGAAAAAATCTTTAAAGAGATAAGACACTTCCATTGTGAAAACTCAGCATCCCTTAAGCCAGTGGTTCCCAAACTTTTTCTTCTGGGCCCCCCTTAATTTTACACATTTTTTCCCGTGCCCCCCCCTCTCACACACACACGTGCACACATGCACGCACGCGCCCACACACACACATACACACACAAACACTGCGAACAGACAAATCTCATTTTCAAACTCCATTACAGGTTATTTCACATCAATCCTTTGAGATTTGAACAAGTAAAAGTAACTGCATTTAACTACATGTTGCTATAAAATAAACCTCTTAAAAATAACAAACTAACCACTTTTACAGCTCAATAGAAACTTTAAAAAATGCCTCAGTGCAAATGAAAATAAAAAATGTAAAGGTTTATTTTTACTTTAAAAAATTGTTCTCTCATCTTCAGTGACTGGTGTGAGCGGCTTGTTGCTGCAGATCTCTTTGTGTTGAGTTGTCCTCCAGACAGTGTCCTGTGTGCGATTTGAGAATAAAATAGATGGGGGGGGGGGGGATCTGTGGAGGTTCGGATCCGGCACTGTGCGTTCAAGGTCGCGTGCGCTCGTTACTGAATCGTCCAGACTCGTGCGCTCCGTCAGTGCGCACGAGGTGCCCAAACGCGTCTTTGCGCATAGGGAGCTTTGCGGTTCAATCACTCAGTCCGTTATCAGATGCTGATTTTAACTACACTTCCTGTTGTGGTGGCTCTGAAGCTCTCATAAGCGTTCAGGCTATGAAGACTGGTTGACACGCACAAGCTGCGCCAGCAGGCAAACACAGAGCTATCCAAACCCATTCACCTCCCCGCCAGGAGTAGCACATCAGCGCCAGGTTCTCCCTGACTGTCTCAATAAAAAAAGATGTGCACCCCTCATTTCTCTCTCTTTTTCTCATGATCTCATAATAATGTATGTTAATATTATAACCGGTGTTCCGCTGAGCGCACAGCGCTGCACTGCAACCTCGTCACGCCCACCTGCTCTCTGCAGCTCTGAGCGCGCTGCGGTGAATCGGACACACTTCAGACCATCTCCCCAGAGGTGAGATTAGGGGCGACAGCAAAGCAGAGGCAAGGTAAATCTCTCCCATCCACCCCAGATAACCCTGCCTAGCACTCAAAAAATAAATATTTTTTTAATTAAAAAAAATTTTTTTTTATTAATAACTGAATAAATCATCCCGCGCCCCCCCTGCTGTTACACCGCGCCCCCCAGTTTAGGAACCACTGCCTTAAGCAAATTAAAGAAGATATCAGAGTGACGAACAGCCGTATTGATGACACAGAAAACAGATTGGAGCATCAGAAGGAACTCATCCTGACAGACATGGTAGAGAGGGAAAGGTGCAATAGATATTCAGAACATGGACCAGTTTATTTGAGTTTACACCTGTCTGTTGTGAAAAAGGCGACATTATGGAAGTTAAATCCTAATGCTCTAAAGGAACACTTAAGCAATTGTGAAGGCAATTCAAACATATGTGAAAGAAAATAAAGGAGAGGTTTCTTCAGCAGTGCTGTGGGATGCACAGAAAGCTGTACTCAGGGGAAACATATGATCTAGATTGGCATACATCTGAAAAATGAATCTGAAAATCTAAATTCCCTACAATCACAGTGTTGTGTGTTCACAAAGGAAAACTAGATAACAGGGTGATACAAGAAATTCAGAGGATAAGAAAAGCAAAATACAATCACTTGGTTCTAAAAATAGAAAACAAATTGATATATTTAAAACATAAAATATTATGAGGTTGGAGGTAAATTGACCAAGCCAACTACCAGTTATATAAACTGAAAAAGAGCAGGCTAATGAATATATAACAAAAACCTATCATATCCAGTCCTGTCTGTAACTGCTGCCCTCTGGTGGAGAATCGACAGCTGGAAAGTGCCAATTTTGTTTCTTTATAACTGTTGTATTATTATATAATTTTATGATTATTATATGGTAGTTATGTTAATGTTAGCCAATACCTAGTTCAGTTTAGAAATATAATAGATTTAGAAATTATTATCATAATTTCATATTTCAGGTTTTAAAGGGTTAATCTTTTATTATCATTTGTGTTGTTTGTGTGACATCATTAGAACATAGTGCTGGTGAAATCCACATTTAACTGAACTTTAAGTGTGACCAAAAAACATATTTTTAATTGAATTTTTTTGACAGATGTACTCACCTAGCTCATATATTTTATTTTGTGAAGACATTGTAACCCCACCAAAAAAAAATCCATTTACCCCAACAATAAAAAATGGGTGACCAAACACATGAAATTCTGCCTACACCAAAAGAAGAGAGCTTTTCATCAGGGGGACAAGCAGAAGGTGAGAGAACTAGAGAAGGAGTTCAGGAGACAGTCTGTCCTTGCAAAAAACAGCTATAGGGAAAAGGTAGAGGAGAAGCTAACATCTGGGAATGCGAAGGAGGCATGGCGAGGACTGAATATCATGATGGGCCGGGCCTCTAAACCAACTGCAACAAGTTGCACAAACCCTGCTTCATTTGCAGAAGAATTAAACATTTTCTTCAGCAGATACAACCAGGATAAAGCATTAGGAAGCTACAACTGGAACAGTCAGACCAGCAATCAAGACCTTATTGTTGATGAAAAACTGGTGACCACCAGTGCTAATTTTGGCGTGAAATTTTAATTTAGTTTTAGTCATAGTCTTTTGACTAAAATTCTTTTTCATTTTAGTCTAGTTTTAGTCGTCCAATTTGTTTTAATTTTAGTCTAATTTTAGTCGACTAAATATAAAATACGCATATTTCACTAATATTAATATATTTTCCTCTGGTGCGTTTATTTTACATTTCTTTAAATGAATTGGGGTAACACTTTACTTTTATTAACATTAGTGCATTATTAAGTATTATAAACAAATGGGCTCTTTATCAACGTTCCCAATATTGTTAATGACCCCAATTATAAGACACACCCCTTTCCAAGACTAATCTTCAGAAAAAAAAACTAAATTCACTTTTAAAATAAACTATTTTGTTGAAAATTTGATTAAGTAGTTTAAATATTATCTTATTTAGAGACCTTTAATATTTTTATTTATTAATTCAATCACAAAGATCTGTAATTCATATTCTAGTGTGTGTTTAGTTCTGTCAGGAAAGACACTAGTGATCCTGAGCAAAAACTGAGCAAAAAAATCCCATAATAATGCAAACTGTCAGAACTTTGCTCATGACATGTCAGATCAAAAGTCTGCAGGCTTTAACTCACAGAGTCTGATCAGCTGTTCTCACACAGTCTCACGTTGCGGTCCGTCTCCTCCCACAGAACGTGACCGCCATAATGCTCCGTCTTCGCTCATTTCACTCCATCACTCCATATTTCCTGTCTCCCTGACAGCTGTTTGAAGCCTCTGTTGCATTCACCACCATTATCTTAAAATTAGCGTCGTAACTCTGCCTCTGTTCTGTTCATGTGACCCACTTTTAATAAAGTTTGTTCCTGTCGGAGTCTGCTCTGCTGTTTACAAACTCCGGCGCGTCCTGACAAGGCGGACTCTGATTGGTTCCTTTCTCATCTACTTCCGCCTGTTACGTTTGCTGATTGGTTCTCTTCTCTGGTCCCGCCTGCTCCGATTGCTGATTGGTTCTTTGGTATGTTCGTCAAATTCTTCCTGTTTTCTGATTGGATTTCGTCACTGTCAATTCTCATCTCGTCTTTCGTTCCTGACGAAAAGGTCTGCCGATTTAGTCTTCGTCATCGTCTTTTTCCGTTTTCTATATTTTAAATTCGTTTAGTTTTCGTTCGGTAAAATATATTTGTGACGAAATAAATAACGAAAATATTTCGTCTACGAAATTAACACTGGTGACCACCACCTTACAAAAAATCAACCTGTACAAAGCCCCCGGCCCAGACAGGCTCTTAAGCAGGGTGCTTAAGCCTAATTTATACTTCTCCGTCTGCGTCGTTACGGAGACATGCAACGCCATTATCCGTCGACGCAAGGGCTCTCCGACAGCCTCGCAACGACGGACGGAGTCAAGCTCACTTTTCTAAACATCCGTCGAAAGAGACGGAGAGCGCACGCCTCTGATTGGTCGGCCCTACAACTCGTGATCATATCCGGCTTCATGCCGCTATCAACAGAGTAGTAGAAGTAGAATTTTGCGGAAGCAGATATGGATAAGCTCGAGAAACGTCTGGCAGATGAAGTACGAACATTTATATAATCCATCAGTGTCCCTAAAGGGTTAAACAAGAGCTGCATATTCGCTCGTTGTCTGCCTTGTCCTCGCTGAACGGACGGACATTCAACAGACACCGCTGTCTCCTCACTTCTGTTTAATTCTTCTTAACAACATTGTTTGTTCCTCGAAATCAATCTGTTCAAACTCAATCAGAATTCGCTCTCTGTCGGCCATTACTGAGCTGAAGTAAACAAACTTTGGTCGACCGGAGGCATTACTGCAGAAAAGTTATGCACCCTCTGCTGTCCTGGTGGTGAATTGCTTCACAGCACTGACGGAGAAGTAAAAATCTAAAACGTCTCCGTCAATACGTGCGTGTGTGAGCACAAAGGTGCTGTCGGAGAAGTATAAACTAGGCTTAGTTTAAAGGCTGCGCTGCACAGCTGGGTGCAGTCATCACCAGACTGTTTCAGCTTCTACTGGATTTTGTTTGTGTTCCCAGTCTGTGGAAGGAATCATCAATCATTCCTATTCCCAAAAAAGTATGTGCTAGAGACCCTAAAGACTTCAGGCCCGTGGCCCTCACATCGGTGCTGTGTAAATGCATGGAGAGAGTTGTGTGTCATTTAAAGTGATAATATGCAGTTTTGCTTGTTTTGGGCTCCCTCTGGTGTCCGTTTTAAATAACTGCATTACACAATTTAGCATATTGTTTCAGCTTCTAAACCCCTAAATCTACCTGTTGAAATGTCTCCTTAGCCTTCATAGCTTTCTACAGGAACGGTTATTTACTCCTTCAAAGAAATCATCAGTGTTCAAGCAGGGAGAGATTGAAAAAAAGCAGGAATCATGAGCTAAAAACACTCCAGCGCTAGCATAACAGCTAGCCACACTGGGTTAGCCTAAAGGCCTATTCATACTCCACGAGAAGAAAGAAATTTGTTCTCGCTGGGGAGCGCCGAGAACAAGAAAAAAGTTTGTTTTGGCAGAGAGCATTCATACTCCCCGAGAACTCAGCTGTCGAACTGCTTCAGTGACGTATCAAATGGGTGTGCGTATCAGGTGTGTGCAGTTTAAAACGATCCGTCCTCGCTACGTGAGGAGCGGAGGTATACGTGTCTCCGGCGCAAACCCTCGCGGTTCGCGCTGGTCCTCCTAGCTCGGGTCGATCCAGACCGTGACTCGGACTCCTCGGTCCGTCCGCACAAAGCAGCACAGCAAGCGCCGGAGAAAAACGTCAACCGCTACCCACAGTAACCACGCTCATCCTCCCTTTCTGACCAATCACAGCAGTTGTTCTCGGACATCCTGCCGAAAAAAGTTCGGCCCGGCTGATGTGCACAAGAACAAGCCGTTAGCGCTGCCGAACTGGGGCTGCGAGAACAAAATGACGTCATTTTGTTCTCGCAGCCCCCCAGCGAGAACAAATTTCTTTCTTCTCGTGGAGTATGAATAGGCCTTAACCCTCGTGAGACACGTGACTTCCTGGGTACCGTGACGGCGACAGAGATTTTGCAATCGTGGTATTCCGGATCTAATCACCAGATGGGGCTAAGTAACTTTTCATTAACTCTGTAAAGGATCATATTAGCACATACTGGCTCAAGGAAAAGATTTTTAAAAATGAAAAAGTTGCATATTATCACTTTAATGTCACACATGCTGTCTGGGAAGCTGGATCCACACCAATTTTCCTACAGGGCAAAACGAGGTGTAGACTCTTCTAGAAGCTTGACTCTTCTGAATACTATGGTAATGAGAATGGACTCATATGGACCTCACACCAGGATTTTATTTATGGATTTCTCCTCTGCTTTTAACACTGTAAACCCTGACACTCTGCTGCACTGTCTGCTGAACTTAAATACCCACCCAACTCTGATTTTATGGATAAGAAACTTTTTAATGGACAGACCACAACAGGTGTTTTTAAACGTTTTTTTGTCAAGGAAACTGGTTTTAAACACAGGGCTCCCACAAGGCAGTGTTTTATCCCCAATTCTGTTTTCTGTCTACACTAATGACATCACTTGCAACAGGGAAAAAAATGAGTGTTTTAAAATATGCAGATGACATGGCCCTGGTGGCCCAGGTGGACAGTATGGAGGCCCTAGCTCAGTATCAGCTTGCAGTGGAGGACCTGGTCACAATTTTCAGTGAAAAGTCACTTGACCTGAATATATTAAAGACAAAGGAGCTGTGCTGTGTGAGCAGAGACAGAGCAGAAGCTACAGCTGAGCTCCTTAATAAACCTTTGGTTATTCAGGGGGAGCAGGTTGAACAGGTGGAGAGTTTTAAATATTTGGGGACCCAGATAGACACTCGCCTGTCCTTCCAAATACACTCAGACTCAATATACAAGAAAGCACTCCAGCGCCTCCATCTTCTCAGGAAACTAAGAGATTTTAATGTCAGGGAATACATTTTAATCATGGTCTACCAGACACTCATAGAATCCATTTTAACATTTAACATCACATCTTGGTACAACTTTCTCACCTGTAAACAAAAGAACAAACTCTCATGGATCATAAATCAAGCAAGCAAAATAATTGGCTCATTACAAACACCACTGTCCCACCTGTATGAGCGCTCTGTGATCAGGAAAGCCCCCCCCCACAGAGGAACATCTCATCCCCTCAATCCTGCATTTAGCCTTCTCCCATCAGGCAGGAGATACAGAGTCCCACTGGCTAAAAAAAGCAATACATAAGAAATCATTCATTCCAACAGCAATCACAGCCCTTAACAGTCGAGGAATTCCAACAACCCAGAAATGATTTTACTGTTTTATTTGTTTCTTTTTAGGTAGGTTTTACATGGTTTTAACTGTTTTTATGTGAGTATGATGTATGATGATTGTTGAGGCCGTTGAAAGACAAATTTCTGTAACCGATTTTTGGTGTCAGACAAATAAAGTTCTATTCTATTCTATTCTATTCTATTCTATTCTATTCTATTCTATTCTATTCTACTCGAAATTAAATTCCTTGGTGTCCTGATTGATGAAAGATTGAGTTGGAAGAAGCATATCAAATATATCAACTCAAAAATATCAAAATCAATTTCAATACTTAACAAAGTCAAATATTTCTTAAACCAGCCATCATTATACATCTTTTACAGCTCCTTCATTCTCCCATACATGACTTATTGTGTTGAAGTCTGGGGGACATACAGGACAACAATCAATTCTACATTTCTTCTTCAAAAAAAGGCCATAAGAATTATCACTAGATCATCTTACACAGAACCAACCAATTCTCTATTTATTAAATTAAACATATTGAAATTTGAAGATCTAGTTGACTTCAAAATACTTCAGTTTATGTTCAAAATCAAAAATCAACAATTACCAGGCAGTATCCAAAAGCTTTTCCAATTCAGGGAGAGTAGATTTGGTTTGAGAGGAACAAACATGTTTATAAAGCCAGCCGTACGAACTAATGCTAAACTTCACTGTATTTCATCAAGAGGAGTCCAGTTATGGAACAACTGTAGTGACGACATGAAAAAATGTCAAAATATTAGAAAGTTTAAAGAGAAGACAAAAGACTTTATATTTAAAGTATATAAAGAAATGAGTTAGACCGTTAATGGGCTATGTTTGATTTATGTACAGTATGTATAATGTATGGGTATGTATATGCATATGTATGTGTATATAAATTATGATTTTTGGGTTCTGGGTAAACTGCTGTAAAAATTCAGCTTAGTTTAATCTAATTTACACATGAATTGCCGAAAGGGCTTGGGCAGTAAACAGATTAATCTTCATTTTCTTTTTAAATTCTATTTTATTTTTATTTATTTTAATATTATGTTTTCTTTTTAAAGGGGCAGATATTAATAAGAGTTTTTCTCTTCTTTCTGTTCCTTTTCATTCTTGGTTATGCTTATTTGCATTTTTGTGTTTTTTAGTTTTTGTTTTGTTTTTACTGAATGAAATACATTTTTTGAAATGGGGAAAAAAACAAAAAAAAAATTGAAAACTGATTTTAGTTTCCTTTTCAACCCACAACAAAGATACTACAGGCAGGGTTTTTTATGGTAGACAAGCTAAATATATTAACAATTCTCTTCTCTGCACTTCCTAAGAATGTTTAGACCAGCAACCACAGAAAGACTTAAAGAGTTTGTTCTGAATTATGTTAGCTGAATAAGCAACATGTTGTGTATTGTTCAACCCGAAGGCTCGATTAAACAATCCTTTAATTACACCCTCATGTCCCCTGATGTTGTCTGCAGGTGCACTTCATAAAGAATCATCATTACATTTTTATTATTGTCCATTATCCCCCTCCCATTTCTTGTGTCAAAGTCACAACACCCATTTTGTGCCATAGGATCCATCTGTGGTGTGCAGACAGGGTAATTATTGAGCTGTTGCTTTATTGGTTAGTTTTGTTCTCATTGTGGAGGGTTGCGTCAGTGACTTTTCTTCTTGACCATGATTCATTTCCCCATTAAGTAGGTGCTATTTTTGAGATCAGGACTGTAGGTGGTTCTGTGATGATCCTCTGCACACAGCGACATAAATGCATCAAAGAGTTTTTGTCCTGACAAAGCCCCTCTGTGTGGCTGATATTTTACCACTCACTGGTGATCCTCTTAGCCGATACTCCCTCTCTCTTGTGTTTTCTACATTTTCTGTTATTTAACTGTTACAGATACAGATAAGATCTCTCAGAGCTGTTTTTCATCAGAGCCACCGACTGGCACAGACAGAAAGCTGCATACGTTTGAGTGAAAAAAAAAAGGAATAATACTTCACTGATTTATCCTTTTGCTGTAATATTTTTCAGATCATTTTTATTTCTGTAAAATCAGCAGTCACCTTGATATTCCATACTTCTGTGCAGCGCTGAGATGTTTTTGTAATGAGTTGAAGAAGGATTAAATCTATCAGTAATTGCGTACTCTGGTATACATGTGCTGCACCAGTCTTTTTACAACCTGCATTCTGGCGATGATGTGAGCTGCTGAATTCTGGACCAGTTGAAGTTTATGGATGTTTTTTTGGTAGTCCGTAGAGAAGAGAGTTACAGTAGTAACCACAGCATAATTGAGAGTCTCTTAATCTGGTTGGCAGCAGGTGGAGATGTGCCTCACCTGCCCCTAACGACCAGATGCCATCGTTATTGAATCAAATCGTTAGTGGTGAATCAAGATGTGTTTCACATCGGACACAAACCAGTGACCCCTCAGGGTCAGATCCCCCAGTTTGAGTATCAAATTTCCCCATGAGGCCATAGTTTAAAGGGATATCTGGGTCATTCTGAAGTGATGTTCTATCAGTTTTTAATCTACAGTAAGGACCACACCCACCAGTGACATCACTCAAAGCAGGCAGAGTCTCTAGAAACAGGAAGTAGTCCTCTGACTGAAATTTTTAGGTATTTAAAACTAGGGCTGCCACGATTCGCCAACTAGTCACAATTACATTGACTATTAAAATTGCCGGTGACTAATTTAATAGTTGACTTTAATTTATTTCTGCCACTGTACCATTCACTGCCTTGTCTGCCTGTCTGTCCTTGACACACATACGCAGTAGTAGTAATCAGAGTCAGCCGTGATGTCAACAGATGGCTACCTGGCAGTGGAGCTCGAAGGTTTGGGATCATTTTAAGAAAATAAAAGCAAAATCTGCAAGATGGAACTTGACTTCCATGGCAGAATGATGGCGATGTACTAGCATCTGAAAAGGAAGCACGTTGTGACTGCAATTTCTGACGATGAAGCAGGACAATTGTCTCGGTAAGCTAATTGGCTAGTTAGCTGCAAACATTAGCGTAAACAGTGAGCTACCATATTAGTATTATGTTTTTCTTGTAAACACATCTGTAAAACTGGTCACGTTTCATAATTTGGGTCTAGACTTTTACAACAGCAGTCTTGAACACTTACAAGAATATTGCACTTTATGAAACAGTTAACGAATAGTTTGCTGCTACAAGCTGCAAATTTCATTAAAAGTTCAATAAAATATAATTTTGTCACATGGCATATTGGTACATACCTTAAACACTTCAAGCTGTAAGCTAATGATGGCTGTATAAGAGCAGCTGGTGTGATAAGCTGTACGTTTTACGTCCAATGTACTCATGATTTGATTAGACGACCAATCGCAAAAATGATCAGTGACTAGTCGACTATCAAAATAATCATTTGTGGAAGCTCTATTTAAAACATCCCTTTCTCAAAAAGTCACACTGATGCATTAGTACACTACATTAGCTGCATGTAATGCATTAAACCGCTTATTTAGTTTATGGTGTTTATGCAGTGATTCAGTAGCATAGTAGTTCAGACGTTGTTCAGTTGAAAAACTAAACTAAAATATCTTTACATCACAGAGGATCAGAGAACAGCACAGATCTGTCAAACTGAAAAAAGTGGATCATTCTGAAATATGAAAGAATAGAAACCAAACTATTCTGAACTCAAGATTTTTGGTCTTCAGTTCTCTCTTCTGTGTGACCATCTGTGTGCTTCCCTTTTACAAACAGATAAATACATTCAGTAGTCTGTTGGAAAGCAAATAACCATTTTCTCTTTTAAAATGAATATTTTTTCAGCATCATTAAGGTCAGCATTAAAATGAAACGCACAAAAAGCATGTGGCTGTGAACAATTATGTATATTTTTCTTTTGAACGTTTTGCCAAACCTCAGCAGAAACGGAGGACCTCCTCAAATATTTGTTCAGGTCAAATTTCTGTGACAAATTGTGCTTCAAATAAATACCACTCCCACACACCTTTCCTCCGAGAGCGTTCCCACACATCTGTTGAAATGTCATCCACGTGATAACAAATTGTGTTGTGTCTCTTAACTGAAAGGGAAAAACAAAATCAAGTTTTCTGCATGTTGGAATGACAAACCTTAATTATTCATGTTGTTATCTCCTCCTGTTGCACTAAAATAACACAAATTTAGCATTTTATGAAACCTCACTCTAATTTTTATTTCCATAGTTCATTTTAGCCTGTTAATGTCTTTGTTGCTACTTACAACCCCCAAAACAAGGTTTTATTTTGTGCATGCACAGATATTTATGCAAAAAATGTTGATGCTGCCAGTTATTGTTTCTTGGAAGAAAATCTGAATCAGATGTTCCAATTTAAAAAACAAGAAACTCAAAAAGCCTTTTAAAACTTTTCTCCAATAATTCAGAGTAATATTTTCAGGAAAATCAAATTTAGTTTCAATAAAAAAACATAATGTAGTATTTATATTTTCACAGCCAGACTAGAAGAGCATAACAAGATATTAAATATAATAGGGGTGCAATGAATCATCATCAATCCGTGAACCGTTACGGTTCACCCTCTACGGTTCGGAACGCACGTGTTCCGCGGTTCATGCAGCGCTCGTGCGTTGCTAAATCCCCGACATTCTGTGCTCACGCGCTCTGAATCTGCAGATAATTCCCCTCTGAGAAAGCTGTTCGTTTTGCCATCACGTATAGAGGTTCACTCTGTTGGATTCAGCCGTTTTCCTACACCAGAACGAAAGATTCCTGATCAATATCTGATCCAGTCTCATTCCTCGTCTTTCTCTCTGTCAGCTTTAATATTAATCTCTTTGATACAGACACCTGACTCATCTATTTCTGTCTAAGATAACGTTATGTTGGGCTTTTATACGAGCCACAGAGCAGCGCCTCGTGCGTCATGCCCCTCCCCCCAGCTGTGAACGCAGGGAGCGACTAGTTGACAGAAACAGGTCTGTGACCCAGTGGCGGCTGGTGAAATTTTTTTTGGGTGGGGCGCATTTTTGCTAGTCAGTTTTCAGATGCGCAAAAAAAAATAAAAAATCACATATCACCACTAGGGCAGGGAATGATGCAAAATATTTTCATCTGACTGAATATTTTGCTGGTAAAAATCCCTACCACCAGTTCTCTAGAAATGTGGTGCTGTTTGGTCTAATTCTACACATCAAACAGTAAAGAAATCATAAAGTCTTCATAAGGAGACCTTAGAATAATATCAATATAATTAGATACAAATAAAAATAAAAATACAACCACAATGTGGTCACAACAGAAGTTGTAAAAGTTTCAAGGAAAAAACAACCTGGCAAAGTCAAAAACACAACTTAATATTCACAATTATCTTTCTACTGACACCACAAACACATAAATCCATCTCTAACACAGTCAGATAATTAATGTTACAATTCAGACAACAACCACTAACCAAGCAAGTCATGACAATCAGCTCAACTAATGAAGTGAATTAACAACAAAATAAAGTCAAATCCACTGATAAGTCCCATCAAACCCAGTCAGACCAAACTTCCTTAAAACGCCATAATAATTTAATGAAAAGTAGAGAAAACTCATGAAAAACGGGCTAAACTACATAAACCAACATATTCAATCAGCAGTATCTGTATTTCTCTAACATTCGGTAGACACCTCAACAAACACATGTCGCTATTTAAGGTATAAATTCACTCATCAGAACTTGGCACTGCTAGCTGCGGCTAGCTCCGCCTATGGGGTTTTTGAATGGGAAAATCTGTGACAGACACATAGTCATTAAGAAAAGAAACAAACAAACGAAGTCACTCACCATTGAGTTGATGAAATCAGGACAAATGGAATCATTCGGCTTGTTTTCACAAGCGGGCAAGAAGGATTCTTTGAATAAATATCCATTTTCTACCCTCCATTAAAAAGAGAGCAAGAACTTCCAGTTTCGGTCTGAGCAACACTCTGGTCTCCTGCCGTTGTGCGCATGTCACACAGGGACGCTGAAGACCTGCGTCCCGAGCGATCTCCTATTTTTTTGCACTCAGTGCGCATGCGTCAGGAAAAAATAGCCAGTGCGCATGCGTCAGGAGCAAAAAACAATGCGCTATGTTGGGACGGCGTCCCGTCCAGACATGCGCAGTAGAACCCAAAGAAACACGACCTATCGGTCCAGTAAAAAGTAGTAAGAAAACCTTTCTAAACTACACCTAAATGCAGATTATACACAGCACTTATTGTATATATAATGGATGGCTCGTTTAGTTTTATTTTTATGTTAGTTTTTTATATTTTGTGATCCCTATTTCTCTTCTTCTTCCTCTTGGGACTGGTGGGGCGGCGCCCGAGCGCCCCTTATGGACACTGCTGTGACCCCTGAGAGGTGCATGAGTCTATCTCCCCTATTAATTTGTTTTAATATGATTCAAAATTGTATTGAAGCATCAGGTTGACATCTTGAGTTAAATGTTGTTTGTATTTAATGAAGATTGAGCAGAAAAATGTTGCTCAGGGTTTTAGAAAATAATGAGAGAGCAAAGTTTTTTGCCTTTTCTTTTTCTGCTGATCCGAAAAATGATCCAATTCGTGATTCAAATCTGTGAACCGATCCGATCCGTGAGTTTTCTGATCCGTTGTACCCCTAAAATATAATATACCACACTTGGTATATTATATGGTATATTATGGTATTATGGTAATACCGTATACAGCCGGTGTTTAAAAATAGCAACAATATGAGTTTCAATACCGTTTCGAAAAAAATGCACAGTCAGAGCTGGACTGACGGTGAGCCAATGGAAACGTTGGGCCGGGATGGTCTGAGCGTCTCGTTTTAAATCAGAACTTCCTTGTTGCGGCGAGAGCTCGTACATCTGTGTGTTCATGCACGCTTAGAGTCAACAGCAAGATTCCCTCTCTCCCCGGTTTTAATCAGAAGTTCCTTGTTGCGACACAAACTTTTATAGCCGTGGTTGTGGTCGCGCACGCTTACAGCACTTCAGTCAACACCGGGATATCCCTCTCCCGGAACAACCCACGATGTAACCATCTGAACCGAACATCAGATGTGAGTGCTCAGGGTGGGAGCCAAGACCAAAAATGCCCAGGCCAAATTATGGTCCTTGTCCGATCCTGGTCACGGTAATACCGTACATCGCGGGAAAATGTGGAGGAAGTTTGACGGTATCAACATTTGGATACCGGCCAAGCCTATAATGTACAGACACAAATAATGAAATGTAGCTCTCACATTTGGAAACCTTGAGACAACTGGTTGAATTTCTCTACATGACAAACCTACGTGTGGCTTCAGCGTGGGACTGACTGGTCTCGTTTCTCCCTGCGTGACTGTTGTCTGCAGACCAAAAGAAAAGCTTGGAACTAGAAAGTGTGTGGCCTCCATCTGTGTTCCACACTGGACAGCAAAAGGGCAGATACAAAGGATTGATTGATGGTCTCAGAAACAAACGGAGACTGGGTGAAACAACAAGATGGTTGATACAATGTTGTGGTCTTGCTGGTGGTGTGAGACAAAAACACTTCTGTCAGAGGAAGGAGGAGGGTGAAGCTGCCAGGGCCAGGCAACCATAACAGAGGCAACGCAGTTTGGAGAAAAAAGGATCCATCGTGTGAGGCACGCTGGAGAAGTCAGAGACGATGAGAGGAAACCATAAAGATGACAAACCTTGACTGTATTTAAAGTAGATTTAAGTAAAAGTTTAGAAAGTAGAGGACAGAAAGATTCCTTTTTTTTTTCAGAAAGAAATCAGAAAGATTCCTAACAAACGCTGATGAACAGCCAAGTTTCTGGACTTTTTATCGACTTGTTCTGCTGTAGAAGAATGGGAACCTGCTGCAGCCACGACCCCATAAGAGAGGCCGGTCACGAACTGGTTCCCATCAAACGTCACAGTGTCTGGTCAAAGGCTCCTGTGATAGCCACTAACATTGATGACCATGAGTTCTCCACATGGGATCTCTCATGTGACTCAAGGTAAGGCCATCATAAAGAATAAATCCATGGCTAAGCACCACCCTCCATGGAAATGTGGTTGTTCTGATGCCATGTTGACATTATTTATTGCGCTGCTTGTTTGCTATTCTCTGCCTGAGGGACATAAAGTGAATTTTCAGCTTGTTACTTTTCCTGTTTCTGAGAAAATTACAGTTTCCCATGGCACAGCACATCGTGCTGCTGGCACATAACGAAACAAGTTGTATGTTCGTCTGTTTTATGGTGTTGTGGAGTAATGTGAGAAATACTAGAGTAGATGCATGCACTGTGGAAGTCGTGTGTGTATCAGTGATTTTTTTCATGACACATAACCAAAGAATTAAATAAAGGGTGATATCAGAATATAGAATATACCAGGTGTCCAGCATTCTACATGTTTGCATTTTCTTCACTCCACAAATTGAGGTAACTTGGTGTTCAGCGTTCCCTCTAGAGAAGCACTGATACCTGGTTTTCATCTGATAACTGTAGAAAACAGCAGAGGCTCATCCCAGAGGCTGTGAGAGATGTCAGTCAAACTGAGCCCACATGGGGTGAAGCGCAGGTGAACCTATCACTATTGACTTCCTTTAGCTTCGCCCATCAAGGGAAATTTGGGAAAAAATGATCAGTCAAAAAAATAAACAAACATTTCTTAAAAGTAAATGGGAAGAGTAGAAAATGTAGCTCCAGTAATATCTGAAAAATGCAGCATGAAGGAGAGAAGGCAGAACTTTGTGTAGCTAAAAGTGCAACTTCATTAGGATCAGGATGGATTGTGTCCCCTACCTCTCGCCCTGTGACTGCTGGAAATGGACACCAGCTTCCTGCAACCTTTACGGGTGAAGCAGTTCAGAAAATTGACAGATGGATGGATTGATAGTCAGGGTCAGCATCCAGAGATAAGAGACAAGGATTTAATGGATGCTACAATCCAAGAGGTAAGATTAGATCTGCTTGGAGTTTAGTGTGTAACATGATGGACCTCTGGTGTTGGATTCTGGTTCTGCTGTGGTTCTGAAGCAAACAGCCTGTATGGGCCTGGTTTTCCTCTTTTTGGTGGCTGTAGTAGGGTGTGAGGGAGTGGCAGGGTGATTTGTGGTGGACTAGAAACTTCATTATGCACAAAAATGAAGCAGGTTTTAAAAGTGGATAATCCTAACTCTGGTTCTGGATCAGAACCCTGCTGTGGGTTCATGTTGATGGTTGGAGGATCTGAAGGATCGTCTGAAGTTCAAAAGCTTTTAAAACCACTGAGTTAAATTCTATTTAAAGGATGAATAAATAAGAATTGTAGACATTAATGATATAAATATGTTGCTTTTCTTTTTGTAGAAGTTGGGTTTTTAATTTTCACTGACTCTCTTTAAAAGCATAATTTATATTTGCGATAAAGCTGTGACTCCTGATCATTTCAGCATCATATTTATGTTTTTACATCATATATTGTTGACATAAAGTACAGTAACTTTAATAGGTGGATTACTAAAATACCTCACATTACTGACATCATTATGTAGGAATGTGTTATTTACAATCAGTTATTGGGATTTTAAAAGCTCATAATGTGTTTAGCCTTCTGAGTGTTTATATTTCAGGTTTTTAAACTTGCCCCACATCGTTCCTCACAAACATACTGTCTCAGATGTTGGTTTGGTTCTGGTCACCCTACACACACTCAGAAACACACCTGTGATATTTGGCAGTTATGTCTGACATGGCCAGGTTTTAATGCAGACACACATTCTCTCACTCTGATCCCAAACTGAACGCTAACTTAAGATTAATTTAGCTTGACAGGAGGTGCATGGCAGCTTTATGGGCCCCTTCAGCACTTTCCTTAGCCTCACTCAGCTGGACTGGTCATAAAGAAGGAATGTTTTTACCTGGAGTTTGACAGGAACAAAGGCGAGGAAACAAATTGACATATTGTTCATGAAATTATTGACTATAAAATGGTCCATCTACTGTTATGGTATTTATTATTTCCCTCCTAAATCTAGTCTGAGTCTCATCAATTATGCATAGGGGCCGTATTCTACTTTTTCATTGCTTAAATGCTTAGTAATAAGCTGAAGAAAAACAGAAACAACTGTGAAACAAAATGCCATCATTTAACTTCTAAAACATTTACATTTTAAGTCATGCTTGCCCTTTTTTCTCTTATTTATTGAGGAAGCTGAACGTATTTGTTGAACTGAAGGTTTTGGACCCAGTTACTGGTTCTTTCCCATCTCTTATTTCAAAAACAGGTTTAGACAATGGATGCTAAATGTTCAGGCACTTGGATGCAGCTCATTATATTTAGTTTAAACCCAAAACTGAGAAAAATCTTGTTTGCATAGAATAAAAAATTGTTTAAGTGAAAGTTACGACAATAGTAAGCTGTTGTTATGGTTACAGTAAACTTCTTTTTGTTGTGGTTGAACAAAATGAAAATAAAAAAAGCTAAACCCCTAGAAGTGGGAGAATCCTTGAATTGTCAGCATGTGATGATAAAGACTTTAAAATATAGTCAAACATTTAAAACTTTATCAAATGAAAATATTATTACTGTTGTTTTATCTGTCTATTACTCAAGTGTTCCTTCCTGATACGATCAGAGTCCTCAAGTTCATCCAGCATTTGGACAGATCTGGAGATCAGATTAGACTCAAATCATGACCAATCAGCTGTCGCAGCAGAAATGAAGAGCAGAGTGGTTGATGGTAAAGATGCCAACTTATACTGGTTCTTGAGATGAGCAGTATTCACCTAAGAACCTGCAGGCGCTGCTGCTAATATTAATATTACTGCACCAGAAGACACACATGACAAGTATCCTACACAAACAAAACTCCTCAGTTTCATTTGATCTGCTTTACTTGTTTATTTTTAAAGCTGGGTGCTATGGACAAAAAATGTACAATATTTCTTTATGACAATTATCACAAAAATAGTTCCATATTAATGTTCTAGTCTCTAAGCTGGAATCAGTTTTAATAAACTGACTGCCCTACATTGTTTTAACTAAGACCCCTGGGGCTCTATGAAATCTGGGCTATTCTTCTCCAAATTCCAGTTTTATTTTTATCATTCAGGTGTGTTTTTTTTTTTTTTTTACTTAAAATGTGTTTTTATTATATAGTGGATTAATAAAAATTCACAAAAATATCTAAAGTTTGGTTTATATAAACACATTTAAGCAAAAATACAGCAAGTGAAGAGTTTCAGTTTAACAGAACACTTATTAAAATAGTTTATTAAAATGCTTTAAAATCTGCAAAAAAGGGAAAAACCGAGGCACTCAGGAGTGTAAAATTAAAAAAGCCTTTATTAAACCATGGCTAAAAGATCAAAAATGTCTACTAGTTTCAGGGCCTTCATCAGGACAGCAAATGTTTGTAATTGAGTGCTCACCCAATATAACTAGTCCCAGCTTTGCCAACAGGAAGTGACATCATTGTAAAAAAATATATATATATATATATATATTGACAAACATTTCAGCATACGATAAGAAAGTCATAGCAAAGTCAAACAGAAATATCATAGATTATAAAAAAGATGGCAAAGATATAAAATGAATATATAAATCCATAAAAACATATTTACAAAAAAGGAATCCAGTCTATTTCTCCATTCAAACCTGGATAGCATGTAGCTCTTAGTGTGTAAATCCAGAATGTTTCTCTCTGTAGGAACTTCTTTAATCTGTCTCCCCCTCTAATTGTCTCTTTAATATGTTCTATACCTACAATTTTGAGGGAATCACAGCTTCCATGCTTAGCTTCTCTATAGTGTACTGCCATAGGGTACAGAGGATCCATGGCTGCTCTCAGGGTCATTTGGGTCTGTGGACGCCGGTCATTTACCTTCCACCTCCAGGAAGAGAAAAACTCCTCAATCGAATTTAGGAATGGAGAGTAGGGAGGTACTCCACTAGCATCCTGTCATGTGCTGCAAACCACTGGCTGACCACAGCAGACTGGTGTCACTGGTAGCAATAAATGTTCACACAGCCTCTAACTCAGTGGAAGATCAGGTTCACCTGAGAAAAGTTATTTATGGACATTTTCATGGACAAAATGTTCGACAACATGATCAACACAATTGTGTGCAATGACACAATCTATGTAATGAAGATTATTAGTTGTATGAACAATGACTATTCAGTCGCTACAAGTAGAGTTCATTTTGACAGACATGATAAAAGCAAGTGAAAAAGTGATCATTTTGCAGATATTTGTACTAACTCAATCGCTTCATGTCCTAAAACAGTGACCATCGGATGAAATGAACAGGAAACTGACACTAGGTTGCGCCCAAATGACTACATTTCGGGAACGTTGCACTAACTGTTGTGCAAACTTTAATTCTGTTGTGAGAAATGCGCCAAAGCTACTGAGAAAAACTGTAATACCACTTTACATAGTGTGATGCTGGGGCCTCATTTATAAAACAGGTCTGAAAGTTGTACAAGTCACTTTCTCAGCAAACTTTGGAAGTTATAAAAGAAAAGGTGACAGAAAAATGTGGTGACTTTATGCAAACTTGAACCTTGCATAAACTTGAACCTTGCATAAGCACATTTTGGAGATGGTCAGACTAAATGAAAGTGCATTCAGTTCATATTATAATGTATTTTTATTGAGGCAGGGCAAGTTGTAAAAATAGATGCAGTGATACGGGGAAGTTTGGTGTGGGTCAGTAGTTTTCAAATGTGCAGGACTCACAGGTTAATAAAAACCCTAACCCATGCATCACTGATGCTCAGGTCTCAGTTGAGTTACAGCTGGAGACTAGTCCCAGTAGTGGCGTAGAAGTCTGTGCATTCATACGTCAGAATCAACAGGGTACCAGGCAGGGATGTCCACTCTCCCCCTCACTGTTTGCTATTTTTATTGAACCGCTAGCAGCAGCAATCAGGCAAAGTAAAGATATTAAAGGAATAAAATGTAAAGACATAGAACATAAAATCAGTCTTTATGCAGATGATGTATTACTGTTTCTCCAGCATTCACAATCCTCCCTCTCTCAGGTCATTGAATTGATAAACTCTTTTTCAAAAGTTTCAAATTATTCAATAAACTGGTTAAAATCTACAGTTCTTCCAATTAATTGCTCCTTTACCAACTGTCCTAATACACAGTTGCAGTCAGGGAATATTACATACTTAGGTGTTAATATCTCTCCTAGACTAGCAGATTTAACTAAACTAAACCACATCCCACTCTTAAAGAAAGTGGAAGATGATCTGGTCAGATGGAAGTCTCTACCCATATCGCTCATGGGGAGAGTTGCTTCAATTAAAATGGTTTTACCAAGAATCAATTACCTATTTTCAATGATTCTAAATAAACCATCATCTGACTGGTTTAGATCTCTGGACTCGTCTATTTCTAAATTTCTTTGGAAGGATAAACCTCCACGTATTAGCCTGAAAACGCTACAGAAAACCAAAGATAGAGGAGGACTAGATGTACCTAATTTTTATCATTACTTCTTAGCCAATAGGCTACAATACATCTCAAGATGGATTAAGCAGGACCCACTAGATGAGTCCTGGTTAGACGTAGAACAGACAATATGCAACAATATAGAGATTTCAGATCTACCATTTATTAGCTCAAACATTAAACGAAATGCTTGCTTTAAAAGCCCTAACATCAGCTCTTCTCAGACAGCATGGTGGGAGTATCTGAAAATGACTGAGTCTTCACTGATTCCATGCAGGCGTACACCCATCTGGAACAATCCTGACATCCTACAAAACAACAATATGATCAACTTCTCAGACTGGAGGAGTAAAGGAATCATATACCTGGAACATATCTTTGAGGGAACTGACTTCATCCCATTTAACAGGATAGTCTCACAATATGGGGTTGACAGGAATAGATTTTTAGAATATCAACAAATTAAATCTATAATAAAACATAAATTTAAGTTTAATAGAACAGAGCTACAAACACCATCAAGGGTATTAGATTTCCTTAATCTCAAATCTCCGAAGTTACTATCTAAAATATATAGGTTACTGTCTAAAGTAGATGATTCGATATCTCTTCCTATAGCTAAGTGGGAGGCGGACCTATCAGTCAGTTATGACCAAAACTTCTGGTCTCAGACATGTTTAAAATCTTTTAGAATGACTAGAAACCCCAGTTTACAATTAATCCAATATAAAATCTTACACAGAGTTCACTATACAGGTCAACGGATGTTCAGGATGGGTTATGCACCATCTGAAATTTGCACAAGCTGCACAGACAACACTCCTGACACCTATATTCATGCACTTTGGTATTGTCCACCTGTGCAGAGATTTTGGTCCCGGATATGTGAAGATCTGTCAAAGTGTCTGAAATATATTATTCCAGCTTTCCCTCCAGTTTGCTTACTGGGAGATTTAGATGATGTCATCACAGACATTAATTCAGTTCACATGGTTCTAACGGCCCTATGCATCGCTAAGAAAACGATCCTCATAAACTGGAAAAACAAAAATAATCTTAGTTTGAACCAGTATAGGAATCTGTTGTTGGACTATATTAACCTTGAGACGACCTCTGCCTCCGCTCCAAAAAAATCTCTCTGGGCAACTTTGATCAGTTCCATCACATAGTAAGGATGGGGGGGTTCTGGGCTTTGTCCACCGGGGCGGTGTGGTGGGTGTGGGGGGGTGTCTGGGTCTTGGCCGTCTGGGGGTTGCCCGGGGCTGGGCTCGTTGGGGGGTCTGACGTAGGGCTGCGTCTCCTGCTGGGGTGGCGTTTTGGCTGCCTCAGGGTGTCCCTCTGGCGGCCTTGTCTGGGGTCTGGGGTGCTCTGCGGCGGAGGCTGCAGGTAGCTGCTGGGTGGCTGGGTCATTCCGGGGGGGTCTGGGGGTCTGGGGGCTCGGGTTCTGGGGCGGGCCGTCTCTGGCTGGGGCCTGGGGTGGTCCTGGGGGCTCGGGTTCTGCTTGGCGTGTTGCTGGCGGGGGGGCTGGTGTCTGTCCCAGTGCCTGGCCCTGGCTCTGGGGCCTTTAGTTTGCTGGTGGGTCTTGGTACCACCTAGCCATGTGGGGCTGGTTCCATCTGCGCTGGGGGGGAGGAGTCTTGGGTCTG
>SSNR01000223.1:713985-787019 GCA_006937965.1 Callopanchax toddi | reverse complement strand
AAAAAAAAAAAAAAAAAAAGAATCAACAGGGTACAGACGTTCGGTTCAGGTAAAGTACACATGACTGATCTGTTAGTTACAGCTGGTTTCAAAGTGGTGGCACATTTAATTGTTTTGCTAACAGCCAAGGCAGAAAAAAACAGTGGAAGTGAACACTCTCTCTATCAAACAGTGTGAACTGCTGCTTCAGACTAACACAGAAGATTAAAGATCCAACAGTTTGATTCAGATTAGTTGAGGAAAAGATTGATCTGAAAGCAGCAAGCTACGTGCTGTGTATGGAAAGATGATATATCATATGGGGCGGCGTGTAGCTCAGTTGGGAGAGTGGCCAATCTGGCAACCGGAGGGTCGCCGGCTCAATCCCAGCTCCGGCTGGGTTATATTGTCGTTGTGTCCTTGGGCAAGACACCTCACCCACCTTGCCTACTGGTGGTGCTGGTGCATGGCATTCCCACCTCTGTCAGTGCGCCCTAGGGCAGCTGAGGCTACAATGTAGCTGATCACCACCAGTGTGTAAATGTTGTTTTGTACAGCTCTTTGGGGAGTGTAGAACACTCTAGAAAACAGTCTATAAATACAGGACATTTACCATCATATAATCAAGCGCGCTTTATAACACATTATATTTGTGTATTTATTGGTTTACCATGGAGTCATTTTTCCACACCGGACTAATCTAGCTGAAATGTTTGGTGTGAAGGTTCAATACTGTATTTATTTAGTATTTCCACTAGGGATGGGAATCGAAAACCGGTTCTTAATGAGAACCGGTTCCCAGTGTTTCAATCCCTTGGAATTGTTTGCCATTTTTGCTAACGATTCCCTTATCAATTCCAGTCGGCGCAAAAAATAAATAAATAAAAATTCCAGTCGGCGCGACTACGTCACCACGAGTGTAACTCACTAAACTCACGTTTCTCCACCGTGTAGATTTGAGCCATATCTTTGTAGATGTGTCTGGTAACAGCAGCAGTAACCTCCTCCTTCCTTCCATCCCGCTCAGCTGGCAGCTACATGACGTGCTGCGGGTAAAACCTGTAGCAGCATCTGGAGTTTATTCTGAGCGCTTACTCCAACACTCAACGCTGTTTTTGCAGCTTTTGCTCGTTGACTGTCTCTGTATTCTTCGACGTGGTTTTTGTGCAGGTGATAAAATATATTAGTGGCATCGGACTCTGTTGTTGGAACACCGGGAGCTGCAAACTTTACAAACAGCTGCTGTCTGGTCCACGTTGGTCTTTTTATATTTAAACCTCGTCATCAATGAGACAAAAGTTGTCCCTCTTTTAGGAACAAGCTCCTCGGTTTGAGTTAGCTGGTTATCCTGTTGACTCTGGTCTAAAACGTGTCCTCTACTGTCTGCCTCCATGTTTGTTTATGTGTTGCTGCGCGGTGCATTCATGAACATCCCGTAAAGTGCATTATGCTGTAAAACTTCTAACGTGGCTTAAACGATAGCAGTGGCGGCTGGTGAAATTTTTTTTGGGTGGGGCGCATTTTTGCTAGTCAGTTTTCAGATGCGCAAAAAAAAAAAAAAATCACATATCACCACTAGGGCAGGGAATGATGCAAAAATATTTTCATCTGACTGAATACTTTGCTGGTAAAAATCCCTAGTACCACCAGTTCTCTAGAAATGTGGAGCTGTTTGGTCTAATTCTACACATCAAACAGTAAAGAAATAATAAAGTCTTCATAAGGAGACCTTAGAATAATATCAATATAATTAGATACAAATAAAAATAAAGAAACAACCACAATGTAGTCACAACAGAAGTTGTAAGAGTTTCAAGGAAAAAACAACCTGGCAAAGTCAGAAACATTACTTAATATTCACAATTAGTTTTCTACTGACACCACAAACAAATAAATCCATCTCTAACTAATACAGTCAGATAATTAATGTTACAATTCAGACAACAACCACTAACCAAGCATGTCATGACAATCAGCTCAACTAATGAAGTGAATTAACAACAAAATAAAGTCAATTCCACTGATAAGTCCCATCAAACCCAGTCAGACCAAACTTCCTTAAAACGCCATAATAATTTAATGAAAAGTAGAGAACACATGAAAAACGGGCTAAACTACATAAACCAACGTATTCAATCAGCAGTACCTGTATTTCTCTAACATTCAGCAGACACCACAACAAACACATGTCGCTATTTAAGGTATAAATTCACTCATCAGGACTTAGCACTGCTAGCCGCGGCTAGCTCCGCCTATGGGGTTTTTGAATGGGAAAATCTGTGACAGACACATAGTTATTAAGAAAAGAAACAAACAAACGAAGTCACTCACCATTGAGTTGATGAAATCAGGACAAATTGAATCATTCGGCTTGTTTTCACAAGCGGGTAAGAAGGATTCTTTGAATAAATATCCATTTTCTACCCTCCATTAAAAAGAGAGCAAGAACTTCCGGTTTCAGTCTGAGCAACACTCCAGACTCCTGCTGTTTTGCGCATGTCACACAGGGATGCTGAAGACCTGCGTCCCGAGCGATCTCCTATTTTTTGCACTCAGTGCGCATGGGTCAGGAAAAAACTGCCTGTGCGCATGCGTCACGAGCAAATAACAATGCGCTATGTTGGGACGGCGTCCCGTCCAGACATGCGCAGTAGAACCCAAAGAAACACGACCTATCGGTCCAGTAAAAAATAGTAAGAAAACCTTTCTAAACTACACCTAAATGCAGATTATACACAGCACTTATTGTATATATAATGGATGGCTTGTTTAGTTTTATTTTTATGTTAGTTTTTTATATTTTGTGATCCTATTTCTCTTCTTCTTCCTCTTGGGACTGGTGTGGCGGTGCCCGAGCGCCCCTATGGACGGGCCGCCACTGAACGATAGAGCTTTTTATCTGATGGTAGACATTTTCTATCGTCCAGACGAAATATTTTGTCATATCGCACAGCCCTGTGTGCAGGCATCCTCCCCCCCCGTCTGAGAGGTTGTTCTCCAGCTGGAGACACAATAAGTACAGAAAGATCACGGATCATTCCTGAAAAAGCAGATATGCTCATTTTTCTGCAGAAGAATTGTTAATTTTCCATAGTTGATGGTTGCAAAATTGCACAATGCACAGTTCCATTGAACTTTACTTGAGTTGTATTTGCTGCTGGTTGACGTAACTTTGTGTGTTCAGCTCAGATCCTTTTTAAAAAGAGAGTTGAAATGTTACTGGACATTCTTGTGGAATTGCACAGAATAATTTATGTTGTATTTTGTTATGTTATTTCTACAAAATAATATTTTATTATTATTTTATACTTAGAAATGTTTTTTCTGGTCACCCTGTGACCCTAGGCTCTGGTTTTCTTAAGACCTCACTGTTGGATGTATAAGGTCATCATCTTACTTCTAAACTTGTATCTTACTCAAAGATAAGATATAAACCAGCTTTAAGCTAATAGATCTGTTTGTTCTCTTTTTTTTCTAAATGAGAATCGATAAGAGAATCGATAAAGAATTGAATCGTTATACAGAATCGAAAATGGAATCGGAATCGTAAAAATCTTATCAATTCCCATCCCTAATTTCCACAGCAGGAGATGTTATTTAATGCTGTTTTACATCTTGTTTTAAATCAAGTCCAGTTCAGATTAACTGCAGCAAACACTCCTTGTTTTAAATTGTTTATTTGTTTTTGTAATATTTTCTATCCAGGGGAGAGAGACCTTTCTGGAGTTGATCAAATATCCTGTTTGACTCGTGGGACTCGACTTATAGTTCAGACCAGGGTAAAAGACAGAATAATGAGCCTTTTAAATCTTATAGTGCAGATACTAGCTGATAAATCCTGCTCTGTTGTATACGACATCCCCCAACTAGCAAGAGGGTTGTTATTCTGACTGCTTCTAAAAGTTTTGTTTGTTGTTTTTTGAACAAAATTAGTGTTTGGCATTTTTTGTTTTCTGTTGTGCTGAGACTATACCAAACAGTGACTTGAATCAGTGGCAGTTATTAGTACTCAGTAATTGTGCTTGTTATCAGCAGGTACTCATGTGTAAGTACTTGTACTCGGTTTGGTAAAATGTGGTATATCCCTAGTTCTTATTCGTATTTCACACAGCTTCCCAACGTCTTTTTCTACATTGAGCTGTTTCTTTTTCCTTAATATAAACATGTTTCACTTTAAAACTCAGTAAGACATGAAACAATGAAATCCTGAGACGTCGTTGTGAAAAACATGAATATGGAAATATTGGGATAAGTATGTAAATCAGGAGCATTTTGAGCATATTATCAGACTGCCACCACTGACACCATGGAACATGAAGGTTTCTTGTTTGAACCTGGAAACACTTTGTTCTTTTTGTGGTTTCTCCCTGCGCTGGTTGTGTGTGTAGCTCTCTGGAGGCATCCGGTGATGTCAGGCTGAATGTCTGTTACAGGTGGAGGGCTGTTGCCTTTGTATTACCAGAGGCAGTCAATTATTCATGAAGAGGGTTTATCTACTTAATGCTCTCTTAATGTGACACTTTTCCTTATCACCATAAAATCAAAGCGGGAATGACTTCTATTTCTTTTTATCGTGCCTTTTTGTGAAGTGCCTGATTCAGCCATGGCAATATTCTTGGTATTACGTTGACAAATGGGAGGTGCTTGTCTCCAGGTGTCCCTGCAGGGTTGAACATGCTTAGATGTGAGATTTATCTGTGCAATCTCTCCCTTGTTGAATCAAAGTCTCCTCTGTGTAATCTTTAATATCGCACAGCTAAAGAATATAAAGATGAAATCAGAAATTAATAAAATGAATTGGTTCTGAGTAAATCACAGGATAAGTGATGAGGATAATTTAGAGGTAAAGCAACTCAACAGGTTGTTTGTTTGAAGTATATTTATTCTGTTTTGTAAACTTTTAGCAGTCCTTTCACATAGCAGTCAGTCATAATAATAAAAACATTGAAAATGTTTCCCTCCCATAACAAGCATGGTGGGTCCTTTGGGTCTTCTGGGTTGTACGATTTTTTTTAGGGGTGTGGCCTAACTGTGTGGTATGTTGTTTTCATTGAGCCATAACTGAGTGTTGTGTTTTGATGGGGGTTCGTTTCAGTGCCTGCAACCAGGAAGTATTGCTGAGGGATTTACATGGTCTGTAGCACTGTTACGGTGTGTGGCAGTCAACATAAATACCAGCATGCAGTGTTTCTACAGAAACAACATTGAAACAATTTTATTAATGCTGTTTACGGAACTTTTCAAATGTTTTTTATGTGGTGAAAAATCAGTTAATTTGAACTAAAGCTCCTAAACAAACAATCCAATCTATTGTATGACAGCTACACTGATGTGTCTACTCACAGATTTCTCCCGTTCGAGGAGAGGGGGCGTGCCAGGTGCTGAGCTAGTCACGGGCCACACACACACTCAGACCAGCCTGTCTGGTATCAACAACCATGTCATGTTGAAAGTCTCTTAAATCCCCTTTCTTGTAACCAGAGATCGTAATTGGTCAACATTTGGCCTGATCAGTGATCGACCAATCTGAGACTCAGAAGGTTGTTTCTTTTTCTCCTGTCAGTAAACATACTATTGCTAAGCAGCAATAAAAAAATCTAACTTTTTTCCTGGTCTGTGAACTCACCAAGCACTATACCATGCTAAAATATCTCCCATGTTTTTATTTCTAAAATCATCATTTTCACGTTAATCAGAAATATAAAAAAACACATCCTGGTAACTAGTTCTTTAATATACAGTAAATCAGAATAATGACACATTTGTTATCAGCAGGTCAGAGCTGCACAAAAGTTGGTAATAGGTCTCAGTTCTCAGAACCAGAATCATTTTGAAGCTGCAACTAAAATATTGGTTTTATAATAATAACATTTATTTTTGAGATGAGTAAATAAAATTTTCATTTTGAGTAAATATATGCTGTTTATGTCTAAATCATCACCAATGTCAAGTTCTGGAAAATCTTGAAAACTTGCCTTGAAAGTGCTTAAATTTTATTTTGGTGAAGCTTTAAGAACGCTGTTTAATATGCTTTAGTAAAACTACCAGGTCAGCTTTAACCTCTGAATGACACACAAGTCCAAGTCCCCTAAAGATTTAGTGTTGAGTTGTCAGTACAACACCTACTGATGCTAATCACGCTGTTGAAACCTTATAGCTGTCAAATGAATGAATGATACCTCTGGAGGTGAAGTCACTAACTTAGTTTTGTATTCAACTTTTTTACTTCTATGGTCACACAATTCAGACAATCCCAGTGCACTACAACTAAATGCACTTGTCAGTGGGAATGCGCTCAAAATAAAGGTTGATTTGAGAGCGACATTTAAATTACAAGTTGCGACTCAAAAGAGGAGACCTTTACATAGTTTTAAAAAATGAGGTTTTTACTAGAATTACCGGTAAACAGTAACTGAAGCAAAGATCTAGAAGAAAAAATACATAAAACAACAGTGATTCCCTCTGTAATCATCTTCACACCTTCACACGTGTGACCACAGAAACCAGTTTTTAACAAAAAACCTCCTGCACCTGATAAAGAATTCTATATATTCTAATGTTTTTGTTGTTGTTTTGGTGTCATTCAGCTCATACAAAGTTTTTAAAAGAAATTAGAAATTTGCACATCTGTTTAACATCTATTCTCTTAAGAGTGGTTTTACACTTGCAGTTTGATAAACTGTGACAGTCATCACATTTATTAAACAATTTTTCCAAAGAGCATTTCACTCTTATTACAGATGGCATTTTTAAATGCAACCTGTAAACATCTGTAACCCCAAAAACTTCTCATGTGCATTACGTTGTGGAAAAGTCTGCTAAGCTGCTGGGAGACTTTCAGTAACTCAGTTTTTTTTGTTAGTTAACTCATTACCCTGCCTGTTGTGTATACAGTAGTAGTGATTCAGTTATTTAGTTGGCCCCGAGCTCTATGTGTTTGACTGAATCAGGCTCACAGTGAATACCAGCTCACTGGGGAAAGGCCTGCTCCTGTTTCATCCTCTGGGGAGTTGTAATGGTAAACCACACAATGTGTCAGGATACAATTGGGAAAAGTGCTTTGTTCTTTTCAAATCTGTTAGATCATCCACAGAGTTGAGTCATCAACCCCATGCCTACGTAAATGGAGTAGACCAGGGGTCGGAAACCTTTATTCACATGAGAGCCATACAATTTGTTTAAAACTAAATACAAGTAAATGTGTGCATTTTATGTAAGACCAACACTTTTAAAGTACAATAAGTCTCTTCATTTTATAAACGTTGTAATGTTGTTGCTAACCAGTGATGAATAAAGAGGTTCTTACCATCAATGCAACTTCTGGTGCTGCATGGTTTTGCTGATGGCTTATTAGCTTTGTAGTCTGGTTGATACGTGGTGAGGTTAAGCTTCATGCAGGCATTGAGACTTCCATCCGTTAAATGTGATCGTAGGTTGGGCTTAATGTTTTTTGTGTTTGCTCTACAACTCTGCTTGCTGTCGCGCAAGTCTTTCCAGATCTTTATTCAGTGACTTGAACTTATTCACCCACATGTCTGAAGCCTTCAGGTCAGCAACTTGTAGCTCAAAATCTCTGATGGAGATACCAGGCATGTAACTCAGGTCGGCGCTGTCCACTGCACACTCGTGATGAACTTTAAAAAATGAGTGCGCTCACGAAATTCTCCAAAGCGCACTTTGAATGACTGCAGGAGATTGGATGTGAAGCCCGCTAGCTGCTGAAGATCAAGATGTTTAGTAGGGTCACTTGCCGTGCATGCATCTTTAAACTTTTCCAGTTTTTCAAAGTGTAGTAAACGACCCGATTCAATGACGGCAATGAAGAGTTCCAGCTTGTTTTCGAATGCAAATACTGCTTGTTGAAGGGATAAGACCTTGCATTTTCACAGCTGGTTCAGGTGTTCAGTCATGTCCATGAGATGGTAGAACTTCAGGAGCCACTCAGTGTTAGCTAAATCAGGATGGTCGACATTTTTCATTTCAAGAAGAGTCCAGATTTTGTTCAGACAAGCCGCGAAACGGCCGAGCACCTTCCCGCTTGACAGCCAACGCTGTGCAGAAGCAGACAGGAACATTTTTCCCAACTTCATCCAGCTGTGTTTTAAACTGGCGATCATTTAAAGCTCGGGCAACAATAAAGTTGACCACCTGAATGACCAGCGACATCACGTCACCAAGCTGCAAACAAAACTTGGAGAAATGGCTGACCTGTGGTCAGCAACTTGAGTCACTGCTTACAATACCAGAGGTTCTGGGTTTGACACCCGGGAATTACTTTATTTATTTATTTTTTTAAAGGAATGTTTTATTATTTTTTTGCATGGAGAGAATAAATTCTGTAGGTGCAGCTATTGGCTAAGTTTGTAATATACTTTGGCTAATCTTGACAAAATTAGCAATAATTTTGAGGCATTGTGGTTAGCCACACAAGCTAATGTCTTTCTGCAGAGCTGTGTGTGTAGCATGAGCGCTGCAACCTTTGTGGATGAGACGACAGCTGTGTTTCACTGAAGACCCAGCTCAGAGTCGTTGCCGGAGCTGTGAGGCGGGACGTGGGCAGAACGCTGGTGAGGTGCGGATCAGACCGCCCGTCGAGCCCACGGTCGACTGTCTGCATTCCCGTGCCAGTTCCGTGCTGGGTACGTGCTACAGACAGCTTTCAGCTTAGTTCACCTGAACAGCAGAACCTTCTGAGCTTTTAGGAAAAAACGTAAATTCACAAAAGTATTACCCTTCTGAAACATTCACTGACAAATGCTGAGGAAGCGGATCTTCTCATTTTTCCTTCAACCTTAGCTTAGAAAACAAGACCGGCAGTTTATCCATGGGTCTTGCTGCCAGGTTATTTTACCGTCGCATTCAGGATCAAATACCTAGAGCCAATCAGAAGCGAGGGCTGTGCATATCATTAGTACTAATGAGAATCCTGCTGTTTCAAACAGGTCTGAAACGGCAAACTTCTACATCTGATAATAGAAGCATCATAGCGTTTTTCTTTATAAAAATCACACACACAGCATTTATTTACACTAGAGAATACTGAAAAACTATAAAAAATAGCAGTTTACCACACCTTTAAAGATTTGTCTGATAGCCAGATACAGCCATCAAAAGAGCCACATCTGGAGTAGACTAATCCTCAAAATGTCTGAAAGTAAAACTTGAAAAAACACTTTACCTTTATTAATGTCAGTGCATTAATAAGCATTAATAAACAAATGGGCCCTTTATTAACATTCCCAATATTGTTAACTACCGTAATATAGGACGAGTCGACTGCAATTATAAGACGACTCCCCCTTTCCAAGACTAATCTTCAGGAAGTAAACTAAATTCACTTTTTAAAGAAACTATTTTTTGTTGAAATCAATTCTTGTCTCGTCTTTTATTCTTGACGACAATGTCGGTCAATTTAGTCTGAGTCTTAGTCTTTTTCCATTTTATATTTTTAAATTTCTTTTAGTTTTCATTCGGTAAAATTAAATTTGTCCATCCATCCATCCATTTTCTGTAGCCGCTTAGTCCTCCACAGAGGGTCGCGGGGGGAGCTGGTGCCTATCTCCAGCGGTCAAGGGGCGAGAGGCGGGGGACACCCTGGACGGGTCGCCAGTCCATCGCAGGGCCAAAATTAAATTTGTGACAAATAAAATAATGAAAAAATGTTGCCAACAAAATTAACACTGATGGTGATAGAAGCCATCAAGATAAAGAAGAAGGGTTGTTGGTCGACTCTAAGAGAACACCTGATAGGGTCTGACCAGAGCGATTCCAGCTTCATTGGTTGCAGAAGCATTAACAATGGTGATGGAGGAATTTGGAGAAGCCATGGAGAAGAACTTCTGATTGGCCTCTTAAAAGGTTCTGGCAATTTTAGGTGGTGGAAGGAGGTCTTTGTGGATCTCTGAAATCAGGTCACTATGCTCTTCACTGAGGATTCAGGCTTTGATAACTTGGGGGAGTTGAATTAATGACAGTATTCAGAATTTAAGATGACCCTGATTACAAGATGACTCTCCCATTTTCAAAATTTACTTTTTTTTAGAAAAAGGCTTTTTGACACCTAAATCTCATCTTTTCTAAACAAAATGTTTTTTATTTGTAAAAAAAAATAAGTATAGCTTTTAAAAATTAACAGTATAGTAAAATATAAAAATACATAATAAAATTACGGGTAGACTTTATGGCATACTGTAAAAATAATCTGTAGCGTATCTGAATTTAATAACGATAATTCTTAGCTTTCCAGTGACTGCTATCATTTAGAGTCTTTATTTCTGGGCTCTCCATCTCCTAACATCACCCTCTGACATGTTGTATTTCTTGGCTGATTGAGAGCTGTTTGCTGACTCTGCTGCATTTATCACCATCAGCCTGAAGTTTGCATCATCACTTCTTAGTTGCTGGTTCACTTTCCAACCCTTGAGCTGGTCTGTTCAGGGTGTTCACTCCAGTCATGAAGCTTCTGCTGCAGCTAGTTATACCGAACTCCTTGCTGTATGCGCGCAGCTAATTTTGGGCCACCAGCGAGTGTTGACTGGTTTGACAGCAGCATCCAGTCAACTGTTGAGGGTCTCTTCAGTTCCAAGTCGTCACATTTGTTACTGACACATTAAAGTCTAGACTTCTATTTTAAGACAAACTTAATTTTCCAGAGGATTTTTAGAATAAAAAATTATCGCCTTATATTAGGAACAATACTATAGTTTGACAGAGGTGTCCGAGGTGGTTAAAAAGCTTCCTAGGTGGGTAAGATTGGCCCTGAGATGCTGAAGATTCTGCTTAGTGACTAAATTGAAACGTAAAAATTTGTATGACATTGCAATTATGCCATATGCTCCCAGTGACCTGGCCATATATAGTCCTTGTTGCAGAAGTATCATAAATGCCTATTCATTGTGTTTATAATAATTTGACAAATTTATCACAAATTTGTGTCTCCAACAAGTCACAGATTGGTCTGAGGGGAAAACACTTAAGGGACTTTGTAGGAAAACAAGATTAAAAAAGTGGATGTTTAAATTTGGTTTCCTGCTGCAGTCCAGAGGCAAGCATGTCTGGTAAATTGATGATTCTAACCTGGCCCTAAGTCTCCTGGCTGTGCGTTTGTCTGTATCTCTGTGTAATGTTACAGACAGCAGTCTGTTCGGAGTTCGTTGTGCTTCTTATTCAGCTCCATTGGTATAGACTCCATCTCTTATTGCACAATTTATTAAGTGATGTTTCGGGCCACTGCTCTCCCTCAGACTAAGCTAGTGGCCTGAAACGTTACTTAATAAATTGTGCAGTGGGAGCTTGATTGGTGTGCAGATCTATTCATCTATATTTTACAGATTCTATTTTTGGATCCTGCACCCACTTCAAGTATACTTTTGGATGTGTCTGTTTTTTCTTCTTATCTCCTCCTGACATTGCACATGCAGGAGAAAGGAGATATAAAGAGAATAGATTGATGGTTGATAGAATATTATTTTAGGCTTTTAGTAAAAAAAAAAGAAGTAAATTCTTGAAGTGAAAATCAAAATCTTCAAACAAAACTAACATAAACAATAAGAATCAAGTTTTGCATGATATTTGTGTACATTGAATGAAAAAGTTTTAATAAGTCTGTATAAAAAGTTTTTCCTTGTAATCCAAACAGTTACCAGCCTTTAAAAACAGCTTGAGGACTATTTCTACCAGCCTTGTTCAGTCAAAAATAATGGTTAACGCTACATGTACAACGTACATACTTACAACGCTATGTACGCTACAGTTTGTTTACCCTAACCCTAACCCCAAGACAAAATTAGAGAATTAATTAAAAACACGAGGACTGGAATTTTTACAAATATATTTCTGGAGGTTGGAGACCCCTCAGATCTACAGCTGAACTGGAAGAACTTTAATTCTTGTCTGAAATGTCACCTTTTACTAATCACTGAGTTCACCCAACACAGGATCAAACTTCACAGGACAAAAATTTTTGTGTATGCATGGAGTCTAGTCCATGGTGTTTTCCACTTGAAGTAAAATTGTATTCTCAGTCCTTTTGTGATCTTATAGACATCTAGAGTGATGAACCAGAATCGCTCCTCTTCTCCAGTTGTGCTCCTTCAATTTTTCTATAATTAAAAGTTGAAAGTTGACTGTTTTCCAGTGTGACATTTTAATAAACGGCAAGGCAAACACTGATAGATAAGCCTCTGCAAAAGTTTCCTGTGAAGGTGTAATTCACTCAACAGCCGTCATCCAAAACAGGCTCAATCTATGTTTTATCTTACAGTTTTGATCTATGTTTTAATAATGAGTGTGCCCAGGAGGCATCCTGACCAAATACCTGAACTGTCTTAGCTGGGACAGTTCTTGGGGTGCAGCAGTAGCTCAGTAGGTAGTGTTCCTCCTGCAACTGGAGGATCATCGGTTCGATCCCAGCTCCAGCTGGGTTTCTTTGTCGTTGTGTCCTTGGGCAAGACATTTCACCCACTTTGCTTTCTGATGGTGGTCTCGAAGTCCAGTGAGTGTTGGTTTTCCTAGTGGGTATACTGCCTGACAACCACACAAGTAAAAAGCACTCTTAGGGAGTATGTAGGCAGTGATACTTACAATAATTGCAAATAAAGTGAGCTTAAATGGGCCCTGCAGAAGAATTTCATTTCAGCTGCCTGTATTCATGATCTTGTTTTTTCAGTTATTCAGCTCAACATCTCAAAAATTGATCTGATCGCCATCCCAGCCAAACAAACTGTAGAGCACAACATTTCAATCCAAACTGAATCCCCAGCTCTTGTGACCACTGTGAGCTCTGGCTGAGCCTGCAGTGTTCTTCCCTCTAAGAAGTTTATTGTTGGCCTCATTGGTAACTGGTTTGTTACATTCTCCTTTGTAAGTGGCTAAATCTGCCAAAAACATAAAGATAAATAGTAGCATCATTACCCAAAACACAGGACCATAGCTAAGGGTTGGAATGTAGCTGAACTGGTAAATCAAGAGCTTCACTTTTTGTCTTAGCTCTCTCTTCACTACAGCAGACCAGTTCAGCATCAGCATCACTTCAGAATGCTGCCCTGATCCCATCGCAAAAACATGACCCCAAGACACTTAAACTCCTCCACTTGATGCAGCACCTCTTCTTGACCCGGAGTTGACAGTCCACCTTTTATGAATGCTTTATAAAATTAGATTTAGATTCAACTCTGCTGCTTTGAGATTCTTTTTATTTTATTTTATTTTATTTTCTGATGACACTTTTGAAGATCTGCTTGTCTTTGACCTCTTCAATGTCATGTTTTCAGACTAAAATGAAAAAGTAAAGCCAACCCTTGAATTTTCTCTCATGTCACCACTGTCAGTGATGGACATAAGAAAGTTCTTTTTCTGTTTTTGTCAGCAACCATAGAGGCTTTTTAACATTGAGGCACTTTGAAGGCTGACTGAAAAGGATAGTTTCAGCTCAGGGAGCATCAGCTCTCTCTTTGCTCTCTGACATGAAGAAGAGGTCGTTACATTTCACCAAGAGTGAGTCCAAATGAGAATCTGTGGTATGTGAAAACTAGGATATCATAACTCGATATGTATTACTACAATTGAGACACTTTATCCATGACCTACCATAATTTAAGTAAAGAAGGTATATATTGTTTAATTTGCTCATGCACTAATTAGGGGTGCACCGATCGATCACGTTAATTTGAGGGGATCGTAAATCGACCATATTCCTATCCGATCCTCGATCTTGTTATAAGCTTTTAAATCAGCTTTTTTCTCCTGTTCCCGGGATGTGCAGACTGCCTCCCTCCCTTCCGCGCGCTACATCACGTCCGTGCTACACGTCAGAGTTTCCCCCAGCGCTTTATAAGCCTGGCGGCCCGCCAGACTTTCATCGGACCCCTGCCAGTCTAAACCTCAGAGTTGTACCGGAGACAAAAGCTAACAGCTCCTAGCGCGGCTGCTAACACTTTAAACTAAAACAAAGTGAGCTGGTGCAGCTCTCCACTCGTCTCTTTCTCTATAGTTGCAGTCCGTATGACAGAAAAAGCAAAAACGGAGTTCACTGATCTGACAGCGGACAGCGTCGCCGGTGGCGGTAGCTTCAGCGTGCATCGGACACAACTTGAGGCTAAATGCAGAACCTATCTTTCCAGCGTGTCTCTCATTAGAGGGGCGCGGGGGAGAACTGTCCCGTGGCTGTGATCTAACAGCAATGACTCCGCGTTTAATCGGTAGATTATTCCATAGTTTATCTCTGCTATGTCCTCGTTTTTACGAGGCGCATTAAATGCACCATCAGTAAAATCTACGGGAGCCGAGTAGGCGGGTGGTGCGCAGCTGCAGTTAGAAAACCTGTAAGGTGAAGAGATGAGCAGCATTAAGTGAATCTGGATGATTTCTGCTCTGTTAGTCAGTTTAGAGACACTATGTTAAAGTTATTTACACAATGCACAGAGTTAATGCTGGAAATGTTTATTAGAGGAGGTTTAACAAGTGTTTTTGTAAAATTACAGGCAGAAAGTACTATTAACTAAAGGAGGACCTGAGAAAAGGGCTTTGGTAATGGTTCACATCTCTTGTTTTATTTTTAAGAGGCACAATTTTTATTGGCTTTATTAATTAATTGTTTAATTATATATATATAATATATAATATATATAATATATATATATATATATATATATATATATATATATATATATATATATATATATTTTTTTTTTTTTTTTTATATATTGTAGCGCCGGCAAAGGCGTTACTATCTCTGAATTCTGACCTCTGGGTCATCAATACAATTACTCATCTTTGTCCCAATAACTTGGATTAAAATGACTCTTTTATTATGTTGTAACCTGAATCAACATTCCTTCCAGGACTCGGTCGTGTCGGAAGACTCAGAAGATTTCCTTTAATTAATAATTAAACTTAAGGACCCTTTGATGTCTCATTCTAAAAAGACACTACCTTTAATCCACTGTCCAGAAATGTCTTAATGTGATTAATTCATTTTCTTCCAGTATTAATGAATGTTGATGTTGCATCAGTATTATTTCATGGTTTCTACTTTTGCTAAAAGGTTAAAGCATATTAATAATCCATCTAAGTTTCCTGGGTTCCTTAATGACGAGAACCACGTGACTTGGTAACTCCTTCCCATTGGGCCACGCGTCCAAAACTTTCCACGGTCAGACTTCCTGCCTGGAAGCTACCGAGTTCAGCAGTTCTCGTTCAGCCAGCAACGAGAAGACAGCGACCGTCCCTCAGCTACACGGTACGCTCAGATGCCGACTGCCTGTCTTGGGTATTAGCCCCAAACAGTCGAGGTTTCTCCGGCTAAGAAGCCAGACACCATCCGTCTGCTTCTGTTCACCAGCCATGGGGAAGAACATGCTAGCCTCTCCCACCAGCCGACCATGGAGCCGCTGACTGACTCATTGAGACGCTTCCGTGCCTTGGAACGGCCTCCCGGCCCCGGGGATAATCCGAGGCTCGTCAGACCAACGATCTCACCGACGAGCCTCCACCTCTCACGCCGAGGCGATCTGGAGCGGTTTCAGCAAGGTACCAACCCGATCTGGTAAAACCGAGGCTCTTGATAAATAACACTCCTGTCAACTTGGTCTCCGCTCCCCTCATAACTAGCTCAGACTCCCTAGAGAGAATTAATATCTCACGGGCTCTCGTCATTAACTCTCAGCTTAATAACATCAGAAGAAGCTCTTAAGATGCACCATCTACCTCATATCTGTCTGTTCGTTCAATCTGTTTCTTTAATAAAATAACTGTAGTCTAAGCCTGCTTCTGGGTTATAACTTCCAAATATAACGTACGTAGGTCTTCCCTTTGAATCCAAAGAATCTAGATATCCTGCATAACATTTAGGTTAGTGAAGGTAGCTTGCATTGCGGGCATAAAACCCACAAAACTAAGCTAATAACCTTGCAGAAGTGTGTCCGTATTATAACAATAAAATCAGGTTATATTACGCTACAATATATATATATATATATATATATATATATATATATATAATTTTTATATGAGAGGACACTACCTCATGTTTTGTGAGTATTCATTCAATTTACTCAATAAAAATGGAAACATTAAAGTAATTGGCTTCTAGTTATGAAAAATACAAGATCGGCAAAAAAAATATCGAGATCAGCAGGAAAGGTTGTCTAAAGATCGGTGATCGGCCAGAAAACTGCGACCGGTGCACCCCTAGCACTAATAAATAATCAGTTAATAATATTCATAAGTAGTTTATATTTTCTACAGCTAGCTCATAAATATAGATGTGTTTCAGACACCAAGATAGTGCTGTAAAGCTGCAAAACTACATTACAAGTGTAACAAGTATTTAAAAACATCAAAATTAATAACTGACAATAAAATGACAAAAAGTTATATTTAAATTTACTCTTTGGGAAGGAGGGGGCTACCCAAGTGGAGTAGTTTAAGTGTCTTAACGTCTTGTTCATGAGTGAGAGAAGGAGGGAGAAGGAGATCGATGGTCTGTTGTGGGAGGGAGCTGAGCCAAAGCTCTCAATTTACCTTCCTACCCTTATCTATGGTCTTGAGGTTTGGGAAATGACCAAAAAAACAAGATTGCAGATACAAGCTGCTGAAATAATTAGCCTTAGAGATATAGTGAAAAGATCAGAAATTCAGGAAAGACTCTAGGTAGAAACACTGCTCCTGCACACAGAAAGGAGCCAGCTGAGGTGGTTGGGACATCTGGTCAGGATGCCTCCTGGATGTGTTTGGGCATGTGCTGGTGGGAGAAGGTCCCAGGATACACTGGAGGGATGGTATCTGTAGTGCTGTCATGCGATTAAAAAAATTGTGCGATTAATTAATTATGATCTGTAATTAATTAATCTAATTACCGTATTTGCCCGAATATAGGACGACCCCGATTATAAGACGACCCCCCTTTTCAAGACTAATCTTCAGAAAAAAAAGACTAAAATCACTTTTTAAAGAAACAATTTTTATTGAAATTTTGAGAAAATAATTTAACTAATGCTACTAATAATTCCAGACTGCTTTAATATTTGCTTATTAACAGTGGTGCACACAACTAGTCCACCAGTCCACTGTACTGATCTCTCTGCCCGAACGCACCTTTGCTGACAGGAGCTTTCACGGTCAGATTGTGCAACTTCGCGATAATCAGACGCTGATGAACTTCACATCCAGTTGTGGAGCTGAGATGGAGTTTTCATGTAGGGGAAGCTTGTTTACACACACACGCTGCTGCGGCAAAATGCACAGACACACACACTGCTGCGCCATGAACGAACAGACACACAAACCGGCTGCTGTGCCATGATCGTACACACACACACAAACCCGCTTTTGCGCCATGATCGTACACACACACACAAACCCACTGTTGCGCCATGATCGCGCGCACACACAAACCCACTGTTGCGCCATGATCGCGCGCACACACAAACCCACTGTTGCGCCATGATCGCGCGCACACACAAACCCGCTGTTACGCAATTATTGCGCAGACACACACACACAAACCCGCTTTTGCACCATGATCGTGCAGACACACACACAAACCCGCTTTTGCACCATGATCATGCAGACACACACACAAACCCGCTTTTGCGCCATGATCGTGCAGACACACACACAAACCCGCTTTTGCGCCATGATCGTACACACACACACAAACCCACTGTTGCGCCATGATCGCGCGCACACACAAACCCGCTGTTGCGCAATTATTGCGCAGACACACACACAAACCCGCTGTATGTGTGAGGGAGTGTGTAGGTGTGTGTGTCGGGTGCATATAAAGAACGGTGAGACGGATGAGGTTCTGAGGGAGAATGCGTGTGTGAATCGAGCGAGCGACGCGAGCCCTCACCTGTACAGTCTGCTGCTGAAAACACCTGCTGGGTCTGGACATTTTCTGGACATTTTAATCCTCAGTACTAGTAAACCTGTAGCTTTGAACTAGGCCAGGCCCGGACCTCTGGAACCGCTCGCGGTCTGAGCTGCTTCCTGCCGCTTTGACCAAAAAGCCTGCGCCCTCCGCCGGAAAAACTAGGGCGCGATAATAAGACGACCCCCCCTTTTTCAAATTATTTTCAATGAAAAAAACCTCGTCTTATATGCGGGCAAATACGGTAATCGCATTTTTAATCGCATCTAAAGAAATGGCTAAAAAAGCCCTCATCTTGAGTTATTGTCTTTTTAAATGTCAATTTAAATGACATTTAAATGACACGAAGTAATTGGCACCGAACCGGCTGACAGCTACGTGTAATCAGTGATCAGAGCTGTGCTGGGCTGACTGTGGTCATTGGTTCCGGTAGAGTAGCTCGTGAAATGAGCAGGTCGTTTTAATTTGCACTTCCTGTTTCAGCGGGGTCAGATAAATACCGCTCTAAAAGGTGATGTCAGTTTCATAACACCGCTATGGCCATCAGCTGTTTGTTTTGTCTCGGCGTCATGCGTAGATCACGTGATCACTTCCTGAAAGTGAGGGGCTCTGAGCCTCACAGAGCTGCTCAGTGACACACAAACACTGCAGCGGCAGACTGCATGCAGAAACGGTCAAGCGATTAAAAATGCGATTAACGCGATTAAAAAAAATAACGCGTTAATTAGGGCTGTAATTAATTAATCGTAATTAACGCGCTAATCTGACACCTCTAGGTATCTGCAGACTAATGACCCAAACGATGAGCTAAAGAGGAGTATGAGTATACGTTTCTTTTTTTCACAACTGCTTGGACTGTTACTTAAATTTGACAGTAACTTGTAATCTTGCATTACACAACCAAAAAGCCTAGAATTGTTGTCTACCTCACGCATTTCTCTAGATTTTACGATAACCTTCCATGACACAATGACATGTGACGCATGTCACTGATGGAAGGTAACCTGTAAGGTTTACAATAGTCTAATTTAGGCTTAATAGTTATAAAAGGAGACAATGCTATTGTCAAGTTCTTTACTTTTCTGCCCTAACTTGAAAAAGGCTCAACCAGGAAGAACGCATGGGACAACTCATTCTCTTCTTATTTTAGATTTACCGTAATGAAGACGCTTCAGTTTGATTAGATTGATAACCTAACAACAAAGAACACATACATTTACTATTTACAATAAACAATATACTCAAATCAAAATACACAGTTCATTTAATCACTCTTCTGAACTACAGTAAACATCATCAGTAAACAAAGTCAATATCTAAAATTCAAGTCCAGTTTCATCATTAATCCAAGAAACAAGGACATTTTCTTTACCAGTGGCATCTTCCTGGTTGAGTGTAACGTTGATTCAAGTTTCCTTTGTGTCTCTGAGGCTGTCTGTGCCTGAAGCTGCTGCTTAGAGAGTCACACAGGTGCTCCAGCTCTCTTTGATGACTTCTCTTCCTCAAGGAGATCCAACACAATTAAAGGGACGGTCTCTTTCTCCAACCCAACACCTCCCACTTGAGCTCCTGGTTGGTGAACCCAAGGAGGTCACAGGTTATTTTCTCATCTGAATGATGGGGAACTGTTGGAGGTTTGGTGATTTAGAATCAAAGCTCCATCTTTCCCATTTGTGTTACTTGCATTCATTGTTCTTCAACAGGGAGCAAGGTGACTAAGCATCTGACATCCCTGTGAAGGATTGTGGCAGGGATTTTAGTTGTAGATTTCAGGTTTGCTTTGTTTCCTCTCTTGTTTACAACAGGTTTTGCTGTTGGGACTGGATAACTTGGGAATGTTTTCACCTTTACATTCCTCACAGTACCTTTCTTATTAACACTGATGACTCTCCCGAGTCTGTATTGACCCCGTAAGGCATTCTGATCAGCAAGCCAGACAACGTCTCCAACAGCCACATTCCATTCCTTTGTGTGCCATTTACTTCTCACAAACAAATATGGAAAAATCCTCCTGCTCTCAGGATGTTTTCCACTCCTTTGGTACGCTCATTGAATTCCTTCAAATCATTGTGAGAAGTCAGGATATCATCCACATAGCTGTCTTCTTCAATGATCCTGCGTTCCTCTTCAAGATGGGATACTTCAGGCACTTTTGCGGTTTCTCTCATAGCCAATTATGCCAAGCACCCTGCTGGGCAATCACCCATGTTGACTCTGGTTATGGCTGGTTCCTCATCCTGATCATCTCTCCACAGGAATCTGTGAAGATGCATTTCTAGGTCTTCCAGCCACACCGAGTTATACATTTTCTTAATGTCACCAAGAGCAGCACACACTCCTCTTCTGAACCTCAGCAACACAGCTCGTATTGGGTTGAAAACATCTGGCCCCTTTAACAGAAGGTCATTCATACTCAACCCTTTGAACTTCTGACTGCTGTTCCACACGAGGAGTACTGGTGTAGTTGCAGAGTGGGGACTTGGCACTATTAAGTGGCTCACGTACCACAAAGGTCCTTTCCATTCATATATAATGTCTTCTGTCATTTTCTTTGCAGCACCTCTCTCAACCATTTCATGAATCTGGGCTGCATATGCTGCTTTCTATTCTGGATCTTTATCAAGTTGTTTTTCAGTTCTCAGGAATGTCGCCTCGACACCATTGCTGTTATTGGGTAAACATGTTGGGGTAACAGTCCAGGGGTATTTGGCATCCCAGTGTGGCTCTTGACTATGGTGGTCTGCCTTTATGTGGGTGAGACATGCCTTCATGGCTTCAAGTTCTTTTTCCTCCACAAGTGTCATCTCTTTCCCACCTCTTTACCACAGCGACACCCTCCACATTGGGCTCGCAGGCTGCCCCTATGCTGTCCCACTTCCACCATTCCATAAACTCTTGGCTGCTAACTGTGTTTCTGGTTTCAGCTCTTTGCTCTTCTGTTTTCTGAATTTCTTCATATTTGACAGCTGCTGCCCTCATTGAACGAGCAAAGTATGTTCCAGTACCGTGAGCTTTCACATCAAGATTAGCCAATCCCTCTTGAGAAGAGGCGTGGAGTGGAGGCGACTGTGGCGCAGTGGCAAGAGAGATCGCCTCACATGTCAGAGAGCGTGAGTTCAAACCCCGGCCCGGTCATGTGTCGAAGTATCCTTGGGCAAGATACTGAACCCCCAACTGCCTCCCAGACGCCAATGGCTGCCCACTGCTCCCTCAGGGATGGGTTAAATGCAGAGGACAAATTCCACTATGTTGTACTAAGGTATATATGCAAGTGGCCCCAAATACCCCCTTTCCTTTCCTTGAGAAAGTCAGGTAATTTGCTCTCAATTGTTTTTTTTTGTCACTTCAGTTTTTATTGGCATTTTTTTTCACAATCAGTACAGAACAAACTGATACATTAGAAAACAAATAAAAATATAAATTTCAGAAATTAACATTTGGGAGATAAATGTAAGCAAAATATCCATATTCTCCTTTTTGTTTTATTTTTCTATATTCATTCAGGGTTGTCCATGTTTCTTTGTTGTTGTTCTGTTTTGTATTTTGTCCATTTCAACCAATTCTCTTTATGTTGAGCCTCCTGCAGGCGTAGGCGATGTGTCATCTTTTCCATAGCGAAGATTTCCTCTACTATCCTTGTCCATTGTTCCAGATTAGGGGGGTCTTCTTTTCTCCATCTCTTCATTATAGTCTTTTTACTTGCTGTTAGTAATATTTTAACCAAATATCTATCCTTTATTTGTATATCAGATAGGTTACACAAATATAGTAATGAACAGGTCATAGGAATCCCATAAGTACCGGTAAGTATTTTTAATAATGAATCATGTATCTTCTTCCAAAACTGCGTTATTTTATTACATTTCCAAAAAATATGGGCATGATCTGCCTCTAGCTCTCCACAGTCTCGCGAACAGGGTATGTTTTCCTTTGTTTGTTTACTTTTGACCTTTGGTGTTATAAAAAAGCGTATCAGATTCTTCCAAGAAAACTCTCTCCAGGTTCGTGAATTAGTGGATGTGGTATGCATTCTCCACATGTGTAACCAGTCTTTTTCTGTAATTTTTATGCCAAATTCCACTTCCCATTTTTCTTTTATGTATTTAGTTGAGTGTCTGTTAATCATCAGTTTTTTATACAAACTGGATATAATCCTAACTTTGGTTCCTTTATATGCATTGATTATGATTTGGATCACACCATGCACTTCCCTGGAGGGGTCTATCTTGATCTCTTTCATAAAGTAAGCTCTTAGTTGTAGGTACCTATAGAAGTCTTTTCTGTCTAAATCATAAATTTTACTCATATTCTGGAAACTCTCCAGCCAGCCATCCTTCACCAGAACACACCACGCTGTGATCCCTCTGTTTGTCCACTGTTTATATCCTGCATCATACCTAGCCGGTATGAATTTGCTGTCATATGCTACCCACTTTAATAGATGAGAATCTCTTTGGATCTTATATACTTTTGTTATGTGGAACCATTTGTTAAGTGTAAATCTTGTAATAGGGTCTATTTGATTTTCCATACTCTTATAAGCTTCCTCATCTCCTATAACATTCTGTATTGGGTATTTTCCTATCTTTTTCTCTATATCTTTCCACTTTGCACAATATTCTATATTACACCAACCTACTATATATCTCAGTTGGGCTGCATAGAAATATTCTTTGAATTTTGGAAGCCCCATTCCTCCTCCTTCTTTTGGTAGCTGGAGAGTTTCTAATCTTATTCTGGGTCGTTTACCTCCCCAAATAAACCTTGTCATCATTCTGTTCCAGCCAATAAACTGGGATTGGGGGACCTCTACTGGTTGGGATTGGAACAGGTACAACAATCTTGGCAAAATGTTCATTTTAATTATTTGAATTCGTGAGCTGAAATCTAGTGTTTGTACAGACCATCGATCAATATCTTTTTGTATCTCCTCATTCACCTTGCCATAATTGGCTTTATATAATTTATGTAGTCCTCTTGTGATTATGACTCCCAGATATTCAATTTTCTTGATTTTCCAATTACAATTAAATAATTCTTGAATTTCTTTTGGTGGATTGTAGTTAAATGTCAGTATCTGTGTCTTGGTAATATTTATTTTGTATCCTGATAGGTGTCCAAATGATTCTAACAGTTTCATCAGTGTTGGTAATGATTTATTTGGATGTTCAAGGTAAACTATGACATCGTCTGCAAATAGTCCTATTTTTTGCTCCCTTCCATTTACTTCTATTCCTATGATGTCATTGTTCTGTCTAACCACCTGTGCCAGAGGTTCTATGTAGAGAGCAAAAAGAGTGGGTGACAGACAGCACCCTTGTCTTGTTGACCTCTGCAGTTTGATCCTGTCTGTTAAGCTTCCGTTAATTTTGACCTTGGCTGTTGATAGAGTGTCTTAAAGCAGCACTCTGGAGGATTTCATCAGGAGAGCAGTTTTTGAATCTAACGTCCAAAGGCTCCTCCTCAAAACATCTCGGCACGCGCGTCCGGTCGCGTGTGCGCGCGTGCACGCGGCGCATATACTTCGGACATGAACTGTACAGCTCAATGTGTAGGGTTTAATCACTCACAGTTCACAATCTTATTCCAACAATACTACGAGGGTCTGATGAGCCCTCTCTGTCCCTGCTGCTTCTGATATTAGCTCTGTTAGCACCGAGCTGCTGCTGGACTCTGAAGCTGAACTTGACTCGGCCCTGGATGAATTTTCTGACCAAAATAAACACGTAACCCTGTCAAGCCTTGCCATTCTGTGAGGTGAAAGGTTTAAAAATAAAAATAAATCCATCTTTAGCTGGGAAATGGGTAGGTTTTTAGTAGAAATGAGCTGTGAGTCCTCAGTGAACGGCTGAGACGGCAGAGAAACACACAGAGTGTCCTGTACGACAGCGCCCCCTACTGGTACAGGTTTGGTCGGTGCGCGTTCATGTTGAGAGAATGCAGACATTTGAATTTCATTGGTTGAAAAATGTCGGCGGCAAGAAATAATGGAAAGGGGTCTCTAGGAGGAAGGAGGGTCTTCATCAGAATGACAGATGTTGTGGAACTCAACCCATAGATCATAGTTTAGACCTGAAATATCATTTAAAACATTTAGAAAACTTTGATACAGAGAAAAATGCTCCAGAGAGCCGCTTTAATGCATAGTATTGATTTATTATTGAATCCGAATCTCTCTAATACTTTGAATAGAAATTTCCAATTGACACAGTCGAAGGCCTTCTCAGCATCGATGCTTACTAGTACCGCGCTCCTTTTATTTTCTTTGGCTTGATTGACCACATGTAGTGTTCTCCTAATGTTATCATGTGTCTGGCGTCCTTGTATGAATCCTGTTTGATCTTCCTGTATTATGTCTGATATAAATGATTTTAATCTTTTAGATATTATCGTTGTATAGATTTTATAGTCTACATTTAATAGTGAGATTGGTCTATAACCCATACAGAGTTCTTTGTCTTTCCCTTGTTTTGGTAGAACTGTGATTATTGCCTCCGCCCAGGATGGCGGTATTTTGTTGTTTTGTAGAGTCCAATTAAAGGAGGCCAGAAGTAACGGTGAAAGTTCTTCACTAAACATCTTATACCACTCTGCCGGATAGCCATCATTCCCTGGTGATTTACTGTTTTTCAATTTATTTATAGCATCTTTAACCTCGTCAATTGTAATAGCAGTTGTTAACTTGTCATTCTGCGTTAATCCAATTGAAGGCAGGTCAAGTGAGGACAGAAATGCTTTCATCTCACCTTCATCTGCTGCTGGGGGTTGGGTATATAATTCCTGGTAATATCTTTTGAAAACATTTTCTATATCTTCTGGGGTAGTTGTCACTTCATTTGTATAGGGATCCCTGATTTTATGTATGTTATTAATTGTTTATTGTTTGCGTATACGTTTTGCCGTGGCCCGTGGGCCTACCTCGTAATAACCCTGTTTTAGATACATATTTTTCTTTTCAATTTCATCCAATAATAAATCTTTTTTTTTTTTTTTCTTGTTTCCTCAATCTGCAGATGTATATTTGGGTCCTTTGTTTTTTGATGTTCCTGCTCCAATCCCCTTAATTTCTCATTCTGAGTCCTATAGGCCTCTAGTCTAGCCCTTTTTACATGTGTTGTTTCAGCTATCAATTTTCCTCTGATTACCGCCTTCATTGCGTCCCAAAATATTGTAGGATCCACTGTACCCTCATTTTCCTCTTTATATCTTTTTATTTCCATTTTGACTTTCTCCTTTCTTTGCTCATTGTTTAGTATTCCCAGATTGAGTCTCCATACTGTATGTCTTTTCCTATTGCTCATATTTATTGTTAGATAGAGTGGGTTATGATCTGACACATCTGCACCACCTATTTGACATTCACTTATCCTGTGTTTGTCTTCTATATTCATAAAAAAATAGTCTATCCTTGAATGAACTTTATGTACTGCTGAATAATGTGTAAAGTCTTTTTCCTGTGGATGAAGACTTCTCCAAACATCCATCATCCCCATTTCTTCTAAAGATATACAGTGAGTGCAGAATTATTAGGCAAATGAGTATTTTGACCACATCATCCTCTTTATGCATGTTGTCTTACTCCAAGCTGTATAGGCTCAAAGCCTACTACCAATTAAGCATATCAGGTGATGTGCATCTCTGTAATGAGAAGGGGTGTGGTCTAATGACATCAACACCCTATATCAGGTGTGCATAATTATTAGGCAACTTAACAAAAACAAATATATACCCATTTCAATTATTTATTTTTACCAGTGAAACCAATGTAACATCTCCACATTCAGAAATATACATTTCTGACATTCAAAAACAAATCAGTGACCAATATAGCCACCTTTCTTTGCAAGGACACTCAAAAGCCTGCCATCCATGGATTCTGTCAGTGTTTTGATCTGTTCACCATCAACGTTGCGTGCAGCAGCAACCACAGCCTCCCAGACACTGTTCAGAGAGGTGTACTGTTTTCCTTCTTTGTAAATCTCACATTTGATGATGGACCACAGGTTCTCAATGGGGTTCAGATCAGGTGAACAAGGAGGCCATGTCATTAGTTTTCCTTCTTTTATACCCTTTCTCGCCAGCCACGCTGTGGAGTACTTGGACGCGTGTGATGGAGCATTGTCCTGCATGAAAATCATGTTTTTCTTGAAGGATGCAGACTTCTTCCTGTACCACTGCTTGAAGAAGGTGTCTTCCAGAAACTGGCAGTAGGACTGGGAGTTGAGCTTGACTCCATCCTCCATCCTCCTCCATAGGGTGTTGATGTCATTAGACCACACCCCTTCTCATTACAGAGATGCACATCACCTGATATGCTTAACTGGTAGTAGGCTTTGAGCCTATACAGCTTGGAGTAAGACAACATGCATAAAGAGGATGATGTGGTCAAAATACTCATTTGCCTAATAATTCTGCACTCCCTGTATTCATGAATTTTGTCATATGGATTTAATTTTTTTAAAGGCTTGTTGTATCCATTTTGTGGTTTCTAATAACATTCAGATCTCCCCCACAGACCAAGATACGCTCCATTTCTACCGCTATCATATCGAATAAGTTTTTAAAGAAAAGTTTATCACTTTCTGGAGGTGCGTAAACATTTATAAATGTAACTGGTTCGTTCTCTATTTTTCCTTTTACTATAACGTATCTCCCTTCTTTATCCTTACATTCTTTCTCAAAACTAAATTGGGTTGTATTTGCAATCAGTGTTATTACCCCTCTTTTACTTCCTTTTCTAAATGAGCTATGGTATGAGTTCCTATAGCCATATCTCTTTAATTTATCATGCTCTGACTGTGACAGATGGGTCTCCTGGAGAAAAACAACTTGTACTTTTTCTTTTTTGAGTTTTGTCATGACTTTCTGTCTTTTAATTGGGTTGTTTAGACCGTTGACATTCAGGGACATTATTTTAATACTGTTACTCATTGCTGTTATCATTTGTCATCATTATATTTTACTTCGTTTTGAAAATAAACTCCCAAATACCTCTGAACTGAACATTTACAAACATTCAAAATAACAACATAAACTCGAACTCTTAAAAACAAACAATGGGGAGAACGGTGACGTCTCCCTGAACTCCCGTTGGTGGGTGAAGGGGAAGTCCTCATCCCCTATGAGGGCCCCTTCCTAGACTCACTATATGTTCCAAAAAACTGGAATACTATAAGGTCTAGATATGTCCAACTACGGCAAAAAATAAATAAGGACACTGAACCCCTCCCGGTCGGGTTGAATATAATATCAACTGAAGAGGTCTGTTTTATCTTATTTCCACAATGTTACCTCTCAGACATTTTTATGTCTTCCTATGAAACCCCTGGAGTCTCTCTCTGGCTCGCTGTGCTGCACCCCATCCTGTATCCTTTCTTTTGACCCGCTGCCACTCCGCTGGTCTTCTCGTCCCCCTTTCTGCTGCAGGTGTGCCCTCATCATCTGGCGTGTTGATCGTGAATCCCCTCTCTCTCATATCCCGTGCGGCCTCGCTGGCACTGTCATATGTTTTGACTCTGTCACTCCAGTGGATCCGCATTTTCGTTAGCGGCGTCTGGAACCGTATCCCTCCCTCCTTTAATGCCTTTTTTATGCCGATGTATGTTTCCGTTTCTGGACAACTTCGGTGGGATAATCATGGTCAAAATAGATTTGTTTGTCCCCTACTTGTAATTTTGTTTTCCATGCTTTCTGAAGAATCGTTTCTTTCGTCTCAAACTTGAGAAAGTTAACGATGATGGATCTGGGTGTTGCGTTCGGGTTCGGTTTTTGTGCGAGAGCCCGGTGTGCTCGTTGAATGTGAAGCTCCATACCTTCGGGTAGCTGTAACTTTGTTTTCAGTAGTTGATTCATATATTTACTGGTCGAGTTTCCCTCCGTGTCCTCAGGTATACTGAAGATTCTGATGTTGTTTCTTCTTGATCTTCCTTCAAGATCTGTAAGTTTTTCTTGAATCTGGCGTGTCTGATCCACTAGCTCCATGACCATTTCTCCGGCGTCCGTTCTCCATTCCTCCAGCTCCGCTATGCGCTCCTGGGCTTCGGTGAGGCTAGCCTTCTGCGTCTTTAGCTCATTTACCTGCTCCGTTATCTTGAGCTCGAGTTCCTGATGAAGACTGCTTATTTCTTCTTTCATTTCTCTTTTAAGTTCATCTTTTAAATTAACCAGTTCGGTTCGTAGCTCTTCCTTGAGGTCTTTTATGTCTTTGCTGATAGTGGCCAGCCCCACTCGTAGTGTTTGGTTATGAACTTGGGCGTCCATTTCTTCGGTAGTGCCGTCCTCGTGTTCGCTAGCTTCGCTTTCCGAGCAGACTCCAGGTTTTGCCCCCGTTTTATCTTGCTTCTGGTTTGTTTTCGTGTTTCTTCGTTTATTTCCCCCAACCATAATTACTTGTTAATTAACCGAATTGAGATATTATGGTGGGTTTATTATACCCGACTTTGGAGAGTGGCTAACTATGCGTCTGCCGTCTCCGCCATCTTGGATCAAGTCTCAGGAACTGCTCTCAATTGTTTTAATAGCCAATGGATTCTTTATCGCACTGGAATTTCCAAGTTCTGTCAGATCTTTCAAGGCTTTCTCCACAGTCTGTATCAGGTCAGTGACTTTTCTTGGTTGATATGCTTTTACTGGTGGGATTTTCTCCAGCTCTTCCAGAATTTCTATGGCAATTGATGATTTATTTCCATATCGGTTGTCCAAAACTTGGAAGATCTCTTCAGCAGTACTATATGTTGATAGTCTGAGTTCCTACTGAGTACGTTATCAATGCTGTTTAACAGTTGAACTTTCTTAACTTCAGCAGATCCGGATAGTTCTCCTTGTTTCTGAAGTTTCTCCCAGTCCTTTTTCCACCTGTGGTAATCCCTCTTGCTCCCACAAAAAATAGGAAGAGCTATTGGTTTGATCTTCACAATAGGTAAGGGAGGAGTCAGCTGGACTTCACTTGAGCTTTCTGGGCCTTGTCTCTTTTCTGTGGCTCGTGCTGTGACAAACTCAGCTTTTCTTAATTCAAGACCATTATTATGTACTTTAAGGTCTTTTATTCTTCCATCAAAGTCTCTTCTCTCATTTCCAGGGATCCATCTCTCCCACGCTGACATGACTTTGGTAGCCTCACTTAGCCTCTTCCTTGAGAGATCAAGATAGACCTCATAAGTCTCCAGGTTTATACTTTCAACAGGTAAGTCACTTAGATGCCAGTACTTTTTTCTGCATCGAGAATTGCTTCTGAGAGTTCTTGTTGACCATATCTTGACCACAGGTTCACTTGGGTGAGATCTCTTGACTATTTAGATCTTGTTTCAGCCTCATTTGCAGTCTTTTCTATTTCATGTTCCTGCTGCTAAATGTGAATGGGGTGAATTGAAAACCGTTTTTTTAAAAACTAAAATCTTTTGTCTATATTGTAACTGGAAATATGCTTGCTGGTCAAATGTCCTATCGTAGAAGAAGATGCTAATACCAGGGTTTCCGCTACATGTAATTGATTGTGGCGCACCGCCGCGGTCATTTAAAAACCGCCACACCTTCAGCATGAAGTTTAAAAAAAAAGTTAAAACAATGTAAAGCATATGAAAAATATATAGCCTATATTTGCGCACTCAGGGCTCTAGAGTGCAACCATTTTGGTCACAAATGCGACCTAATTTCCCAAACATGCAACTAAAAAATATCCCAGTTCGCTCCGGGGCGACTGAGGATTTTCCTCTAGGACCTGGAACCGGTGCGGGTCGAAAAAAAAACCTTTGTGACGCTGAAGATCTCCATGTGGTTCAACAACAGACACACGTTAAACCATGGATACTAAAATATAAATCTTAATGGTCACATTGACGCCAAATTTGTCCACGCTACGGAGCGGGGGGGAGAAATACGCTGTTAAACTCTGCAGGATGAGAACAGCGATGCTCCAGAGGTGAAACTAACAGCAGTCCACTGTAGTCAGATCATCAGCGTAATGATGAGGACGATATCGCACAGACAACGTGGATTTATTAAAAGAACTACAACTCAGGAGACACGCGGGTAGTGCGGGTTGGAAACTAGCGGCTTGCTGGTCCTCCCTCTGATTGGCTGTGGTCCAGATATTCCTGTGTGCTGCAGTCAGAGAGGTGAGTAATGAATGCTAGGCTAGTCACATGAACAGATGTTGTGTGGATGAGGATATAAAATAAAAAGAATAATCAACTTTTCATCAAGTTAAGAGCTGAGTCAAAACAATTCTCTAACATGGAGCATCATCCTTCCATTCATGTTCTAACTTTTAAACTTAGTCACTGAGGCCATCCTAATTTACATTTTTATAATGACCTAATACCCTTGATTTAATACATTTTTAATATAATTATGACTTTGAATCATTTATTTCTATAATTTTACACCGTTTACTGAAATACTCAGTTCCTTCTCTTCGGTGCAATGTTTTCCTACTATATTGATGACCCCCCCCCCCCCCCCCCCCCCCCCCCCCCCCCCCCCCCCCCCCCCCCCCCCCCGCCCCGCCGGACAGCCCACCATCACAGTTAAAAACATTTCTAGGGGAAATCCTGGCTAATACTCATGTGCTGTGTAAATGTACCCAGTTTATGCCATTTAACACTAATCAGTAGGCCAACTGCCTGATAGAGCAGATTTTAGTTGCTATACTGTATCTTTTTGGATCATGAACTGAACTTTAATTAAAAAAAATTCTAAATTCTAAAAATAAGAATAAAAAGGTAGACATTATCTTACATTCATTTACCTCAATATTATGATTATTTTACATTATATTTATCTTGCATTTTATTATCTGAAACTCTCATTGCCCCAAATAAATAAAAAGAAAAGGAAAAATTTAAATCTTTCATTGCTTTTTTCTTAGTGTGAATATTTAAGTGGGTTAATGCAGCTCAAAAAACAACTTAATGTGTTTTTCTGCCCTATTCTGTTTTTCCATATTTATAACATACACATAAGTGTAGACATTTTAAAAACTAAGTCTTCTTGGCAGCTTTCTGTTATGTTTGTGCTTGCAACATAAAATGATGAGCTTGAGTTATACTAGGACAATGATACTACAGTTAGCATGATTACAGCTAAATTGCTTCAGCATTATAACTGAAATTGTTTTGCAAGCTAGATCCTGACAACATATGTTTTAGAAGTAGGCACTGAAACCCAGTATGTGATGAAGTATCATTTACTCTAAGGTGAAGCCAGATTAAACGTAATAAAGGAGCAAGATGATGCCGAATGTACAGAGTAATGTCAATGTCAGTTTTATTTATATAATGAAATAATAATAATGAAATTCTATAATGAAAAAAAAAACATTAAAACATGCAAACAACTGACTAAAAGAAAAGTCAAACGAGCACGTATTAAAGAAAACCTGATGGAACTCTAACTGATCTTACAATTAAAAGCTGGTGTAAAGAGTTGAGTTTTCAGACAGGATTTAAAAGACTGAACAGACTCTGCAGTATGAATATCAAGAGGCAGAATGTTTCAGAGTCAAGGAGCTGCCCCTGCTAAAGCCTGATCTCCTTTAAGCTTTAATCTAGTCCAGGTAATGAGAGGAAAACTTTTATACTGACAGAAGGTCAAAAGCAAGTCTTTATTTGATTTGCTCATTGACAGTTTGGTTGATGGTCTGCACTGATGCAGCACCTTTTAACTTTTACTAAGTTTGACAAAATACAATGTGTTACAACAGAAAGCCAAAATTGCTTTGAAATTAACAATAGGTGCAACACAGAGGCAACAATCAGACGATCCCAACAACAGGATTGGTTTTGCAGGTGGAGGTCACCTGCTATATTTGCCTCTTCATCTTTTTTGACTGCTTCTCAATAGTGTTGCATTTGACTAGAGAGTCAGTGTCACTGCTGGTGACATGAAGTGATGCCTGGATCTTACAGAGGTTGCACAGGCAGTCCAACATCACCAGGATGGAGCATCAATACATGTCATTGCCAGAAGGTTTGCTGTGTCTCTCAGCTCAGTCTAAAAAGCATGGATGAGATTCCAGGAGACAGGCAGTTACTCTAGGTGTAGGAGCCAAAGTTACCGCCCATACTTTGTTTGTTATGGTGGCACAGGTGTTTTTTTTATATGCCTTTTCACCGGGGGTGATTGCGTTAAGGGGGCGCACACATTTAGTGCAACATTTAGAGTACCTACATGCTCAACAAACATCGGCATGAAGTGGTTTTGTAATTTTTCTGTTGACCGTCATTTGACTGTCATTATTTTTAAAAGAAATAATAATAATAATGGATTGGGTTTATATAGCACCTTTCAAGACACCCAAAGCGCTTTGACAGAAGCTCCATTATTCATTCACACACTCATTTAGACCGGTGATGGTAAACTATGACAGATGTCTGTAGTCACAGCTGCCCTGGGGCAGTCTGACAGAAGCGAGGCTACCATTCTGTTCCATCGGCCCTTCTGACCACCACCAACATTCACACACATTCACACACAGGCAAGTTGGGTGTAGTGTCTTGCCCAAGGACACAACGACAATCTAACCCAGCCGGAGCTGGGAATTGAACCGGCGACCCTCCGGTTACCAGACCGGCCACTCTACCAACTGAGCTATATGCTGCCCCAGCACATATAAATAACACAAGTCTACAAAGTCAGTATGAATTATTGGAGACGGATCAAAATCACCTCAGCCAGCCAGCGGCTTTACAAGTGGATAGAAGTCGCTACAATTAGTCAACAGAAAAAAACTCTTTATTCGACACCCTGTTGTTAATTGAACGTGGCAGAACAACGTAGGCCTGCGCGATAAATCGATTGAATGATTTACTTCGAATTTTTGGTTGCGGGCGATTTAAAAAATAAGTAAATTGAGTTTTTGTGTAATGGCACATTTTTGGCTCCCCGGAGCTTCCATAGTTAGTTTCACATAGCATCATGGCTAGCGACAACAACAACAACAGCAAAAACAATCACCGAAGCAGTCGCTTTGCACATATAGGGCCCTATAAAATCTGTTTTATCTTTTCCCAAATTCCAATAACCTCACGGTTCGTTTCTATTAATTTAGCTGAATGTTCCTTAGTATGATTTGACCGGCTCCATGCTGCTGCCTGTTTTCAGACGTGACTCTGACTCAGAGCTCATCACATTACGCTGCCAGTCCATTGTCTGTTGACTAAACTTAAAGAGAAGTCATTTGTCAGAGTCATAAAGGTAATTTGGATATTGTTCTGCCCTGAGCGTTGCACTAAATTTCGCGGTTTTGAATTTTCTGGAGGTGTTTTAGTGAGACTTTGTCAAAGCGGACCATCTTTTTTTCTCTGTGTGGAGAGGAGAGCTGCGCTCTGCGCAAGTACGGTGGCGGCAGTGGCCAAAACACTTTGGAAAATATAATTTTCTTTACTAATTTGCAGATATGAGAGAATTCCCTGAGATTCCACGTTTTATACTGAATTCCATTTTGTTTGGGGATTTCTGTGATTCCATCTGTTTTTTCTAAATCGTGGAAATCATAGGGCCCTATTTTGTCTGCCGTTTGTATTTGTAGGGGGGAAATCAGAAAAAATTTCTAAATCGAATAAAAATAAATAAATCGGAGATTTTAATTTTAGGCCATACTGCCCAGCCCTAGAACAACGAAGAGGAAACGTGGACCGACCTAAAGGAATGATGATGCTTTGGATCGGATGGTCTTTAACACATTTGTTGCACCTTTAAGAAATTAGGCCATATTTGCAACCAAAATGGCTGCAGTCTAAAGGCCAGAGAAGATCTGTAGGTTGTCTTTCAACCAGAAGGGTTGTCGGTTCGAGTCCCGCTCCGACTGTTATTGTGTCCTGTTACTGGTTCTCTTTCTATAATGTAGCTTCCTGCCATCAGCGAGTGAATGACTGTAATGTTGAGCGATTTGTAGTCCATGACATAATATACAAATGTGGGACATTTTATGCTGTTCATGTTTTTTACAGACTTTTAAAGTCCAAACAGAGGGAGAATGATTATTTTTATAGTTATTGCACTAAAAGTTACCTGTGTAATTTTTTGTTTTAGCTTTTAGAGAATACTTCCAGGCAGGTAATCTGCTGTCAAATGAGTAACTAAAAAGTGTTTTGGTACTTTGTTGTTTACTTTGTTTTGTATGTCAGATTTATCGTAGTCAGAATACTCAGAAATATTGTGATATAAGTTTTGGGCCATATCGCCCACCCCTAGTTGTGGGTCAATTTTGGGTTTGTATGAGGCGATGTGGTTGTGTTGTGTAATTGTTGCAGAACCCTTTGATTTCTGTGCCAACCATCTGGACACAGCTGTCAGACACTGAGTGTCAGTGACTGGCATCGCTGGACTTTGAGTTCACCGTTCCATGTTTGAGCTTCTGTTAAAACCAGAGCAGAGAGGGCTGTGTTTGGAGTGCTGCTGTCATCAGGAAGTATGGACCAATGATAAGTGGTGTTTTATCATGTTTAGTGATACATCTTGGTTCTGCATCATCGCGCAGGACCATTGTGTTTGTGTGGAAGCAACGAGGAAGACATGTTTCGACTGTCAGTTACAGTTTTTCTAGGAAATGTTAGTGTGGCACGTTTCCATCAGCATTCTTCTTGATGAAGACACATCACATCAACACCTGTATTGAACTCATCCAGGGTTTTTCATTGTTCTCATCAATGCACCATCTACTTTTTCTTTTGGTTACCTAAAATACTTCATATTCATCAGCTTCAGTGCTAACAAGGCTGAAATTTTGTTCCATTAGTTTAGCAGGATGTCATGTTTGCCAGTTAGTGACCTGGCATTTTCAAACAGAACATTCAGTCAGACTATTTTTAGAGAGAAAGACATGGGCTTGACAAGTTGAAGGCAGTGAAGTAACTTGCTTTTTGTTCTTTTGTCTTTTATCTCTATGTGCTCTGTGCATTAAAGGGGAGATTTTTAAAATATGAAATCCACCTCTGAGCTTTTTTGAAGACTTGTAGTTTGCCAATGCACTTGGAATTACAAATGAGTTATGCTACTTCTTGTTTTATTGTGACAAAATCTATTCAACGGACACATAGCAAGTCATATCAGTTAGACTCCCACATTTACAGTGTCATATATTCATCTTTTCTTCATGTTAGAATAGAGTTTACAGTTGAATCAGCACAGCATTCTCATCGGGATAATTAAACTTTAATTCTGGTGTGGATGATGCATTCCTTGCATACCAATGTGGCTTTCAGATGCTTGTTTTTCAGTGAAGAGCTTGTAGTTTGTGTTGCTATTCAGAAATTGTGAAAGTAAAACAGAAACTGGATAGTAATATATTAAATAATCAAACTTTTATTTATTTGAGAAGATCTGGGCAATAATTGTAGCTTACAGTTTTTCTCAGTAGCTTTGGTGCATTTCTCACAACAGAATTAAAGTTTTCACCACTGCTAAGACGTTTCTCAAAACAATTAGTGCAATCTGCAAAACCTGCAAAAGCAAGTCACCTTTTCAAAAAGCAAGTTTCTTAATCAAAATAGATCTTTTGTTCTTCAAAAGCAAGTCTTTAAAGCGGCTCTCTGGAGCATTTTTCTCTGTATCAAAGTTTCCTAAATGTTTTAAATGATATTTCAGGTCTAAACTATGATCTATGGGTTGAGTTCCACAACATCTGTCATTCTGATGAAGACCCTCCTTCCTCCTAGAGACCCCTTTCCATTATTTCTTGCCGCCGACATTTTTCAGCCAATGAAATTCAAATGTCTGCATTCTCTCAACATGCACGCGCATCGACCAAACCTGTACCAGTAGGGGGCGCTGTCGTACAGGACGCTCTGTGTGTTTCTCTGTTTGCATCTCAGCCTCACGGCTCATTTCTACTAAAAACCTACCCATTCTCCAGCTAAAGATGGATTTATTTTTATTTTTTAAACCTTTCACCTCACAGAATGGCAAGGCTTGACAGGATTATGCGTTTATTTTGGTCAGAAAGTTCATCCAGGGCCGAGTCAAGTTCAGCTTCAGAGTTCAGCAGCAGCTCTCTGCTAACAGAGTTAATATCAGAAGCAGCAGGGACAGAGAGGGCTCATCAGACCCTCGTAGTGTTGGAATAAGAGTTGTGAACTGTGAGTGATTAAACCCTACACATTGAGCTGTACAGTTCATACCCGCAACGTATATGCTCCGTGTGCACGCGCGCACACGTGACTGGACGCGCGTGTCGAGATGTTTTAAGGAGGAGCCTTTGACATTAGATTCAAAAACTGCTCTCTTGATGAAATCCTCCAGAATGCGGCTTTAAGTCAATGAAAGTGTCAGTGTTGTCAAAATGACAAGTTCTGACACCAGCATCGTATAAATAACAGTCACATGGTTTAGTCATGTTTTCATTGAGACAGATGACTCTGGAAGTGCTGTCCAATGTAAAGTCCAGACAGCGTTACAGACCAGGCACGGCATTTAGAAAACTAGAAGTAAAAGAAAGATCAAGACACTGAATATACATTTTACTTTATACTGTATTTTTACAACTTTTCACAGCACTGAAAGAAAAACATTTACAAAGAATTAACTCCCTTTGGCTCAGTAAACCAGACTGTAGTAGTTTAGAAACTGAAGATCCTGTAAACCAGACGGTGCTGCAGATCAGTCATGGACATCTAGACTCTCCCGTCTGTCTGGACACATATTTCCATCTGCATCACAGCGAATGTCAGCTCTGTCAATGCACAGAGGAAAGTTTCTTCTTGAGTGCTGAATCCTCCCTCTGCAGGACTCTGCTGTGATGTCATCACACAAGCTGCATCCATGACTGCTCTCAGGGTCATTTGGGTCTGTGGACGCCGGTCATTTACCTTCCACCTCCAGGAAGAGAAAAACTCCTCAGTCGAATTTAGGAATGGAGAGTAGGGAGGAAGATACTCCACTAGCATCCTGTCATGTGCTGCAAACCACTGGCTGACCACAGCAGACTGGTCTCACTGGTAGCAATAAATGTTCACACTCAGTGGAAGATCAGGTTCACCTGAGAAAAGTTATTTATGGACATTTTCATGGAAACATTACAAAGATTTTGAAACTGGATGTACAAAATGTTTGACAACATGATCAACACAATTGTGTGCAATGACACAATCTATGTAATGAAGATTATTAGTTGTATGAACAATGACTATTCAGTCGCTACAAGTAGAGTTCATTTTGACAGACGTGATAAAAGCAAATGAAAAAGTGGTCATTTAGCAGATATTTGTACTAACTCAGTCGCTTCATGTCCTAAAACAGTGACCACTGGATGAAATGAACAGAAAACTGACACTAGGTTGCGCTCAAATGACTACATGTGAAGGTTGCACTAACTGTTGTGAACACTTTAATTCTGTTGTGAGAAATGCGCCAAAGCTACTGAGAAAAACTGTAAAGCAATTTAAGTAGCTGATCATTTCAGATCAGAGCTGGTTTTTCCAGTTGCTCTTTAAATATGTTCAGCAGATCCAGTTTCCTCCTCCAACACACACATAGAGTGAATTTTGTTTTTACCTGTTTCAAAAGTGGAAACTGTATTCTTTGGATTTGTAATTTAAATGACTCAGCCAGTTTGAATCAGGAAACAATTCTAAAAGCTAGAATAAGACGGATCAGGACACTGCTAAATATTTTTCATCAGATTAGTGTCAAAGGCGTTTTAGTTTGCAGCTTTAGTGTAGGTCTTTTGAGGTATCAGCTGCTATTTTTCAGCTTTTCTGTTGCAAGACTCAAATAATCCAGATTCACCTGTTGGACAGATGTCCTTATTTGCCTGAATGTTTAGAATGGTTCTGTTGCTTCAGAACAAGCAGACATCAATCTTTGCTCTCTACTACAGAAGTTTGAAAGTTTAGCTCTCTGAAGTTGGATGAACATATTAGTGCAGAAATGAAAACGTGTCTACTGTTCTTCTGTTCTATTGTATGAGCTTCAGATGTCTTGAGGAATGTGTATGTTTGAGACGGCACCTCGTGACAATACCTCATACTTCATTAGTTTACTAAGTAGTAATACACCTAGGACCCTCGGTTACAAACAATAATAATGAAAATGGAGCAAATATTTTCAGCTTCAGGAGTTCAGTCAGGTTTGAATGAAGCTCCTATGTGGAGCTGTGGAGGGGTGGTTTATTCAGAATCCATTTTTTTCAGGTCTTCATAGTTTCCAATAGGTCCCCCTGAGCCTGTCATGTAGACTAAACATGAAAACTCTCCGTTCCCTGGTTATTTAGAAAAACAGAATAAGGAAGAACAGAAACTTAAAAATGCGGAAGAGCATTTCTGGAATTTTTGACGTCACAACGTGTATTCGCTGAGATGGTAAGGCCTTTCGCTCCGCCCAGGTGCTAACTTTTGTTTTTGTTGAAAATTCAACATGGCGGAACGCACGCAGACAGTGTTCCCATCTCGGGGACATACCTGGCTGGCGCAGGTCCCTCTCTCCCTGTTTTTTTCCCCCCACCCTCTGTGTGTGTGTGTGTGTGTGTGTGTGTGTGTGTGTGTGTGTGTGTGTGTGTGTGTGTGTGTGTGTGTGTGTGTGTGTGTGTGTAAGCCGCGGTCGGTCAGCAGAGCGCTGCGCGACCCCCCCCCCTTGTCGGAGGGGAGCACGGCTGACAAGATGGCAAGAGGAGAAGCAGGAAGCAGGCTCCCTCAAAGCTAATCTTTAGTAAAGACTAGAAGCTACTGTTCGTTGCCTGAGTTTTAACTTTTTCACTCTTTCTCTTTCCTAAGTATCTCGGGACATTTCGGGGGGCGGAGTATTGACGTTTTGGTCATCCAATCAGAAGCGAGTGCTGTGCATATCATGAATACTAATGAGAATCCTGCAGTTTCAAATTCAGGTGTCAGATGGGAAACTTCTCAAGCTTATATTATAAGCATCAAAGCTTCTTTCTTTATAAAAATTACACAGATAGCATTGAATTACACTAGAGAACAATGCAAAACTATAAAATAACCCAGAAAACCACACCTTTAAATGATATTTCAGGTCTAAACTATGATCTATGGGCTGAGTTCCACAGCATGTTATTCTTCTGAAGACCCTCCATCCCTTTGCATTCTTTTTGACCGGCAAACTTTTTCAGCCTATAAAATTCAAATTTCTGCATTGTTGGCTGTCAGTCAGCGTGCACGCACTTCGATCAAACCTGTAGCTGTAGGGGGCGCTCTCGTACAGGATGCTCTGTGTCTCTCTGTTTACAGGCTCAGCTGTCATAGAGGAGATGGAGCTAATTTCTACTAAATAGTTATCCATTCCCCAGCAACTGAGGGATTTAATTTTATTTTTAAACATTTCTCCTCACAGAATGGCAAGGCTTGCCAAGGATACGCGTTTATTTTGGTTGGGAACTTCATTCAGGAACGAGTGTTTTCTTATTCCCGGGTTCTCAGTCCAGCAGCAGCTCGATGCTACAGAGCTACGTATCAGAAGCACAGCAGGGACAGACAGGGCTCATCAGACCCTCGTACAGTGTGAGAACATGATTTGTGAACTGTGAATGATTGAACCCTACAGTGTAATCGTAGTTTGAGCAGGAGCTGCACAGTTTATGCCCAACTTACAGACCAAAGTCATGCGCTGTGTACACGCGCGCGCAGGCGCGTGTTGAGTTGTTTTGGGAGGAGCCGTTGGACGTTGGATTCAGAAATTGCTCTCTTGCTGAAAAACTCCACATACTGCCCTTAATCGGGGTGTTCTTGAAATGACCTACTTTTGACAATATTCTGGAAACAGTATTTAAAAATAATTTCTTGCTATTTTAAGTTTGATCTTGACAATAGCTTGTTTTTTATTTGTTTTATTTAACGCAGCACTAATGCTCCTTGGTATCTATCAGATTGTAGGACATGGTCACGTTTATTTTTCATATGTCCTAAAATATATGAAGAGATTTTATAATGAGGACTGTAACTAATTGTTGTGCGGAGCAGCAATACAGGGTGTCAGGTCAGAACAGCAATCACATATGTTCAGGTGAGTTGACATGCAATGATAGAATGTCCAGGTCCAGAGCTCCTCTTTGAACTTGTTTTATTTTGACACTAATATATTCCTCCATACAGGTATTGGATGTGTCTTTCTACAAAGAGAAACAAGACAAATATCTGTGAATATTCTTATAACAAATGCAACTAAAAATGTCCACGAAGGAATAAACATGTGACCAATGTCTGCCACAAAGCTAACTGATAGTTCTCTATGAAAATGTACAAAATAAGAGCACATCATCATCATCTAAAGTTGCCAAAATGTCTCAATATTAAGGTATACAAAACACAACCGATGAAATAAGGCATGTCAAATAAAACAGGAGCTATAAACATGAACTCTATCAAATTGGGTTGAGCAGAGCTCAATTGTGCAGCACTAAGCGGTTAGTTAGCTCCCCAAGCTATACAGAAAACAGTTCCAAACGGCCATAAAACTTCACCATACCAGTGGAAATAAAGCTTTAAGCATCTAAGAAACAAGGATGAAACACAAATAATATTAATACTCACTTCCAATGGACGCACACTGGTACAGGTTATCTGCGTCATCTGCCTCTCTGAACCACGTTATTCTCTGAACATGCATTAATACACTCTGGGAGCCACCTGGTGGCCGGAGCAGAAATTACATGCAAACCCAGTAATGTGAAGGAAACTAGAGGGCTGAGAATCAGTGAATTAACAGTCTTTTGTACAGATTTACTTTTTACGCCAATTGTAATTAATATTAAGACATATGTGTAGTTTCCAATTAAGTCATTTGTAAAAAGTAAAAAAAAAAAACAAGATGTGAAATTAAAAAAATCATTTCAAGGGAGTTTTCCTTCTAGTTTTACACTAAAACTAACCTAGAAGAGTGGACAGGTTAACAGTCTTTTATTTATTTTAACCAGTGTTGTTTTTGTTGACAAAGACTATAACAAAATTTAGTGTTAACGCACCTTTTTTTCAAGACGTTAATGAGACGCTGATGAGCTAAACTCGACTCTTTGATGACTAAAATTAGACGAGATGTCCGTGAGTTTTCATCTGTGTAACGTGACTAGATGAAAACGTTAGTTTGTGGAGTTGTGGAACAGTATTTAGGTGATCTCTTTTTTGTCACTCATATGAATTTAATCTCCACATCCGAGCATCGAGCATTCATTTCATTAGTTCTGGAGTGATCGGCCTTTTTTTGGTAAGGATGCACTTTTCCAAGATTTTGTTTAACCGGCTATTGAAGCTTTTAACGGTCAACAACCGGTTAACCATAAAGTCACGCCACCTACCGAATTTGATAGTGGCGCTCACGCACCCTCTGGTGGCACAAAGATGTATTACACACAAGCGAAATACATTAATTTCAGTCAACCGGGCATTTAAATATTATACTTGGTTGCATCATTAACAACAGTTAACCGATGTAGGTACCCGATCTGCTCGGGCTGCCAGATCGGCTCGGGGTCCTTCTCCTTCTGACGATGTCACACTACGGCAAAGCCACTTGGACAAAATACGCTGTAAATCCCTGTCGATACTGTTCTTCCACACATGTTTTGGAAAGAGTTTAGCAGGTTTGTTAATAAAAACATGTTTCTTACCGCCTAAATGCTTTCTTTATAACTGTAATTTGTTAATAAAAACACAATGTTGTCTTTGTTCTGAAACTACATCAAATCAACATCAGACTGTGCCAAATAAGCACAACAGTTTTTATATGTGAGTGTTTTAAATGTATTTACATAATTTGCAGGCCTGGCCGTTTGTATAATTGTAGGATTCTTCTGTATATTTCGTTAGTTCCTATTAAAATCCTATTATATTTCATTAGTTCCTATTTAAATCCGGACCAATCAAAACATTCAGTGTCAGCGTGCTTACATAACTTTTACGAATGTGGTAACGTCACTCCCGTTAGTTGTACGTTCGGCCAATCAGCTCGTGTTACGTAATTGGCAGGCGCAGGCCCCGAGCAGATCTGGCAGCCTGAGTAGATGTGGTACCTACACCGGTTAAAGCTCATATCTGCAGCCAGGTAAACTATGTAGCTTTTAACGGTTTTTTTTTAATGCCTCTTAACATTGTTCTAATATAGTACTGTATAGCTATAAATATATTGTGGAGATTAAAAAAACCCTGAAAGAAATCAATAAAGTGGTTGTCCCACAGTTCTCTAAAAACTTCAGGACAATCCGGCTGTCTGTCTGCCACATTTCTGCACTGCTTGGATCTGCTATTAATCCGCCTGGGCACATTTTGGGGTAGAACATCCCGGAAGTGAAAGTGAAAGGAGACAGAATTAGCCGGTGGTTAGCGCTTCCATTTTAAGATAAAAATACCAGAGTCCCCCCCCAAAACACCTTTTCAGCTAGCAGAAAACTAAAAACGTTTGGAGGTGAAAAGAGGAAAAGCTGGGGGAACATTTCTACGGCTGGAGTTAGACTCTGCATTGTTACCGTCGCAAAACGGAGTCCCATGTCCGCGGGAAGGCTGGCGTACGGATTTTACCTGACGGGAGGGGTGAGTGCTCTGAGACGAGTTTCTGTAAAATAGCTAGCGATACCTCGTTTGTTTACAGCGTCACAGAGGGCAGCTTGGGGCGGCATTAGCTCAGTTGGGAGAGTGGCCGGTCTGGTAACCGGAGGGTCACCGGTTCAATCCCCAGCTCTGGCTGGGTTAGATTGTCGTTGTGTCCTTGGGCAAGACACTTCACCCCACTTGCCTGTGTGAATGTGAGTGTGACTGTGTGTGAATGTTGGTGGTGGTCAGAAGGGCCGATGGCGCAGAATGGCAGCCTCGCTTCTGTCAGTCTGCCCCAGGGCAGCTGTGGCTACAGACGTCTGTCGTAGTTTACCACCACCGGTGAGAATGACTGTGTGAATGAATGATGCAACTCTGTAAAGCGTCTTTGAGTGACCTAGAAAAGCGCTATATAAAACTGATGCATTATTATTAATATTATTATTATTATTAACTATGTACATCCCTAATTTTTGGTGATATGCTCTCTAATCAAATGGATCCTTATTCAAAGAATACTTCTTGACAGTTTGTGACAACCCTGCTGATTGATTCCATATTGTGTCATTATTTAATTAACTCCACGATGAGTCATTTGCTTAGTTTGTTTCTTTTGTTTTAGTAAAAATGCAGCGTTAAGTTCGCCCCATTCAAACTGCTGATGAGCTAATGCTAAGCTATTGAGCTATAAGAACTGATTAGTGATTTTATCCATTAAACAGTAACGTGTCTTTGTTATCGTTATAGCTGAATGTCAGGCCAATACTTATAGTGTTGATTGATTGCTTTGGTTATTGTAGTTTAGTCTTTTTTGGATGTTTTTCGTTATTTTAACTGTTTATGTCAAAATGACCTATGGTACTTTTGAATTGGTTGATGTGAGTGATTCTAATTTCCAACTTATTTTTTTTAGTTTTTGTTGACTAAAACCATCACATATAGACTATAATGTGACTAAAACTGATCAGCATTTTCATCCAAAAGACTCAAACTGAAACCCAAGTGGAGTAACTGATTCTAACTTCTCATTGCTCTCTTTAAGCTCAACTGTTTACATTCTTATGTCAAGGAGAGTTACTGATTTCTTCACAGCTTGAGGAGATCACTTTAAATAAACACTGTGACCTTTGACTGACCCAGTCACAGAAGCATATCTCTTGTTGTTGGCACTGAAGCAACAATATGACACTGTTCCCTGGAGAGAAAGGTCTGCTCAAATATTCTTTAGAAACATGACAGATTGAACAGGATTTTGCTTAATAATATAATAAATTAATATTTCTCAAAATAAGTGTAGATTGATTGTAGACGTAGTCGTTTTTGCCCTTCTTGTTTATTTCTTTTTGTCATATGAAGAAATGTTTTTTTAAAAAGTGTAGATTAAAAAAAATCCATCCTGAACTCCTGATCGGTCAGCAAACAGGTCTGCATGTATTTACCTCCGACCGTAATTACTTTACTTTGGGCATTAATGGTTACACCTGTAATACCTAAAGTTCATTTTTCAGATCAGCAGAAAGAAAAACAAAAGACAAACTTTGCTCTCTATTTATTTTGTAGAACACTGTGCAGCATTTTTCTGCTCAGTGCTCATAGGGGTGTCAGATTAGCGCATTAATTACGATTGATTAATTACAGCCATAATTAACGTGTTAAGTTTTTTCATCGCGTTAATTGTATTTTTAATGGCTTGACCATTCCTGCATGTGGTCTGCAGCTGTAGTGGTGTGTGTGCTGATCTATGCTCCTCGCAGTGTTTGTGTGTCACTGAGACGCTCTGAGAGTCTCAGACCCACTCTCAGGAAGTCATCACGTGATCTACGCGTGATGCAGCGACTTAATAACAAACAGCTGATGGCCGCACCGGTGTTATGATATCAGCGTCACCTTTTAGAGCATTCTTTATCTGAGCCCCGCTGCAACACGGAATTGCAAATTAAAACGAGCAGCTGCTTGACTGGACCACCAGTACAGCACAGCTCTGATCATTACCAGTAGTACACTGTCAGCCAGTCCGGTGCACGACCACACCGGCCGGCTCACATTTACCACCGCCAGCTCAGCACAGCACTGGCCACTGGTTACCAGTAGGACATCGCTGGATTGGCGGTGTTGTGAGCTGGTCCGGTGCGCGTCCAGCGGTGCCTGGTGGAAGATATGGTAAAATGGTAAATGACCTGTATTTATAGAACACAGTGTTGAACACTCCCCAAAGCGCCGTACAACACAAACAGTCATTCACCCATTCACACTCACATTCCCACACTGGTGGTGATAAACTACATTGTAGCCTCAGCTGCCCTTGGACACTCTGACAGAGGCGGGGGTGCCATGCACCGGCACCCTCCAAGTCCCTCTGACCACCACCAGTAGGCAAGGTGGGTGAAGTGTCTTGCCCAAGGGCACAACGACAATCTAACCCAGCTGAAGCTGGGGATCAAACCGGTGACCATCCGGTTGCCAGACTGGCCACTCTACCAACTGAGCTACATGCTGCTATGGATGTAATTTGGGGGGTGCAGGGGGACGTGTCCCCTGCACTTATTTAAAGTCAGTTTTGAGCCCTGTAGTTTTTACTGTCTAAAAACAAAGGTCCAAAGTAAATGTATACTGGCTGTTTTTTTAGGTGAGGGGTTTTGATATCACTGTTTAAACAGGTCAAGCCCTTCTTCTCTATGTCCTCCCACCCCTGTCTTCAAGTTGTGTCCCCCCACTTTTGAACACTAAATGTAATTCATGGTGGAAGATAAGATCAAATCAAATCAAATCACACTTTATTTATAGAGCACATTTCCTGCATAGCAGCACAATGTACTTTACAGCAGATAAAACGTAACATAAAATAAGATGAGAGGTTAACAGAGCTGCTGTAAACTGAGTCCAATGACCAAAGTAATGTCAATCCAATGTCAAATTAATGTGAGGGATAGGCTTATATACACCTCTCAGGGGTCAGACAGACCTGGATTCTGTCAGACAATCTGCTCACTGAGGTCACAGCTGCAGCAGGTGGGGCAATGTCAAATCAAACACCTTTCTCAGAGGGGAGATTATCAGCAGATTCAGAGAGCACGAGCACAGGATGTCGGGGACGATTTAGCAATGCGCAAACGCTGCGTGATCTGCAGACCACGTGTGTCCCGATCCATAGAAGGCGATCCGTACAGATCACGAATCGATGATGATCCATTACACCCTTGGTTGGTGGGTTGAACTGTGGTTTGAGGTGGTGGATACTTGCTGGTTTATCTGTGGGTTCTTCTGGGACTGATGAACCTAACTGGAGAATATGGGACAAGGGTCTGTGCAAGAAGCAAAACTTATAAACTCTAAATATATTTTCATTTAAACTGTAGTAAACCTAAAATGAAATATATTGCATTTTGTTAGAATAATCTCTGATTTAAGAATTCAAAGAGACGTGACTTTTGTTGTCTGGATATTTGCTCAGAAAAGCATGGATTGAATAGAGTTTATCAAATTCTTTTGATCTTTTGAAGAAAATAATACTTTGTTCCCATCCTTTCATACTGTGGATCAGATCCCTGCATATGAGAGATTCCACCTAATTGTGCTGTCTGAATTTAGCTTGAGAGATGTGAGGCCTGAAGGCATGATGAAAGAACTCGGAGGAGTTGTATTAATAGAAGGGATGAATGTGTCTTCCTTGTCTGTTTGTGTGTGTGTGTGTGTGTGTGTGTGTGTGTGTGTGTGTGTGTGTGTGTGTGTGTGTGTGTAACAGAAAATTTAAGAATCTGGATCAAAGGATCCCAAGGGATGTTGACACATACCTACACACTCAAATGCACACTGACATGTAAACGTTGTTGCGTCATTTATGCTTGTGAGGCTCCCCCAAAGAGCGGCGCATTGGTATACGGCTGAAACCAGACATTTCCATTCACTGTATATACTGTAAAGTCTTTTTATCTCACTGTCTGACCTGTTTTAGGTCAGTTTTTTAATATGCTAAGTGCCAAAATAATGATAGGAAAGCCCAGATACTGATGATGTCATGACTTCGGAAGCCTTTGATAGGTTAGATCGGGGCGGCATATAGCTCAGTTGGTAGAGTGGCCGGTCTGGTAACCAGAGGGTTGCCGGTTCGATTCCCAGCTCCGGCTGGGTTAGATTGTTGTTGTGTCCTTGGGCAAGACATTTCACCCACCTTGCTTGTGTGAATGCGTGTGAATGTTGGTGGTGGTCAGAAGGGCCGATGGCGCAGAATGGTAGCCTCACTTCTGTCAGACTGCCCCAGGGCAGCTGTGGCTACAGACGTCTGTCGTAGTTTAACACCACCAGAGTGTGAATGAGTGTGTGAAAGAATAATGCAACTTCAGTGAAACAGTGTACAAACAGTGTAACAGTGTACGGTAACTCACATCACCCACTGGAGCACAAACTATCAGTTATCAGGACTTTACACCACCGAGCTGAGAACATTCCCACCAGAACTGAAGAGAAACAAAAGGAACAGAAACATGTCAAAGAAGCTCTCCAGACCTGCAGTTACCCAAACTGGGCCTTCACTAAATCAAGAAAGAAATCTGGAAAAGACTCCACAGCAGCTAATAAAAAAGACAAGGACAACAAGCGCAAAAGCACCGTCATCCCATACGTAGCAGGAGTCTCAGAGAAACTGAGAAGAATTTTCTCCAAACACAGCATCCCAGTAAACTTCAAACCCAACAACACCCTCAGACAGAAACTGGTTCATCCTAAGGACAAGACTCCCAAACAGAAGATCAGTGGTGTTGTTTATGCAGTCCAGTGCAGTGAGGACTGTTCAGGCCTTTACATTGGAGAAACAAAACAACAACTACACAAGAGCATGTCTCAACACAGGAGAGCCACATCATCAGGCCAGGACTCAGCAGTCCACCTCCACCTCAAAGACCAGGGACACACCTTTGAAAATGACAAAGTTCACATTTTGGACGGAGAAGACCGATGGTTTGAGAGAGGAGTCAAAGAAGCCATCTATGTCAAACGGGAAAAACCAACTTTAAACAGAGGAGGAGGACTCAGATTTCATCTTTCCAACACCTACCAGTCTGCTCTGAACTTATTTCCCAGACAATTCACGCCTCTAATCAAAACACCTCACCAGGACTCCAGTTGAATACAGTGGAGCGAACACCTCCTCAAAGGGGGTAGAAGGAGGTGTGTCACAGACAGGAAGATAAGCACAGTTTATAAGATTCTCTCTCCTTGACTACAGACAGAATTGACAAAGCTACTCGGATGAGCAGCGAAACGTCTTCAAAGAACCAAATAAGTCCAGTTGCCTTTATTTAAAACCTTTTTTGAACTTCAGTGAAGCGCTTTGAGTGGTGGAAAAGGCGATATATAAATCCAATGCATTATTATTATTATTAATAACAATAATAATAATAATACTTTTTATTTTAGGCGCCTTTCTGACACCCAAGGTCACCGTACAATACAAATTCACAATAAAACACAATAAAAGTAACAAGTTAAAAAACAATAGCATAAAAGCACTCAGAATCACTATAAAACACAATAAATGTAACAAGTTTAAAATAACAACATAAAAGCACACAGTAAAACAATAAAACCATCAACTTAAAACACAACCAGTGAAAAGTCCTCCATGAATCCCAGTTACAATGAGTAGGCTACCTTAAACAAATGAGTTTTCAGCCTGGTTTTAAAAAGTGGGAGAGTTGTGATGTTTTTAAGGTCAGCCGGGAGTGAGTTCCAGAGTGATGGGGCTGATCTACTCAAGGTAGATATTCTTATTCATATTCAATTCATATTCTTATATGAAGGTTCTTATTAGATGAAACCATGTCCAGCCTTCATACCACTCAGGAAGAAAGGGTTCTGAATAACACAGATGAACATGTTTTAATGGGAAGTGTTTCAACCCCAAAACAAAAACAACGGATGCCAGTAGCTGGTAAAAGTGTATCACTATCCACAGTGAAATGAGTCCTGTACCAAATTGTGATGCAATAATTCCAAACAGAACATAAGAAAGTCAGATTACAGTTTGCAAATGCAAACAGAAACAAAGATCTCAGCTTTTGAGGTCTAATTTCTACTGCTTTACCTTCATGGTTCATTAAGTGCTTCAGTCAGTATAAAACAAATAAACAGTTTACAATAACAAAAACAAAACATTCTAACTGAATAGACATGGACAGAAGCAAATCACTTATAAATGTTTTTCCTACATTTGTGCACTCATTAGGCGACACTACTATAGAGTAAACTAAACAGAAACACACTACTACATATAGCATACTTCCACAAAGCATGCACCCACACTGCACAGCAGCCTAAAGTGATTTTAACCATCAAATATCTTTCTTTGAAGCATTTTTTAAACATTAAAAGCAAAGTACACATTGATAAAGTTACAATAAAATATATGCAAAGCTTTGTGATAAAAAAAAAAAAAAGCTTGGTTATTGGGTAATAAAATGGTTATAGATTTTAAAACATTTCCTTTTGGTGTCTCCTAATTCATTATCGATCACTACACTAAAGAAATTTGGTCTCATAAACTCTCTCAATATTGTCATCACATATATTCATACTAATGTTCTATTTCCCAATTCTCACATACTGTAAATACATTTTTTTGAACATTTAATGTCAGTTTGTTCACATCAAACCTTTGACATAGTTACATTTGGAAAATAAATAGTGAAGCTAACAAGCTGGAGAACATCATCCCAGGTGTTAAGTACAAGGTAGCAGCATCATGTTGTGGGTTGTTTACTGCAGGTGCACGTGACTTCATATGGCATTGTAACAAAAGAACATTATGTGGAAATGTTGAAGCAGCATCTCAACACATCAGTCATTAGGTTGAAGAAGCTTGGGTGAATATGGATTGTCCAAATTGAAAATGACCCTAATCATACTACCAACTTAGTTAAAGGGATTTACGGACATTCTTTTGGTCATTACCCAAAGCTCATGGTGACCAAAGGTGAGGATGGTAACATAGCTACATAACTTTTATTGGCTTAAAAACTATGCTGGTCAGTGTGAATTCATGGGGGTTTATGAGAGGAAGGAGGAACTTACGAAGAATAACCCTACCCATATATGCTGGTGAAGGTTCTCAGTCAAACAGGTCATGATAATCCAGTTGCCTTTATTTAAAACCCTTTTTTGGCCTACCCATATATCATAGTTTAGAACTGAACTATCATTTGAAACTCATCTAAAACTTTGATACATAGAAAAATGCTCCGGACTGCAGCTTTAACAGAAGAAGTTTAATAATTTACTTGGGTCAATAACAGTGCTCACTGGAACCTTCAGTAGTATAGAAACTCTAATAAAATAAAATAAAATAAAATTAATGAGTAACTTTTTAATTATAACTTTCCAGCACTGCATGCTTAATGTGATTGCTGAGTGAAAACACACATAGTCCTGTTTGAGGGAAACATTTCCAGCTGTGAGTTGAGCTCAAAGCAGAAATCTCAGGTTATTATTGACTCATTCTGGATTGATCTGGATCAATGTTTAACGTGTGTGCTCTGTTTGGTTGTTTTTGCTTGGGGAGAAGAAGAAGAAATTTGTTTTGAAGGATTTTCATGGATTTGGGCTCAGAGGTGACCTTGACCACAGGATGAGCAGGCATAGGTGTGTTTGGAGATTTTGTTTGTGCATTTTAAAACGAGTGGCGATAGGAGTTTAGGCTGTAGAAGCCTGATAAGCTGAACCGCAGGCCCAATCAGACTCCTGTCATCACTCCCACTGACATAATGATTCAATGCAGCTGTCTGAGTCTGTAAGGCAGCATCTCCTGTATGTGTGCTGTAGGCTATGTGCACGTCCAGCACTATAGATGGCTTTATTTATGCTTTTTTCTGTTGGTTTGTGTTTTTATATATATATATATATATATATATATATATATATATATATATATATATATATATGCATTAATGTATTGCTGATGTCCTTTCAAGTTTTCTCCTCTTGTGTTTACCAGCGAGGCTTTGCAGAACTCCTCTTGTGTTTGTATGTATTTGTGTGTGTGTGGGTGGAATGTGTCCACCTGCCTCTTCAAACAAGGACAGCAAACACCGAGACAGAGGGAAATGGAGAAAAAGAAAGCAGCAGGGCCGCCTGTGTTTCCTGACCCTGATTAGATTGTGCTGGAATAAAATTTTATTACAAAAACAAACAGCAGTAGATAGGCAGATCCACATCCCCAGTCCCTCCTCTCCTATGTCTTTTTTTTCCCTCCCTGGCTTCCTTCCTCTCTCCCAGCTTTTATGCTCCCCCCTCCTTTCCTTTCTTTTGTTTCCCTTCCTCTTTCTGCACTCTCACCTCAACAGAAAGACATGTTGTTGCAGGCCAGTTACACCACTGATGACGATGTTCCTTCAGGCTGTATGAATACATTTTAAACGTATGATGTCAGAGGTCACCAGACAACAGTATTTACCCCAAGCCCTCCCATGTTTCCCACCCCCAACCCTAAACCTAAACAAAATATTTGGCAAATTGTCAGATTAGTTCACTTTCCAGGAATGGTTGCTTGTAAAAATCGATGAATTTCTCCTTCTTCCCACTCTTGAACTTCTGTTTGAGTTTCGGTTAGATAATTTAGTGAAACTCAACCTCTAAATGCATCTTTGCCTCATTTGTCACCATTTCTATGAGTTAAAATGAGCAGAATGGTTTCACTCAGTGCTTTAAAGCTGCACTCGGCAGTTTGGTAAACAATGTAGCTTAAAACCTTTTTTTTCATGCCTCTTAACAACGTTCTAACATAGTACAGCTATAAATATATTGTGGCGATTTTAAAAAAAAAAGAAAGAAATCAATAAAGTGGTTGTCCCGCAGTTCTCTAAAATCCTCAGCCAATCATACACTGTAAACCCGAATAAGTTCAGTGAACTCAAAATTTATGAGGAAACCGATTACATAATATTTTTTGAGTTAACTTACTTATAAAATTTAAGTTCAACACAACTTAAAAAATGTGAATTGAATTAAATCAAAGCATTTAACTACCTCCAACTTATAACTTATTAGTTACCCAACTTATACAGTTTTGAGTAAACTTGCATATTTTGATTTTTTTTTTTTACTTTTACAACTCAAATAATAAATATGCACTCCAACCCTGCTCCTCAAGATCTTGTATCCAGCATGTTTTATGCTTCCCTGCTCCAACACACTTAATTCAATGGTCATCTAACTCTGCAGAAGCCTGTTAATCACTACTGATTCAAATCTGGTGTGTTGGAGCAGGGAAGCATCTAAAATATGCAGGATGCAAGATCTTGAGGACCAGAGTTGGAGAGCACCGTTCTAAATTGACCTTTTGACACAAACTAACAACCATTCTGGACTTTGGTCAAACTTTGAAGAAAAAAAAAAGATAATAGACAGAATTGCAATTCCAAGTTTATTTTTAACCACCTGCACAAGAGTAACACTTCAACTGCATTTGAACTGGATTTTTAAAGTGCTTAATGTACATATTGTATATTTGATTAAAGACACATTTGTGAAATATCAAACAAAATAATGTCAGCCTCTCTCTTTGGCTTTTTACCTTACAAAACTAACTAAAATGAAATACTCATTATATTAAAACACTTAGCCATGGGCATGTTAGTGTCAGTCTCCTCAAATATCAGGCTATGGAGAACAGATGGCAGCAGATGCCCTAAAATCAGCAGGACATGGCTTTACCACACAGTACAACGGTCTAGTAAAAATATAATTAAAAGTTATCACAATGTACAAAATAAAAACAATCACATCAAGAGCCACTGAGAGTAAACAACTTCACTGAAAACATTTGCCTACACTAACATGATTATGTTTAGTGCTGTTGCCTCTACATGCTACTGTCAGTAAAAAAAAAAAAAAAATCACTTTTGAGGCAAAAAAAGACAGGGTTTCAACCCATCTTCAAGGTTCATCAGTAGTTTCTGGATGAGTGGAAATGTGTGAACGAGTCCTTTTGAATGGTCTCGATGCAACCAAACTGAACAACAAGGCAAATGCTTCAGCTCATTTAGGAGTTCGCCCACAACAAGCTCGTCTTTCCACTTAACCGCTGTACTGACCGGACTGAAAAGCATTGGACTCGTACTGTTCTTGTTGACAATGGTCAGAATACCACCAGTTCTTGTTGACAGTGGTCAGAATACCACCAGGAGTGTTGTTTACGTCTGGCTCTGGTCACTCTTCAATCTGCAAAGAACAAAAACGTGTTGTATTAAAGATAAGGATTTAATGGTTGCAAGAAAGAAAAAGATCCATATTTAAAATCCATATTTATTATAACCTCTGCTAAGTAGGTTTTCAGTAGAATTGTATTACAGTTTCAGAGATTGCCAGGAACGACACAAGGAAGAAGTGATTAGGGTGCACAGCACACGGTCGGTCACTGTTAAATTTGTAAACATTGTAATTTCCATGCTATTTTTCTGATACATGTGCCTCCATTTTATATTTGCAGACAATGAAACCTAAATCAGGACCCTGTTCAGCCATGAAACCTTTACCCTGTTATTTCACATTCTGCAAAAACAGTAGAAGATGGACAACCTTTGTGTCCAAAGTTTCTACTTGTATAAGTTAGTGAAAAAACATTATCCAACAACAAATACTTACATAAAAAATTTTTAAGGATTGTGGATCCTCCTCCTGTAGCCGTATTGGAAGCCTGTGCAGCACCAGAGTACGATATCGGCATCCTGTTTTTGCTGCACAGAAAGACACACACAAATTAATAAAGCAGATATATTTTACACATTTAGGTCTGGTTCACTTCATTTAATGTCTTCAATTATTATTATTATAATTAGCATTAATTATTGCACTAGCATGATTCAAAGACCTTCACAGACTAGCAGATTGTTATAACTTCATATCATGTTTTGATTTTTTTTAACTCATATTAATGCCAACCCCTAAATTATGGCCACCTCACCTGTTTATCATACAGACTCAGCATGTCGCGCAGAGCCTCTGAAGCCTCACCAGGTCACGCTGCTTTCTGTCTGAACAAGATCAGCAGCCATGGTGTGTCTGTCCAGATCAGAATACAACTTGTTAACATTTGTGATGTGATGAAACTCTCCACAAATCTACAAAATAGTAAAAATCTGTAAAAGAACAAAAAGTAAATAATTCATTTTACCTGTGAATCAATGTGTAGGGCGGGTCTCCCACCATCGGCTCTTCCCTTATCATTTCTAGGCGATGAAGGGCATATGTTCCTCCTGTAACACAGATCAAAAACAATATGAATCAAATGAATGTAATTTCATCATTTAATTTAGAAATAAATGTAACAGGTTAACGATATAGATGCTGGTGGTTGGTGATAAACTGCTGTTTCTATAGAATGTAAGCAAAGAAAAAAAGGGATGACATTAAACTAAAACCAAACAAACTGTTCAAATTACTACTGCTGCTGCTGCTGCACCCCAAACTATTTCATCAAACAGTTCTTAGTTAGATTTGACAAAAATATGATAAACACTTAAACGAGCATTAAGATGACTTGTATTGTTCAAAAGTATTTGTTTAGTAGCCTACTCAACTGCTAACTAGGCGAATAATATATTGTCCTTTGCCTATAGTACACACATAATGCAACAATATGATTAAAAGGCAATTAAAAACATACCTTAATATATGACGTAGACTGTTTTATACTCCAAAAACACTTTAATCTGTTGACAAAAAGGAGAAAGAACTCACGTTAGCACAAGGCAGCTTTAGCCACATTTACACCGCATTCACGGAGTTGAAACGTGACGCCAAAACGTGTCTGATATCAACCCATGTGGCTTGCGGTAAAAAAAAGAAATAAAACCCGGACAATGATAGCAATTCAAACCGACTGATATGTAGCAGCCACTGGCATTTTAGTCTTTATCGAGGCTGACAAATAGCTTCCGGTTAGCAAATTCAAAATTTGCGCCAACCAGCATGCAAATGTAACTTTACGTTATTCAACCAATGAGGTTCAATATGCGCACAGTGTTTCACTGGTGATAATTCACAAAAACTTAACAAATAAAACGCCAACATATACAAATGTGTTTCATTTTACTCATGTAAATGTAGCGAACTTCGCTCTTACTTCAAACCTCCATCTTGAAACTTTTTCTTGGTACGCAGCTGAGCTGTGTGCACGTAGCTTGCGTCATGACGTCATCACGTGTCTTTACTCATAAAGTTTGATGCAAAGATTTCATTTACTCATAATATTTTATTCCAGTAAAATTATAACTACAGTAAAAGTTGAACCAGGTTATAAGTTTTATGCTGGTTTGACTTGGTTGCTACTTTTGATTAATATGGTTATAAAACTTTTGAGCTCATTGTACTGTTCGGGTTTACAGTGTATGTTTTGGACCGAAAGCAATGATTGGACAATCCGGCTGTCTGTCTCGCCAAAGCGCCTCACTTCCTCACTTCCTCACTGCTTGGGTCCTCCATTAATGTGTCCTGGTGCATCCCGGAAGTGAAAGAAGGACAGAAACTGCTGGTTGTTCGCGCTTCAATTTCAGGAAAAAATACCAGAGTCCCAAACACCTTTTCGGCTAGCAGAAAACAAAAAACGTTTGGACGTAGAAAGAGGAAAAACCTGGGGGAACGTTTCAACAGCTGGAGTTTTGCTGTCTATTGTTTCTGAGACAACCAGCGGTGGCATGTCGGAGGAGGCTGGCCTACTGGTTATACCCGACGGGAGGGGTGAGAGCTCTGAGATGTGTTTCTGTAAAATAGCTAGCGATACCTAGCTTGTTTACCAAACTGCCGAGTGCAGCTTTAAAGGATGTTTGGGTCATTCTGAAGTGATGTTCTATCAGTTTTTTATCTACAGTAAGGACCACACCCACACCCACAAAGTGGGAGGAGTCCTTACTACTGGCTACCGGCCCTCGAGGACCAGTCCTCTGACCATTGCATTCCCCATGGCTTGTCAGATCAGATTAGACACTGCTGCAGATTGATAATAAATTAGCAGCTAATTTTGGGGTATTTAGAACAAGTCTTGATCTGAAATTCATACTGATGCATTAGGAAGCTGTATTAAAGAGCATATATTAAGTTCTTTTTTTTTTATTATTCTGATAAAACTCTGTCCAAAAATACTATTTGAAATGTTTATTGAGGGTATTTTGTTTTACAATACATTTTTTTAAACCATTTTTCTAGTCCAAAGTGCCCCTTTTTGCAAAGCTTCTAAAAACGCTTTTTTTTTCATATGTGGACCTGTGACGTCAGCTAAGGGAGCTCCTAGCTAGGTGGCGCTGCTTACAGTGTTGTCAGATGTAGATAAATAAAGTATTTGTAGGATAATTTAACACTCTGTACGATCAATAATCCCATAAATATGATCATTTGAGCCCTTTGTTGTGTAGAGTTTGTGTAACAGATGCTTGTTTTAATCATTGTGTTAGATTTTTTAAAGCTAAACTACTTTAACATCTCAGACTGGCACCGCTCTAGTCTGCCAGCTGCCTGCTCGCTGTCGGCGATGAGTTGTTAGTTTTAGGTTAGAGCGCTCTTTAATCGAGTCGGTGTGTATTCATTTTAATAAAAAATGATAAATTATTATGTTTATGAATGCAAATCGCCAGTCTGTCAGGACACTGAGTCAACAACGGGACGGCTTCCTTACCGGTACGGTGACTTCTGTTTGGAGACGAAAAACCCCGGTGGTCCTGGTCTAGTCCAGGACTGGATGTGATGGAGTCCCACATACCGACGAAAAACATTCAGTGTGACTCTAAACAGGCGCCGTTACTTCGATCCATTCACCGGAACCGCTGTTAGCACGCAGCAGCTAACAGGAGCTAACGGGGAGACTTGAGTCTCGTTTCCATGCCAGGTTTGGTACGGTTCGTGGTGGGTCGTAATCCGGTACCGGTCCGCGATTTCATGAGAGCATTTCCTTCAGGTGTCTGACCCTCACCTGGCTGGCGGGGTACAGTAAATCCATGCCGCGATGCTCTCCAGAGGGGCTTCCCGTTCCCAGCGGGGCTACCAAGAGGGTCTTCACGGCGGGGTTTCCAGCCTGACCCGACACTGTTTCGGTCAGCCTCGAACCATTTAGCTGTATCCTGTGAAACTTTTTATAAACTCTTTCATTTCTTAACAATCCACCTGAACGCAGCTCAATGTTTGGAGCTCTGATGATCAAAAACCTGGTGCTAAACGCTGGTATTTTACCCAGACCCGAGTGAGGAGGTGGGTCACGGTCTACAGCTGGACCGACAGGGTACAGCCTTACAGGACTGATTGTTTTTATCTTTTTTTTTTTTTTTTTAATCTTAATAACTGCTCACTATAGTAATAAAGTAATAAACTAACGGCACTCTGGGGGTTTGTTTTGCTCGTCACAAGTAGTGATAAGTGGATCAGTTTTCTATATAGAGAACGAACGGTCTCCCTGAACTGTCGTCACTTCCGGTTTGGTGAAAAAATTGACAATTCTCACAAAAACGAATCCAAGAGCCTAAATAAGCTGAATTTGTGTAAATTTTTATTCAGAAAAAGTTTCTATTATATTTCTCTAAACATTTGTTTAAGGGAGTGTCTAACTTAAAATATGCTCTTTAACTCTTAGTAAACCTATACAATTTTGCATGTGACCGTTTATGGTGTTTGTTTCAACCAAACAATGTCTGAATTATTAAGCAACTGTGCATGCTACTGCAGCAGCATAAACTCCATAAACATTCTCCAACACCACTTCAAAAAGACCGGAATATCCCTTTAACTTCTGTCACAAATTCACATCAAACCACTTCTGGCCTTAAAGCCACCAGATGGAGTGTCAGGATTAGCACTTTCATCAAAAACCTGCCACATCCAGTCCTGTACATGTCTACTGCCCCCTGGTCTCCACCTTCAGTTAGAAAGGGACAATTTTATTTCTTTATTGCTGTTATATTGTTATAAAATAACATAATAAAATAAAACTGATTAATATATAGTTGCTTTATCAATATTAGCCAATAAATAGTTCAGTTTTAAAAACTAAAATTTGAAAATTATTTCATATTTCAGGCTTTACAGGGTTAAACTCATGATTAATGTAATTTCTAAGACTGAGTTGGTGTTTTTTAAAATAAATATAAAACAGGTTTAATGCTAAATCAAGCACCACTAGTTTCAGCTTTGAGTAAGAGGCTAAGGGAATTTATCTTCACAAAAGACAGTGATGTAAGATGAGAGTAAGTGTGTGAAAACTGGGTGCAAGATTTTATAAATGAAAGAGTAAGCACGCTCTTTCCATTTATTAATTCTTAAAAGTCATGCTTCTACACCAAGTTACCAACATTCATCTATAAGTTATCAGTGAAAAGAAAGCAAATATTAAACCAGTGGCTTTGTGCTTTTAGCTTTTAGCTTCTTCCTCTTGTTGCAAAGTGAATTCCTCGGAGCTTTTATTTACTGGCTTTTACCCAAATCAGCAGGGTCATAGGCCATGATAGTGCTCTGCTTAGGTCTGCCTCTCAGGGAAGAGAGCACATCTCTGTTTAGCTCCCTAGAGATGACCTCTGACCTACAGACTTCATGTCTCTGATTAGGTTAGACTCAGGATATTTTTATGAACCTGCTGTGAACTAAAACAGACAGCCTGCATGAACTTTTACCTCTCATCTTTGACAGACTTCACTCTGTGTGTTTTCTAAACTTGGCCTATGTATTTTGGAACCTATGAATGGTACGTTTCTCTCCCCAGTTTGTCCTTAAGTGCCCTGGATCATTATTACATGACATTTAGGAATAAATTTAATATCACAAGATTACACATTTATGCAAAAACTGTGGCAGATGCAGACAAAGTGTCAAGTTTTTACTTTGAATTCACCAAATAATAATTCATTTATTGCCATTTAACACATGTTGGAGACATGGGTGAATTACATGTGCTCCTCAGGCTAGCCTAAATAATTAGCTTAAATAACCCTCACTAATTAACATCAGAGGTCATGACCCTCACAGCCTCAGGGGAAAAGCTGTTCTTCAGACTTGTTGTCTGGACTTTGAGGCTGCTCCATCTTCTGCCTGAAGGAAGGAGGGTGAGTAGATCATAGATTAGAAGGGTTCATCATAATGTTCTTTGCTCTGGTTCTGGCTCTGCTGGGGTAAATGTTCTCTAGAGAAAAGAGGCTGCTGTTTCTGAGCTGATTTAAACACTCTTTGCGACACCTTCTTGTCAGCCTCAGACCAGTTCCCAGTTTAATTCCCATATCTAGCTGTTAGTAGATGAAAGGATGCTCTCCACCACACACCAGTAAAACAACAGCAGCACTAAGACCAGCCTTTTCCAGTCTCTTCATCAAATAGAGCCATTGGTGAGCCTTTATGTTGCTGGCTGTTTTAGTGGCCGACATAAGGTCAAAGCTCATGTGCCAGGCCCAAGTATTTAGCTGTTTTCACCAGCTCCGTGGTTTCTCTCCAGTAATAAAGTGGGGGATGGGTGTAAACCCTCCTTCTGAAGTCCACTACCATCACTTCCGTCTTCACCACATTGATTGTTAGGCTGTTTCCTGTTCACCAATCAGCTCCTCTACCGCCCCCCTACTAGTGTTGTCAAAAAACCTGGTTCTTCGGTACCAAGTCGGCACAAAAACAATTTAAATGTTACGGTTCTAGGATTTCTGTGGTACCAGTGGTACCGACCAGCGGGTCGACCCAGTTTTTGCTGCGCTATCTGATCATTTTTTGTCATTTTTGGTCATTTTGATGAATTAAAATCACACACGTGTGTGAGAGTGTGTGTATGTGCGTGCGTGCCATCAGACTGCGCTGTGTTGGCGAGTCGCTACAGCAGCCTGTCGGCTGCGAGCCGTTTCTCGCTCCGTGACCGCTGATAGACACCGGCTCGTGCCTCATTTATAAACCTGGGTGCTCATTTATAACATTTGCTGACGCACAAAATGGGCCTGAAAGTTGCGTAAGTCACTTTTTACGCAAAATTTGGGATTTATAAAAGAAAACATAATGAAAAAATGTGCACAACTCTAAGCAAATTTTGGACCTTGCATAATTTAACAGTGTAATTTTGTACCTGCACACTTCTGCAAGGTTATTAGCTAGTTTTTGTCGGTTTTATACTGAGCTGGTTTAGGGCGGCATGTAGCTCAGTTGGGATAGTGGCCGGTCTGGTAACCAGAGGGTCACCGGTTCAATCCCCAGCTCCGGCTGGGTTAGATTGCCGTTGTGTCCTTGGGCAAGACACTTCACCCACCTTGCCTTTGTGAATGTGAGTGTGACTGTGTGTGAATGTTGGTGGTGGTCAGAAGGGCCGATGGCGTAGAATGGCAGCCTCGCTTCTGTCAGTCTGCCCCAGGTCAGCTGTGACTACAGACGTCTGTCGTAGTTTACCACCACCAGAGTGAGAATGAGTGTGTGATTGAATAATGCAACTCTGTAAAGCGTCTTTGAGTGACCTAAAAAGCGCTATATAAAACTGATGTATTTTATATACAGTATATATATATATATATATATATATATATATATATATATATATATATATATATATATATATATATATATATACACACACACACACACACACACACACACACACTTTGGGTGTCTTTGGGTGACCTCTTAGGGGTGCAGGAACACTTCCAGTCAGCACCAGCAGTAACTGGCCCAACTTACTAAGAAGTGTGCTGATGTTTCCTTTTCTGTGGCATTTTTGGAAATTTGTTTTTAGTCGAAGTCTCTTAAGTTATAGTTGTATTTTTGCATTCTGGTTTTCTGTTCATTGTACATATTGGTTTTTCTGAGTGTTTTTAGCTTTTCCTTCTCTTTTACTCAGGCCCTGTTTACGGTTCTTATCTCTTAAAAACTGAGATTTTTTTTTTAATAAATGGAAAAAAGGTTTTTTAAACATAAAAGAATGCTAAAAATGTATTTTATTAATGGTAAATTAATAACTCAATGTTGAAGATAGTAACAGGTGGAACTCTAAAGTGAGGACATTTTATGAGAAGCACAGAACCGAAACACAAGTTCAGCCTGTGTGCAATGAGCATGGAGTCCTGACTGGTGAACATTTTAAACACAACAGAGACTGCATTCAGTGAGTGAGTGTTATGTCAAAAAGTGTCAGCCTGTTAAACTCTGTCCTCTCTGCTGCTTTAGTTCAGTGAATCCAGTCATTTACCTCTCAAATAAACACGTCAGTCCGTCATTCATGGATGGATGTATATTTTATTAATCCATTTCAGGAACTCACTTTATTTTTTACATACAGCAACAACATAGGCAGATGTGTTTTTTGTTGGTTTAGCAGTAGTTGGACTTTGCTTACCTTTTAAAGTTGTTTCCAGGAACTCAGCGTTTTCTCTGTGACTCAGTTTGGTGTGTTTATCAGGTTGGAGTTTTACCATAAACAGACAGTTTTTAATCCTGTGGAGATTAAAACAACCTAAACAAGGTTCTGTCTGTCTGGAGAAACTAGCTTTGCTTCTATTTGGACACAAACTGGAACTAAACGGACTGTAATGGATGTAATCAATTAAATCATCATTCAATTAAATGAAAACAAGTGATTAGGCTCCTTATTTGAGACCAGAAGTGACTTTCTGCCACTTCACTTCCCTCTGGTATATAATTTCTGTTATATGTATTAATTTCTTTATAGTTATAATTTATTTTTTGTTTGGGGTATGTTTATACTATCAGATATCACATTTGTTAAAGTCAAAGGTCTTGGACTCTTTTATAGGACAGTTGTTCACATTTTCTAAATAAGAATTTCCTATAAAAACTGTAATTTAAGTAGAGCAAATTATTTAGTTTTATGTAAAAAAGAAGTTTTACTAAAATACTTTGCTGTGATGGAAGTTAAGGTTGTTCATTTAGTCCTATTAATGTGTCATTTGTAAACAAAGTAAGAAACAGATCAACAGTTGTAGGATTGAAGCAGACTTTTGTTGCACCCTTTTATAGGTCAGAACACCGAGTTCTTTTGTAAACAACACATCACCACGGCTGCCACGTCCTACACTTTGGTCCAACTATTATACAAAAACACATGTTTACACAACACATGTAATAAATATAATTAGCATTGCGAAAAGTTGACCTTGGGCTCTGTGACTTCCACCATGTTTTAAACATGGATGAAATCAGTGGACTTTGCTGTAAAACTTGGAAAGTGACTTTGTTAAAATCCAGATGTAATCTAACAAATCTGGGATTTCCCTAATGATCCCCTTATCACGCATGAGACTGTTCTTCTAAATTTGCAATGACAGTCTGAAGAGGTCTGCTGCAGACATCCAGCATCCAACACATTTATCACTAAGCACAATGATTATAGTACATATAGTACGTGTTAAAATACTGTCTTTTCAGGAAGTAGTCTTGGCGTATGATCTACCAGAACTACAAGAGAACATGCAGTGACCTGAACAACTAGGTCTCATCAGAACAGAGAGGAAGGGAGCTAGCGTTAGCTGGACTTCAGCTAACATCCACAGTAAAACCCATCAACGTAAGTTTATTAAAGACTTTGTAGCTGGATGAGCAGAACCTGATAGAAACGACGGGAAAACTAAAGATTTTAGTTTAGTTGAAGTGTCACCACTAAAAAGTAGAACGGTTAACTCCATGTTGCTACACAGCAGAACTTCCTGTCAATAAATAAAAGTCAACAAAACAACAGAAGATACATCATCATCCTGAGTATCATCATCATCATCATCATCATCATCAGTAAGTCAAACAGGACATGATTAGAATATAAAAGCATAGTTTTACTAAGAAATCTGAAATATAGTGTGACTTTAGGCTCATATGTGAAGAGCTTTTATTTTACAGAGGGAAGTAATAAACATTTATGTGAGGAACTTTATAAAACACTGGAATAATTTAGATTTTAATAATTTACAGGCAGATTTTTAAGCCTCCTAATAAAGTTTTGAATGTTCTGTTGACCTGAAACATTTTATTTGCTGTTTTTTTATTTAAATTTGTCACCATTCTGAAATGTTGGATATTTTTCATTTGTTGTGTATGTATTTTTCATTTTTTATAAACTGTTGGTGTCAACCTTTTTTCTTTAGCCCTTCCATTTGAATGGGCAGTAAACATATCTTACTTTTCCTGGAGTTTGCTGAAACCAGATTAATAAAAGGCAGTTTGTCAAGTGAAAAGATCCTTTTTCCTGAGAAGACCTGATTCTTCTTCCTTATGTGATAAATCAGGCGTCTCCAGGCCTTTGTTGAATGTGATTGAACCCTAAATCCACCTGTAGCTGTCATTATAAATCAGTGAGTTTGACCTGAAGCAGGTTGCCCTGCTCACACAGCAGTTTATTTGTGATTGTGCTTCTCAGCTGAAAACATAAATTGGTGACATTTTAGTTTTATATAAACCACAGATGTATACAATTCCAGCGACACGTGTGCCTTATCACGCATGAGACTGTGTGTAATCAGCCAGCAAACAAGCCTCTATTTGGTTGGATTGTGTTACTGGATTACACCACTGCTCCTTTTTAAACCAACCTTTAATTCTCACTAACATCTTGGTTAGTTTCAGCCAGTAAACAAAAATTAAACTCTGTATTTTTTTATCAGTTTTTTAGCTGACAGTCACTGCAATTCTGTGTGTCCTCCTGGTTCATGAGCAGTCAGATGGAAATATTTCATTCTAAGAACCGAACTGGATTGGAATCAGGAACATTTTTCAGCAATCTAGTTTCCTCACAAGGTAAAGCAGAGGAAAGGGGCGTGCTCTTGGTTCTCAAATTACACAGAATCAAGTTTTTCAAGAGCATCAGTCTTCCTCTTCCTTCTCTTTAATATTGTCTGTTCTCTCTCTCTCTCTCTCTCTCTCTCTCTCTCTCTCTCTCTCTTTCTCACACACACACTTATCGTCCTCCTCCCACCGGTGTGTATCCTGCCAGATGAGCATGAGGCGGGAAAAGGAATGCAGCTCCCCTCCGTTAACCTCTTCCTCATTTTCTCCCTCTTTCAGTCCTGATAGATTCAGCCTCTCTCTGCCACATCCTGCCCGTCTCTCTTTCTCCTTTCCTTCCTGTGATTTTGCTCGTTCAGTTATTCAGCTCTGTGTGCCGCGGCTGTTAGAAGAGGCTGGAGAGCCAGTGAGAATCTGGCTATTTGGGAAATAAGCACTTGTGATGGCGCCAGCTGCATCGAAGGAAAACTAGAGCTGGTGGAGGGACTGGCAGTGTGTTTTAACCTGCTCGTATCAGTGGGATGGATTTTTGGCTCCTGTGAAATCAGATGTTCTGCATGTGTGGATGGCTTAAACTGCTCCTGATCCCCATCAGAGACGCCTAGATAAACTGATCTTTATGAAATCTTCTGCTTATTTTGAAAGCTGTCAGGTGTAGATCTCCACCTGTGTGGTTTAAACTTAGGTTGTATAATCTGATGGTTTCAGAGGAGGAAGATAAATCTCAGCAAATTTGACCACGGAGACATCTGCTGTCCCTGATTGGAGCCAAGACACGAGGGGAAATGAGTGACTGGAGGCAGGACGAAGAGGAGTAATCAGAGATGTCAGACTTCACCTGGGGCAGTCGTCTCAGACTCTGCTGAGTAGTCGCAGCTGTCGAGGTGAGACAGGCACCAGGTGTTTTCAGCACGACTCACCTGACATCATCTCAGCCTTTATCTAGAGTCAGCTTCTCAAATTGTTCTCAGTAAAACCTGGCTTCAGACCCAACAACACCTTTCTCTTTCTCTCCCCATGGAGCCCTTCGAAAAACGAGAGAAGCAGCGCTGATTCACGCGCCTCCCAGCAGCCGGAGCCGGATTCCTCAGCTCTAGAAATAGAAACGTCCTCTGTACTGGTGAACTATCTGTACGTGGAACAAGAGAAGCACCATGTGGAACCAGTCTGGGTACTGCAACCACATTCCTCACCCTGGGTATCCCTTCTACCACGCTCCCTGCAGGTACAGTCCCACCACCCCAGGATGTGACTTTATTACTTTGAGTCTTCTGCTGATTTCTTCATTTAGGTGATTCAGAATACTTTGTGTCCAACAGGTTTAGTGTTTTTGTTTCCTTTTCAGGAATTTTCACAGCAGCCTATTAGCTTGGTGCCTTTTTGTTCTTTGCAAATTAAGCTGAGTTCATTATTTCTAAAGAAGTTTGTGATCAGACTGGTTTGTCTTGAATGTTTGAGTAAAACCAGAAACTGGTTTGACCTGTACTGAATAAAAGGACCTGATGTGGGTTTGTTGGTCAATAGAGGAATGAGGTTGTGAAGCTTGTTACTTCACCTTAGATCACCTCTAGGTAACCAGTCCATTAGCCCTTATATATTAACAGATTTCCTTTTCTCAAGATAAAGTAGCTATTACATAATGTTTCACTGGTCCTTTTTATTTTACCTGCCACCTTCCCAGCAGCCGACATTAGATAATTACATTCATCACCTGGTTTCAGATGTGACCCACTCTCAAATGAACACCATCAATCCTGATTCCCTGAGGGGAGAGCATACCTCTGCCCACACCTCTGTTTCTGTCGGATTCTGTAATAGCCTCTAACCTCTAAAGGCTGCAGCCCAGCCACCAGAATACTGATTCACCTTTCATACTTTATAAAAATCCCTATGTGCTTCAGCATAGTGAGAGTTAGATAAATGACATAACATGTTCTGTTTGCCGTATTAAAGTGCGGATGTGGAGTATATCTTTTTGTTTGGGGAACAGTTGATGTAATCTTGTCAGTGCTGGTTCATTAGGAGTGTAAGTGCATGAGGTGGTGTGCCCCCGGCGGCCAGACGGATGCAGCTGATGAGTGAGTCATTCTTTAGACCACTGGGCAGGTCAGTGACCTGGCAGGTCTTTCAGAGAGAAACTACAGAGGGATCCAGGAAAAAGCCCCCAGCTCTAAATCGAACTAACCGCTGCTGTTCTCTGACTCACACTCTGAATTCTTCCACCTGTAGCCCGATCACCTCGTGGACTCCACAGAAATGTGACATTTTGCTGAATAAAAGCAGCCTGTGTTGGATATAGGATAAACAGACTGAATGCCCTGCAGGAGATTAAATAACATTTTTTTTGTGTTGACTGATTTTGCTGCTCTAAAGGAATTTAGATCTTTCTTCCCACCTTCTCAGTCTGAATTTTAATTATCTTTATGCATGTTTAATTACCCAAAGGATTCAGCATTTAAACATCTTGATACTGAAAGATTGGGCTCTAGGTAAAGTATAAACATTAGAACCTAAATCAGTGACAAAGAAAACTATTTTCCTCTCTAGTTAATGTGTATGGAAACATTTGGTTGGCCTTTACCTTGAAATGAACTGATAAGGAGTCTATTCTGCTTTAGTCACACTAATAAAATAATGGAACTCCAGTAGCTTATAAACAATCCTCACTCCGAACTATTAAAACTGTCCTGCTTTTCACACAGCTGGTTTAATTGTGATTTCATATTTTTGAGACTTTTATAAAGTAGAATTGTTTGTAATTAATTAAAGTTTGTTGCACAAACTGAGGAAACATTCACTGGTCCTGTCCTGAGACTCGAGTTAATGATTTCCTAACCTGTCAACAAGCTCATCATTGACTCTGCCAGACTCCTCCCTCATCCCGTCGTCTAATCCAGCATGTTTACTTTCAAATGCCAAGGTGTTCATTTGCTGTTGGAGAAAGCCAGCAGCCAGACTTTGTGTTGTTTGGTCAGCTAATCCGTCATGAGCCAGCGGCGTCAGTCGACCGTGGAGGCCTGAGGTGAGCTGGAGGGCTTAATGAGGACCTGTGTGTGTTAGCCTCAGAGTATCCATGGTATTTGTGTTTTTGCATGTTGATTTGTGAGCTTTCTGAGTAGATGTGTGTGCTGATTTTAACCTGCTGCTGATCAAAGGAGTGGATGAGCTGGATGTTTAGAGATGATCAGGAATTTAAGATGTTATGTCAGAGTGAAGTGGGTTTGATGGTATTTGTTGGGAGAACGTGTTCTGCTGAGTTTACAGAAGATATTTCTTGAATATGAGTTGAGAGAAATTCTAGACAGGGTGTGACAAAGGTCATGACACTGATTCTCGGTTACTGCTTTGTGTGTGTCGGCATGCCAAGACACCAGAGCTACGTCTCGTCAGCTTATATGGACTTTACACTGGGCGTGTGTGTGTGCGTGCACGTGCGTGCGTGTGTGCGTGTGTGTAGCAGCTTCACAGCGACTCAGAGATGTAAATGGATTTGGGTTGGTGGCCCAGCGGGGGGTAAACGGAGCAGATTGTCTGAAATCCTTTACTTCAGCCTTGCCCACCAACACACTGACAGACTCACACACTTCCATTTACAACCTTCTGCACATTAATACTCTAGTTACTTAAATCAACCTCCAACACACACTAATCAACTCAGTTTTAACTTCAGACCTTAAACTCTCTACTAATAGGATGCTGCTGTGATCGTCTTCAGTTCTCTGAATGCAGGATGAATGATGTGCATCACAGATGAAACTCAGCAGGAAGACCATTTATTACAACCACATTATCTCTGTCAGTTTAGGTCCAACTTATGAAATACATTTGCATACAATAAATCATTATTAAATGAACCAAGACAAGTTTTCTTTGCTAAATATAGAAGAGGTGGATGGGTGGAAAAAGGAAAATGGTCTAAAAGGTTTGATGGTGGGTGAGTAATAAATGTAGATGACTCATTAAAGAAATTCTCCTAATAGCTAATGAGGAGTTAAAGGTTTACCATTGCTTGAAGGGAGTGCATATCACTGTCGTTGTTCAGGAGATAATTTAAACCTGGGTAAAGAAGTGATGGAGTTGTAGACATTTTGGACAAATCTTTAAAATGACATTATGCAGAATATTGCAGGATCTCGTGCTATTTGTTAGTAGTCGGGGTTTGTGTTTGGTATGGTGTTCAGCTACTACCACACCAAATTTTAGCTCAATATCTGTAAGACTGACTGGGTTATGGACATTTTTGTATTGGCTAAGCTCAGTATCTTGCCCAAGGATACATCAACATGTGGCTTGAACCTGGGATTTAACCCTGAGCCATGGTAGCCCTGCTCTTTTAAATTTTGAAGAATTTTAAAAATAAACTTGAATAAATGTGTACTTATCTGTATACATCCTATAATAAGCTGCGTTTGGAGTGTGTAGAGGAGCATGCTGCCGTCTGGGGAATCTCCAGCAGGATGAGGCCGTCGTCTCCTCCAGAGGTTGGCGCGCTGCTCCCACTGGATGTTTGATGTAAACGTCACTTTGACAGAATGAATTCAGGACCGGTCTCTCTCACCGAGGACACCCTTTTGTCAGAACACATCAGGCTGTCACTGCAGCTGTCTGGGGTTGGGCGATGCTAAAGCGAGGGCTGTCACTGCTCTGGTGCCTTAGATGATTTTTCTTCATCTTTGTGGCAGCGATGATGAGGGAAAAGGGTGAACTATCTCTCCCAACAAAGATGGAAATCAAGGAAAGCAAACTAGATTTCTAATGTTTGTCTCGAGTTTCTTTAATCTCAGGTTTAAATAATCTAAATGCTAGTAATACCAATGATTCCAGCTTTTATCAGCGGCTTTAGCATTCTGGATATTTACATGGATCAAGAAGAAAAGCATATTTGTTATTTAGTTTTGTAAAAGTGGAGAGTTTTACTTTGCTGCAGTGAAATGACATACGAGCTGTAATAAAGCTTTCATACTGATGCTTCGCAAACGTCTGACATACCAAGAGCTTCAAACAGAATCTGCAGATTTTGATCAATGTATCATCAAACTGATTTTATATATTTGTTTCACTATCTGGCACATTGTAGCTCATCTTAGGAAAACAAGGACTTTCTGTCAACAATGCCTTTGTTCCATAGATCATAGCCATGATCAGAATTTAAAAAACACAAACATTATATATAAACTAGCTATAAGCAGAATACAAAGCTCTACATCAAGCGGAGGAGTTTAAGTATGTTCCTGAGTGATGGAGGAGAGGTGGACTGATGGATCAGAGCTTTATCTTCACTAATGAAGATGATGCTCTGGTTTGAGCTGAGCTGAAAGGTTTATTGTTTTATCTAAAGCCTCACCTATGGCCACATGTTTTAGATGTGATAAAAAAAAATACAAATACCTTCCTGCTCTGTCAGCTTCTGCTCTTCCTCATCAAAAGGAGTCCGCTTTAGATTAGGTTTATACTATTAGATAATCAACATGGTATTTCTGAAGGTTTTTGTTAGAAATAGGACCACCAGCGTTTTGTCCTCATCAGGTCTGATCAGGTTACAGGTTAGTTGACTTTAAACTGAACGGGTGATATGAATTCACTGATGTCGACAAGCATGAATTTATCTGTAGTTTAAGAAGCAGCACTACAAATCAATACCTCCATTTTATTACTTATTAATTCACATGAATCCACAGAGTCATTAGTATCTTTGAAGTAGTTTTTATGTGTGACGAGGGTCATGAGAAAACACAACCTCATCCGTCCATTCCTTGGATGGATGTGTAGGATTCTGACACCGGCCCGCTCCGTTCTCCATCTGTTTGCCTCTGAGATCCATTGAGCTTGCCAGTCTATGGAGTGTCACATTACGCCCCAGCTGGCCCGGTCCATGTGGGCAGCAGAGCTCTAATTCCTGCCTAATCTGAGACAGCTTTGTGTGAAGTCAATGAATCCACTCTACATGCATGAGGAGGCAGCAAAGTACTAGTAGGTTGTGCTGTGTTTGTCTAGTCAATAAGAGTAAAAAGATATTCATTTCATGTGTCTAAGTTAAGTGCTGAGCTTGGGTTATGTCATGTGAGGCCTAGTTATCATGAACAATGGTTGAACTCCTCCCTGGGGGGAGATTGCATCCTTACAGGAGTTAGGAATGGCTTGCAGCTCACATCACAGTGCTTCAGTTCAGCACCAATAAAACAATTTGATAGATTTTTAAAGGTATCTCTGCACTTTTGATGCTTCTTAAATCTGAATAAGAATGTTCAAAGAAATATTTACTTCAAATATCAGCTTCACTCTGTGAAGCATGCTAGCATGGTGTTAATTTACAGAGAAAAATTGTAAAGTAGGACAAATGGGGCAACCCCAACAGATTTCCATTGCATGTATTTCACTTCCCACATTGGCATCTTGAGACAAGAAGAAAGTCTGTCTCCTCCAGTCTCTGTGGACTCGGTGGTGGAGGCGTAGGCTGCAGCAGATTCTCCTCGGTGTTGCTGAGTACACTAGATATCTTTCTTCACCTCCTAATGAGGCTGAAATTGCCTTTTTATACCTGCGTTTTGCCACAGAGGTCCATAGTTTTAATATTTCAGCAGCAGTTCCTAAAATAGATTCTGGCTCATTTATTGAGTACATTTATAAAAAGAGCACATGCAACTTTAGATCCACCAGAAATATGGAAGTTATTTTTAGTGCATAAAGTTTAACTCTTGGAAACTTTTCCCAGCTGAAAAGTGCTCCATGGAAAGTGTTGCTAGTCAGTGTATTATTTAAAGGAATATGTTCATGATTCCTCTATTTATAACCAGTTTTAAATGAATTTACTATTAAAATTGTATTCAGTGACAGGTCTTTTAAAAACTAGGCTAAGCTTTGGGTTGTCCAGCAGATGCAGTCTTCCAGATCAGATGCAAGTAGATTCTGGGAGGTTCTATGAATTCCATTAAAGTGTTGATGAAAACTGGTTGAAGTCTGTCTCCATTTGCACAGCTTGAGTAAAGAAAGTTGATTTGATGAGGGAATCTCTGTCTGCTCACTACCATACAGCTAATTCAGTCCGCTAACCTTTTATCCTGCTGTGGTTCTTATCAGCCTTACTTGTGACTTCTTATCGTATTTCTTTTGCTGTTTTAACCAGAGGTTATAGGTGTGTAGAGACTTGATAAAACTGTTAATGCTATTTGGGTTAACAAGTCCAACTGACATCTTTACTGTTCTAACCACACCAAACTTTAAAAAACTCATACAATTTGAAGTTCTAGTTCTTCGCTGCTTATAAAACACAACAGTCTTAATGCTGGGAGCATCAGGTTTTCATCCTGCATGTTAAAATCAGCTCTTTACATATTTGCTTATTATAAAGTAGGTTTTATACTCCTTATTACAGTTTTTCACCAGAGAATGAGATAATAACTATGAGTAATATTAGGAATGACTACTACTACTGCTACAAAAAATAAATACACAATATTAGTAATGATAGTAATTATTATCAGGGGTGCACATAAGCATTGTGCAGGTGCACACAAGCACCAAAAATAATGCGTGTGTACCAGTTCCTATTACCACTAGGCTCCATTGCTTACTGGTGTAGGCCGTCCCTACATAGAGACGAGCTGCAGCCTGAGCTGAGCAGCTTGCTGTAAGCTTCACTATCACTCTTCATAGCGGCGTGACCTGACGGCTTGCTCGTACAGCAGCACAGTCGGGGTTGAACCAACAACCCTCTGGTTGCAAGACAAACACTCTACCTACTGAGCTGCTGCTGCCCAGCAGTTTTTGAGTTTTTTATGCTAGTGAGCCAAATGTGGGATATTTAAAGAGAAGCAGCTGATGCCTGTTTGTCAGATTTGAGATTATTTGAGCAACTTGTGATTTTCTCCTCAAAATGCATGTTCAGCAATGCCTGAAATGGCCTAAATGTGGTCTGATTCAATAATAAGCCACAGTAAAAACCCCAAAACAACCTCCCCCCATAATCCAAGTAGTATCAGACGAGCTTAAGCTGCTGCTACATCACTATAATCACTGCAAGTCTCCAGACTGTGACTGTAATTTTTGGAAGTGTTTGGTATTCATTATCACTCAGTGCAGGTTTAACTTGTTGCTATTGAGCATGGCTAGGTCATTAACTCTGTGACAGTCCACCCGTCCCCACTGAGCTGGAGGTTAATGTCTAATGTCAAAGACCAAGAAGAAGCTTGTCATATTATCAAAGTCTGAAAATGCAGTTTGCTGTATATTTGATTTGGTCTCACCCAGTGATGTTTTAATCACAGAGATTAAACATGCTTCATTACCTAAATTAAATGTGGGAGCCAGGGGTTTGACTTAGTCACATTGAATCATGGGGATCTTGCTATGGATGAGCAAGAAGCAATTTGGTGTTGTTACATGGCAATTAGAGATATTTATATCTGTGTGAATCAATAAGTTGTTCATCTGTTAGCCTCAAACAATAAAACCCAGTTTGTTCATGTGTGAAAGATGTTATCATTTATGTTTCATTACAACTGTTTGATATCTGATGTCAGGCGCATCTCTTTAGTAGTGATCAGTCAAAGAAAATCACTCTCAGACCAAGAACCCAAATCCTGACGTTGTTTTTAGAAGAGATATTTGGAAATAATCAAAATACATTACTGACTTTTCTCCAAATAAATACAGTAAAAGTTGCCTAAACACACTTCAAACTTTAAATAAAGTTACCACAACTCTTTAACAATCACTCTCAATAGCATTGAGTAGTGCTAGTGCAAGCTCAACATTTATTCCTCTTGCAAACACACAATTAATGCTCAGTGTCTAGGACTGAAATGATTCATCCAATTATTCAAGTAATTCTAGAGCAACATGAATAGAGTAGTCTTTGTTTAAACCATGTGACTTCACGCTGCTCAGTCATCATGTGTATCACAGGGACAGCTACATGTGTGTACTTGTTTTAATTTAAAGAATCAGGAGTTGTTCTGTGTTTCCAGCATGAAGAACTCACATGCCTTCAGACTGATTCAGTGCTAAAGAAATATTTCTCCAAGAATGACACAAAGTTGACTTTTCACTTTTTATTAGAACGCTTTGTTTTATTGTTGAATATTAATCACGCATATGTGCAAAACAGCACTTTATTTCCTTCAGCGTCTTGCTTTAATCAGTTTCAAATTATTAGATTTTTAGAAAATGTTCAGTATCTGAATCAAAGTTAAATTAATGAAGTGACAAACACGCTAACAAACTATTAACACAAGCTAATGGATCTCTTTTGCTCATGGTGTCATTAGCATCCTCATTCTGTCACAGATATTTCTATCACATATTTGCATAAAATTGAACTAGAAATTACCGGTAACCATAATATATTTTTTTATTTTGGTTATGAAAACAATCCGTGTATGGTTTGTTCTTTGGTTGTTCCGTTTCAAAATAAAATTTAAAAAACCAAATAATCGACTTCCGGGGACGCTGAGGAACATGCAGCGTTAGTGAGAGCTCTCTCGTGCCAATTTTTAAAAAACTCCACTAAAAACCCGATAAAATTAAACTGAGTGACAGAAAACTTTCACAATGAGCGGAGGAACAACTAAGGTAAAGACCAGAAAACAAGTAGAAAGCTCAGGTAAAGAAACAGACAACCTGGGTGAAGATAAAAAGATGCTAACATTGGAGGCTAATGAAGGAACGGCGTTCCAGACTAGCCTAGCTAGCATTAGCAGTCAGATTCAAGCAATGCAATCGGAGCTAAAAGCTGACCTGAGATCAGTCAAGGAAGAGATCACGTCTAGAATGAAGGATGAATTGACCGAGCTCAAAGAGGACATTGATTGCAAGTTTGCAAAAATAACTGCAGAAATCGGAGAGCAAAAAGAGAAAGTGGACACGGCTCTAATGCGTATAGAAGAAGTGGAACAGAGGAACGCTGACGCTGACGGTGTGCTACAGGATTTACTGAGAGAACGTAGGGAGCTGTTGGATAAGCTGGATGACTTGGAGGCTAGATCCAGAAGAAACAACCTGCA